>JBBBDQ010000694.1:5202500-5552500 GCA_037127315.1 Ascarosepion bandense | reverse complement strand
CGGTTTAGATGAATTAAATATATATATACTTACACGTATATGTACATACGTACACATACATACATATACATATGTAGACACATACACATATATATGGACGCGTACATAGACACATATATTCATATATACGTCTAGGCACACATGTATGTATACATACCTACATACACATATGTATATATGCATAACTATATACACACACACATATATATATACATATATACATACATACACTCATATATACACATATACACACCAACACAATGACACACGCATATATATATATTCAATAAACCTATCTTATTGACCTACACAGTTAGACATTTGATAAAACTTTCACATACATACAATATATATTTTATAACTAATATACAAGTTTTCCTAATTAAAATTATTTTATACTCGTTTTTGTTTTCAAATATACATTTATACAACTGAGATATATGTATGTTTGTGTGTATGCATTTGTTCTGAATTCCTGTTATGATTCAGTCTAATGCGTGTAGAAATATTGTAAAAATAAATAAATATTCTCATGAAGAATATGCCTCAAACTGTGTGTGTGGTGAGTGTGTAGTCCAATGTACTCAACCGAACTCAAAAGTAATAAATATTCAACGTACATAGTGCTGATTCACCTGTTTGAAAACTCTTTTTAAGACTAGGTAAATGTCTGATGAGTTCAACTCGGATGATCTCTTACAAATATTCAGCAAAAGTGACTGATACCATCCGTCCGTATAATTCGCTAATCTTTGATATCGTTTAGCAATGATTGTTCTTCATTGCAGAAAATAACCATTCACGCTAGTTCTCTTCCCATTTAAAAGATAATATCTCCTCGCATCAGTAAATTTGTGAATTGAGCAGATTTGGGGAAGTAAGAATCATATTATATATATATATATATATATATATATATACACGAGTTTAAGTTCAAGAATATATCAATATGTTTGTAGCCTAAGACGAAGTTATTAGCTGATGTTTTGTCTATTTTTACGCTTTGATTAACAGAAGCGTTGGTTTAAGTGCATTCACAAAGAAAGGATTTTATTAAAATAACATACACACACACACACGCATACACACACACGCATACACACACACACACACACACGCATACACACACACACACACAAACTCGCCATTGAAATCAGACTAATGTTGGTCTGAAGATAACGTTAAAGCGTGAAACTGGCAGTCACCATCCAGTGTTGATGCCCATTTCTATACTCTCTAGATGTATATATATTATCTCCGATACTGAGCAATTACACTGTTTAAATGCAGCGAAATTTAAACTATTTAAGTGGGAGAATTTTGTACTTCTTGTGCATCTCTGTAACTTTGTCAACATTTATCATGTCAAATATATTCAGAAATATAAGTGGAAAGTGAACGAAACAGACAATCAGAATTTGAACTCAGTTCGCCAATTTTACTTCGTGCACTGATATATATTGCACTACAGGTATATCCGCAGACATGAAATGCTACATAAATGCTCTGAGAAGTTAATTTTGTCTTTATTTCTTCGTAGAAACGATGTTAGAATTTAGGAAATTTTTTATGAAACAACGCAGAAAATTTTGTCGGTTGCTAAAAGAAAAACTAAATAATATCGCCAATGGGACAATGGCTTAGTGGAAAATTCAGTGTTTTGTGAATTTAGTGTCAGTAATTTTGAGTGCCATGACTGAACTTGTCAGTGTGTACCTTGACCACTGGCATCAAAACCTTTTTGGTGGCAGTGACATTGACCCGCTTAAAAGTTCGAATTCCAATTAAATTCGTCGCATTCAATTACGCGCAAATACCCTTGGCAAATACCCTTGGCAAATACCCTTGGCAAATACCCTTGGTATTAATCCATCACTTCTCCCTCGATGGGCTGAATAGCAGGAAAGATTGGATTTATATAGCCTTAGTTAGCAACCAGTCTACCGCAGAAAGAAATGGTAAACTACCGCGGGAAAATCTTCTGCCTAGTCAAACATGGATCGAAAGAGACATGATCGCCCAAGCATGTAACACGTATGGCATTTAACTGACTGACTGAATTGTGAGCGCAATGCCTGAGCCCTGGCAATGTGTATTTTAATTTACTGGAAACGGAGTGAACAATCATTGAAGAATAAGAAGATATAAGATATCCCAATATATGGACAGTGGAACGAGAACAATCTACCTGCGCTATTAAAGGATTCAGTTCTAAATTCTCTGTAGGTTAACCGGATCGACATACACCTGATGAAGACCGAAGAGCACAACGATCGAAAAGTTTTAATAAAAACAAAGATGAGGACAGTAGCCCGAATGTGAATAATTTGGAAAAAATAACGTCGCTTTTATTTCGTTGGCGCCTACATATTAATCCTACAAACGGAAGCAAGTGTTTTGTTGTAATTGCTTGCCCACTTAACTATTTTCAAATAAGGCTTACCGACACATCACCTTAAATCACCGGTTCCCGCAAGATGATCGAAGTTAAGCAACGTCGAGCCTGGTCAATACCTAGATGGTTGAGCACCTGGTAAGAAAAGATGCTGCATGTTTGGGTGTACGGGTGATGTAATGGGTAATTGGCCGGAATTCTTAATCAGAGAAAGGAGTTCCAACTTCGGTTGAACTCGTTATATTCACTTACACGCAAACACATTTAGGAATGGTATGAATCCACTTCATCTCCCATAACTTATCGGTTAATTTGTGAGGCTTGTATCCCTAAACCATACTTAAACCTAAAATTCTCACATTCTAATAATATTTTCTGGCTTTAAATAAGCAGCAACGGGTTGATAAGCAATAGAACGAAAAGTAGACTGTTTATGTCTATGGATATTTTTTTTTAATCATTTCACCCCAAGTAAGGCAGAACCATCATTTTGCGCAGGGGTTAAAGTGAGAGAAAAAGGTAAGGTGGTGGGTGTCGCAGAAAGGATAAGAGATGGATAAGATTCAAGGAGATAGAAGACGACAATTGACGTTGTATTTAAACTTTTGGAGATAGCACCTATCAGAGAAGCAAGTAAACGGAAGAGTTCCGCAGACGTGAAGAACGTGAAAAGAAACTGTTAGAGTAGAAGAGGAGATTACATTTAACTATTTAAACCGTAAACTTTTGATTGATGCCAATCTAGTATAAAGCGTAAATTCATGTGGTCGGCGTACCAGGGAAAGAAGCTTGTCAGAGCAGTTACCATGAAAATGTTTATAGAATATCTAGCTCATATTTTTATTTACTACTGCTCAGTTATTGAACGCCTGTTTGCACTTAGTACAAGTATACACAGCCCGACCAGAGACTGAAATCACAACCACTATGTCACCAATTTTACAAACCAACGATTTTAATCACTAGGCCATTGAGCCATGTGAAGTGGAATGAGAATGGTCTATATCCGTAGATTAAATAAAACGTTCACTTCGGAATTCTGTGGAAGGTTACCTAGATTGATACATAGCCAAGGAAAGCCACAGAATACGACACCCAAAATTTTGTCATAAAAGCAACAAAGATGAGGACAATAATCCGAATATAGTGTAAATAAGTTCCAAACTTTTAAACATTAAGTATTCATTCTTTTAGGACTTCGTACGCGCAAATACCCTTGGGAAAGGTATTAATCCGTCTCTTCCCTCCAGTTATGGGTTAAATAATAGGACAGATTGGGTTCTATAGCCTTGGTCGGCAACCAGTCTACCGTAGAAAGCAATGGCAACCTACTGCGGAATAATCTTCTGCCCAGTCAGTCATGTCTCTTTCGAGACATGATCGCCCAAGCGTGTATCGCGCATGGCACTTAACTGACTGACTGACTGTAACAGTAATATCAACTTGTAACGGCTGTCAAATCTGGAAACTACTGAGGTAGAAAAATAAGTTCTACTCAGCCAGCTTTTCCCCAAAAAACTACCGCATTCTGGGATAGATACCCGAGTCAGTGCTTCTTTGAATATTTTCATCTTAGCCGCTTCAAGTAAAGTGTCAATCATCATCTCTCCATATCCTCATTATCTCCCTACAATATTCCATTCTATTGATATCACACGCCTCATTCAGCAATATCATTTTGAACGTAACACGTTAAACTGAGTGGCTCTCAAGCCTTGTATTGGGTGAAAATATGTATAAAATACAGAGAAAGTTGTATAATTTCATTTATAATCTAATAAAGATTACAAGTCTTCAAAATTTTATGTATGCAATCACTAAAATTGAAGTGACTATGTAGGTACCTCCATTAAATCGCTAAAAAAAAGCATAGTATGAACAAACAAGGTCCCAAACTTAATAAAACAAACTTTTTTCCATCAAAATGTTTATATTATTATTCAGAGGAAATATCAAAGTAATTTTTACTTATTTTTTTAAATTTTTTAATTCCTTCTCACATTTTCGAAATTTTGTCAGAAAATTTTGTTTTGGTTTGAGTTAGCGGCTAAATAACACATTAAGACTGTTTACAATAGAAAACGTAATGATTACAACATCCACTTTTTTTCGGTGCAAACACATTAATTTGGAAATTCTCGCAAAAATAAAATCATTATCAGATTTTAATGAAACTTTCAGTACTCATTCACAACTGAATGAAATTATTTTTGAAATTAATATATTTTTAAAAATCTTGGTAAAAATATTTTTTACCTCTGTTACTAACCCTCCACGTAAATTCATGAAAGTTTAATAAATTTTATTTCGTCGGCAAACATTTTTATTAGTTAAACGCAGGACTCATTGGGGAATATAAATCATCTATATTTTTTATTTTAAATTTTGCAACACTATCCGAAAATCTCCTTCGAAGAGTAAAATAAAAAATGCAAGAAAACTCTGATAAAATTTAATTTGATAAGCTTTTAATCGCTGGAATAAATAATAAATATTAAGGACATTATAGCCTGAAAAAAAAAATTTTTTTTTGATTGCTAATAAAATTTTAAAAGAATTGTTTTCTATTTTTTTTATATATATAAAATAATTTATAAAGTTTTAAAACTATTTTTAAAATCTTAAAAAAACTGTTGCGCTTATTTTTTTTGTTAAGAATTGATGATTATATTGCTTATCGAAAATTGAAAAGTTTAATAAAAATCGTTATATACACGTATTTTTAAAATAATTTAACTTTTTTTGTGCATTTAATGTTTTTTGTAGGGTAATTTCTATGTACAAATTAAAAGGTCAGAGTTTCCTCCCTTACCCGAAAGGAAATGAGAATAAGTTTGTCCATTATGAACGCCATACATTTTTACCTCTAATCAAGAACCTGTCAACACGATCTTGATTTACAACTCGTACCGGTCAAAAAGTTCAAATTTTTTATTATGAAATAGTTTTATTCTAAATTTCACGCTATAAATAAGTGATATTTGTGTAAATCAGATTTATTTAACATAAAATTTGCTAATTTTTTAAGAATAAAGTGTCACAGGTGTATATTTTATTTTTGCAAGATTTTTAAAACCAAGAATTAACTTTTGTTTACAAAAATGTGTCGATTGCTCAGAAATGGCGGCAAGTTTCAAGAAAACTTTTATTTGTAAAAATTCAATTTAAAAGTTATTTATCAAAAATGAGTGGAGTTATCTACTGTAGTGCATATATATATATATATATATATATATATATATATATATATAAAGTGTGTGTGTGTGTGTGTGTGTGTGTGTGTGTGTGTGTGATGGATAAAGTTTCATCCAAATTACGCAAAAAAATGAAAATAACAATGTTATCTCATTTTTACAGATATATTTTTCAAAATTCTACAAAATTTTGATTACCATTTATTTCTGTTTCAATAACATTTGAAAAATGTTAAATGTTGGTTTGATAGATTTAATAGATAAAACCTATGTGTAGTCAAGTAAGTTTAAGGCATTCTATGCTGTCTTATTTTCAGACGTGACAGTTTTCTGTAATAGTGTTGTGCTCATTGCTACATTATGTTTACTAGGAGCAAAAAGGTCCATCAGAGAAGAACGTGACACATTTCATCATTAGGAGATCCTGTAGGTAAAGAAAAACGGAAGACCTTTGGCCTCTTTTCTTATATTCTGGTTTATCAACGCTATGAAGCAGTCATTATGAGGCGTTCTTCAGCAGGCAAGAGGGGAGTAGTCCACAACAACATGTTATCTAACCTGATTTAATCACTTTCCCATTCGGTAATTTTTATTTCTATTCAAATAAACAAAAGAATGGGTTTGGATTATTAAACAATCTGAAGTGTATGATCATGTAATCAGCTTTTTAACTTTCGTTAGAAGATTATTACTGTTTTACTGTTATCTCATTCTATTGTCTTTTCTATCTATTGACTACTTTTCAATTGCTGCTCTACATAAAACCACTCACACAAGTGCAGATTTGTTATTACACAGAAAAAATATCCATCTAGAGTGCAATGGATAAATTGTCGCCATTTTATATATTTTGCGTTGTTTCATGTTATGTCGACTGCACAGTATAGTAGGGTCAGTTAGGCACCATCTGTGAGAAAAAGAGCCCCACGATGCAATTCACTCCACCAGAAATTTGAAAACGGAATTCTGTACTTCTTGCCCCGGTAGTAATTCTTGCGCTGTAGTTATTTGCGCCAGTAGCTCTAATACGAACATATCAGAGTGTTTGGGTGTCAATCAGAGGAACAGTGCAGAGGACATCATGGTTTTTGAAGGGATCACTAGTGAGGGCGACGTTATGTTTCCATTTATCTTTTCACAGGACATCAGACGCAACATGTAATATTTTTTAATTATATGTAATTTCCCCATGCTCATTGTGAAAACACCAATCATCAGCTAAGTTTTCACCACGATTTCGAAATAAAGTTGAATTCGGACTATTTGTAAAAATAGAACTGCTCGATATGTACCTAATTAAACCCTAGTAAGCTCTATCTATACTTCATCAGTGTAGATAGTGTTTATTAGGTTTTATTTAGTTACATATCTATATAGCCAATAAAAAAAGCATGACCGAAGAATACGTTTCACGTGGCCACCAAGGTGAGAGCTCGTACTTGAAAAAGGGGTTACTCGGAGGAAAGAGTTGACGTTGAAAAAAAAAACCCCGAAACTTTTAGTTTTGAAACTAGAAAATATCAGTGAAACATCGTGGAGCATTCGAAGATTGCATGTTACGAATAATATTTATTACTAAACTCGGTCAGAATAATTCTTTGGGTGAGATTTTTTTTTCATGAGCATTAATAGAATTATGCTTTTATTCTTTGTGTTAAGAATTGAAAACGAAGTTGAATTTGCTTAGAATGGAGTGGTTTGTTGAGCAAACGTCGCTGGCGGACATCGACGGCACAGACAATTAAATTTAACAGTAAACATGCCAATATCTACGAAAACATAGCTGGGAATTGCCGAATAAATAACGTAAATTTTAATAAAAACAAATAAAGACGAGAAAAGGTTCTGGTTAGGATTGTGGGGGAGGGCAATGTCATTGTGATATATTGCAGAAAGAGATAAGCGGATGGGGACTGGACGGTGGCAGATTGACAAAGCCTTGGTCAACAGCTTCAGGTGAAATTCGGTCATATCCGGTGTGTATATTAGATAATAACACTTTAAACAAGTTTTACCGATTTTATCACAACGTTATCTCCCCAACCCCCTCTCTCTCTTTTCTTTTTTATTTCTGTCTCACCCACTCTTTTCCTACTTTACTATTAACATTTCATTACTTCGTTACTGTTTCAATTGTTCAAACATTCGTTCTATATTTTCCATCACTATGTTTTAAAAACAAAACCAAGCTGAAAAACAAACGTTTTTATTAGAAATTCAAGTTTTCAATCGGCCGCAACTACAGCTGCAGAAATCTGAAATTAAATATGCACGCCCATGATTCTTTCTTTCTATGTATCTATTGTGTGTCACTGTTTAAACGGAGATTTGCATATGTGCAGATATAGAGATAAAAAACAGTTCAAATTCACCCCACACAAAGCACAATGCAATGAATTCAGAAATATAACCTGCATTTCTTATTTTTAAAAAGTTTTAGATGAAAATTTATTAGGTTATTACCAGTTTTATACTGTTTAATGGTTGCTTTTTATATTATTATGTAAAGTAGTTTTACACTGTAGTCTGTACTATTATTGTTTTTTATAGGAATCCTTTGTAATTGTTATTAATTATGACTATTTGTACTCTCATTCTTCCATGTGCTGTGTCCCTTCAAGACATGATGATTATGACTCTCTGCAATTTACTAACCTTAGCTCTTCTTCTTCATGTGTCGTGTCCATTCAGGTCGTAGGTAATCATAGACTTCCACTTGGCCCTGTCTCTTGTCGCTCTCAATATACTTTCTCTTGGTACCACTCCCGAACCCCCCTCCGCCATCCATTTACTCAAGCCTATCAAATACGTCTAACATTCATTGCCATACAGAAGAACAGATATCACGTACCAGACCAGCACTCTTTTCTTTGTTTCCAATGAGATTTTCCTGTTTCTCAGTTAGCTTTTGAAATGCGTCCTTGGCCATGCTCAATGTCGCACTTCCTAGCCTCTGTCAGAACACTTTCCAGGTATTTAAATTTCCTTACTTGTTTTATTTTAGTTTCTTCGACCTGTAGTTAGCATTTTGGGGTTTTATTTTTTCTGATGACCATGTATTCTGTTTTCTTGAACTTTATGCTCAGTCTTTTCTTTTCATTTTCTCTTGCTACCTTCTGTAGAGGGGACCTGTATTTTCTTTTCTGTGTCTGCTCTCAGCACCGTGTCATCAGCGTATCTTACATTGTTAAGATTGTGGCCGCCAATGAAGAGTCCTCGCAAGAATTTTATTTCTCTCAGAATTGTTTTGCTGTATAAATTGAATAAGTGAGAAAAAACATCCTTGTCTTACACTGATTTCTATTTTTGTATACTTGCTGAATTCATTTCCTGTTCGAACGCAAGCTGTTTACTGCCAATATAGATACGTAAATATCCTCGTGACTTTTCCATAATTGTTGAAATTGTCGATCATCTTTGTCATATCTTTGTGGCGTACTTTGTCAAACGCCTTTTGCGTAGTCTATAAAGCACAGATAAAGGTTCTTCTGCATTTGTATTGCTCTTTCCGGTATCATTCTGGGCACTAATATAGCATTACATGTTCCGGTATCTTTGACGAAGCCACACTGTTCTTGTCCTGCATCTGGGCCAATTCTGCTGCGCGTTCTGTTCATCAGAATTCGGATGATAAGTTTTGTTATATGGCTCATTAAGCTGATTGTTCGATGGAATTAACATTCCTTTGCACCTGGCTTCTTAGGTAGTGCTATAAAAATATATTGCTATTGTTGTAGATTTCGCTTATTATTTCTGTGATCCTATTTCTGCAAAAGACGTCTAAGGACGCCAGCATCTCTATTGCAATACCGTCGGGTTCTGCTGCTTTGTTTCTGTTCAATTTGGCGATTGTCGATTTCACTTCTGTTTTCAATATTTCTGGTATTTTTGTGTACTGCCGGTTGCTCTCTCTTGTGGAAAGATCTCCGATATACTCGGCCCATCTCTGAAGTATTTATCTTTTTTCTAGTATGAGTGTTCTGTCCTTTGCTTTTATACATCCTGTTGCTGAGCAGGTCCTTTGTCCGGTTAGTTCCTTTTTTTTATGCATATCTCCTCTATTTGTGTGCTCAGTCTCTCTACTTCGGCAAATTTATCGTTGAGCCATCTTTCTTTAGTCTGTCTGCATTTGCTCCTTATTTCCTTGTTTCCTGTATTTCGTTCCATCTTGGCATAGTTATCTCTTTTGCATCATATCTAGAATCTCTTCAGTGACTTCAGTGACTCACTTATTTTTCTTCCGACCTGATTTTTTTTTTTTGGGGGGGGGGGTGATGTCGTTTGCTGATTTCAATAAAGCTTGTCTTAGTGCGTCACATTTTGAGCTTCCATTTCCAATTTGTCCTTCGTATTTCGTTTTCACACTATCCGTGTACATTTCCCGTAGGTTCAGGTCATTCACGACTCTATTATACGGCAGTCTTAGGTTTACATTATGTTTCTTTAATTTCCGTAGTTTGATTCTTAATTTGCATATAACTGGTAGGTTGTCGCTTCCGTAATCGGCATTTGGGTAGGCTTTGCAGTGAAGGACTGCGTTTCTGAATCTCTTGCTGATAGTAACATAATCAATTTGGTCCTTAATTTCTCCTCCTGTGTGACACGGGCAATATCACCCCTGAAATGATATTAATGTTAGTAATATTAATAAAGGTGGATATGCCGTAAAACAGAAAACACCAAGTGAAAGAGAGGCCTCTTCGAATAACCAAGAGGTTGATAGGCCGTAAATACTTTGAAATATTAATAATGTTAAAGAAAGATAAATTAGAACACGAGATAAAATCTTTTTTTAAGTGTACAAAAAGTAGCAGATTACTAATTGAAATGTTAATGGATGAAAAGTGTGCTCTTTCAGATTCTTAATTTCAAATCGGGTTGGTGAAGATTTGTTTATAAACAATGCAAAGAGCAAGATGGATAAATAATAAAAATACCAGTCACGAGTCTTGCAAGTATCAGGAGATAGATCACAGCCAGATCACATGTGATGCCATTTTCTTTTTTTTTTCTTTTCAATAAAAAAGGCAGACCTTAATTTGTTAGATGGAATTGGTAGTGTGCTACCGAAGAGGCACGTGGGTCCAAGATTGAGTTGGTAGTGGTCTTCAAGAAGAGGCGTTATGGTTTTGACTATCTTCGAATCGAGTCGAACTGAGTTGAGTGACATCAGAAATTGAAAGAAAACGTCTACTGTCTATGTTGCTGATACGAAGACCGAAGAAGCAAGTTACTTCCGCTAATATCTAAATACCGCTGCTTCTTCTACTACTACTACTACTACTATTATTAGTACTACTGAGAACGAAGACGGTTGGAGTAGTCACGCAAAGAACGAACCAAAAAGGGTTTAAACGAAAGCCACATCTCTCTTTTATAGAATTTAATTGAAATATTTTATTTTATTTTGTTATAGTTCATATACAAGAGACATTCAACTCTTTGCAACAAGGATTTTTTTTGTTTGTATTTATATATAAAAACGTTTGTCTTCCCAAAATCGAATCGACATTGGTTATATTTATTTTTCTGTTAACCCGATTATCACCCGACGAACTTGCAGGTAGACCAACGGGGAACTTCGGACTTCTACGATATGATAACTATTCCCCTGGATCAAAGTTCATAACGTGGCTGGTGGGTAGCACCAAATCGACATTTGTAACCGCAGACTAAGGCCTAACCTGTAATACTAGACTATATATGACCAACGGCTCGCCTTGTGGAACATGGTTCAGCGGGGTCAGGAAACGGTGTTACACTGAACTTCTTTATGTCCATAGTCATCTTGGGTACTCTTGGAAACAGGTGTTGGTTATTATCTGGTCATTCGCTGTGCACCTTGGACCCATTTCTCACTGTAGCCATTGCGGTGTTCTAGTCCGAAATGTCCGACTGTTTCACCTTCTCTCCCTTGGTCAACTTTGGCATTAAGATCTATCATGTTAATTCCGATTTCTTGTTATTTGCGCGTTGTCTAGAATGAAGTAAGCGAATTCAATTTCTTCTTCCATACTTTGTGCTGTCGGTACATATACCACTATCACAAATATATTGCGAGGCTTCCTTTCAGTTTAACTACTAGAATTATTTCAGATATCTTGCAATATCCCATGACGCATCTTGTGTCTTTATCCGGTATAAAGCCGACTCCTTTTTCATTATTTTCACCTCCTGCGTGTATAATTCTGTGGTCGTCACTGATGAAGTCTCTATTATTTAACCACATCATTTCACATATGCCTAAAATGTTAGTGTAACTTATTCATCTCAACTCTTACTAATATTATATTTTTTACTATCACTCACTTCTCACTGTTCTGACATCTATTTACATATGTACCTCCAATAAATCGCTGAAAAAAGAATTTAAATTTTATCTCTCTTCATCTTTATATTAGTTAAATAGGAAGACTCCGTGAAGAATGTAAGTCTTTTTTTTTTTTTTTTTTTCAAACTGTTACTAATTTACCGAAAATCTGCTCTAACTCGTAACATTACGACCCTTCAAAACACTGGAAACCCACTAATATCTGAATCCTTTCATATCAACTTTCCTATTTACTCACCTTGCACGAAAATCTCTTGCCGATCCTGACCATAGTTCATCTTTTAAAAATTGTTTTTATTTCATTTTAATTGGTACAATTTCATTTTGGAAGTGAAATTGTACCGCGTCGTTTCTTCTGTTCATAGTATTTCCTCCCATAATGAGATAAAGGATATCAATAATTTGTAAAATTAATCCTAATATCAAATGACTAGTTTTTAAGAAAGGGCATCTTAACTATATCAAGATGCAGGAATCCCTGCTCCGTGCAGGTGTCTAGTATTAGCTTTTCATATTCCTTCTAGTGGATTCCAATTTATTCTTGAGATCTTTAGTTGCAATTTGGTGTTATTTTCAACAGTTCTCATAAGGTTGCGTTCTGTTTTGGCTGACTGTTTCTTTTTTCTTTTTCTTTTTTTTTCTTTTTTTTTCATATTACACCTAGATTTAGTGGTACTACTTTGGTATGCAATCTACGTGTCACGAAACTATTTTGGTATACGACCTACACTTTATGCTGTAATATACAAAAAAAATGACACTTTTTTCTTTATTATAAAAAGACAAGGTAAACACTTGTTCACCAATAAATTCAGTTCATTTGTTTTAAATTTACTTCATTTTGTTTTTTTTATAAATAAATCCAATGTTAGATTTTTAAAATGAAGATTTATATATAAATGGTAATTATTTTTGTAAATAAATTTGTATACGTGGAATGTTTTATTTAAACAATAATAAAGAAATTAAACATATAGATCGCATACCAAATTAGAAGTTGATTCTTGAAAATCATTTTGGCAATGTAGATGCCAAAGTAGCACTGTTTTATTAATTAATGTATTTTTCTTGCATGCTGTTTTGAACAATAGATTTATAGATGGTAAATTGTTGAAAAATAGTATTATATACCCTGTATAATTTATTGGTACAAAAATATTGGTTTTAATTTAAATGTTTAGATGTAAAGATGCGCTATGGATTTTTTTAAAAGTAGATAAAAATTCAGGCGTAATAATTGGCATCTAGAATTCGCCTTCAGTTTGAATAATTTGTCGACACTTGCCAGGGAAACAGATTTTATGGTATATACTCTTAGCTTGTTCTTGTCTATTAAGGAAGATTCAAGTAAGCTGAAAGAAATCAAATGAAAACCGAACTGACTTTATTACATTTAGTTGGTTTGTTGTAAATTTTTTTCTCAGACTGCTAGCATGTACTATACGTTATGACGTGAATAATTAAAAAACGACTGTTCAACAGACCAGATTTTTCTGGAAATAATTATTAATATCTATTACTTAATATTCATCATTTATACATGAAAATGCTTTGTTTTTAACTTTCCACGTGCCATTTCGTAAGTTGATAATGATACAAATGTAACAATGGCTGACTGTTTGAAGATAGTTATGAAGTTGGAAGGGGAAATATGGACTACTAGAGAGTAGAGTGTAATAATAATCGGAAACTATATGGAATGACTCGCGTAAGCTAATAATTAATTATGACTAAGCAACTAACATTAGAGGAGTTTGTTTTCATGAACAACAAATCGTGTTAAATTTTTACCCTGCAAAAATTGTCTTTATTAAAATACTGCTAAATTCTTGTAGAGGACAGATTTGATTCTACAAACAAAATGCTGCATTAATTTTATTTATAAATAATACGAAAATATACAGGTCAGAGAAACATTTGATTACCACAATATCGGCTGAAGACAAGGGTCCCTCAAGTTTGATATATATATAATAGTTGTGCTGAAATGTGTTAATTTGTTTTTCAATAAATAGTAAAATAGTTGTATTTACACACTATTTTCATTGACAACGAAAAATATCTATTCTAATTTATTTCTAAAAAATTTATATGCAAATATTAAAGAGAGGTGCGGGTGAATTAGATGATGGCTTCGTCCGAAATAATTTCATTATGCCTCGCTGTATAGGTTGAATAGATCTGGTGAGAAGATACATCCTTGTCTTACTCCTCTTTCTATTTTGTATATTTGCTGAACTTATTTTCTGCTGAAGTCATTCACGTAATGAAAAAGCTCTCCTACATAGTGCCGGCTCACTGATAGACCGGATGAGCATATAGGAGGCGACATGATATTGTTAAGCAAATTAATGTTTTCTTATACGGTTTCAAATTCAGAGATACGGATTAATGTCTGTGGTGAAATGAATGGACGCTGGTTTGTCATTAATCAAATGATTTGCAAAAACGGAAACGCCAGTATTTGACTATGATCTGTGTGTGACTACAATTTCAGAAAAGAAATGTAATTACCGAAGATCATTGAAAGAAACCTAAGTAGTTATAGCTTTCAGATTCTCCGAAAGCTCATTAATGTAAACATTTCTTATAAATTAATTGACGACCACTGAGAAAAGGAAACGAAGCATCTGAAGAAGAAAATTAAGTTTGATTAGAAGCAGAGTATTTAATCTTAGGAAACATCAATTAAATTCATACTTCATTATGTTACCTTGATTTACGAGATATTATTTTTAATGAATTCCAACTGAGTTCAATTAACTGTTAATCTGGAAGAATTTAGAATAACGATTGAAATATCATCAATAAATCATCAATGAAGAATCACATATAAATTTTCACGTAATATTTTTATAGCAATTAAAGAAATTAGTAGCTATCTTTTAACAGATTATCGAAGGTACCTCCAATTTTTCACTGAATAAACAGCATAGTATGATAAAAAGGGCACTGAACTAAAACAAAAGACAATGTTTTATCTTCAAAATGTTTTATTATTTAGAGGAAATACTAAAACATTTTTTTATTTTATTGAATTTTTTAATCCTTTCTAGTACGTTCGAAATTTTGGCTAAAAATCTTGTTTTCTTGTGTTAGCGTTCAAAGGCAATGTTTGTTTATGATTAATGTTTTAGCTTCTTTTTTTGCTGCTGTAAAACATTGATTTAAAAAATCTTCCAAAATCAAATAATTTTCTGATTTTAATGAAACTTTCAATATTTATTCATAAACAAATTAAGTTATTCTTTAAATTTATAGAAAATCTTGGTAAATATATATATATATATATATATATATATATATATATATATTAATCGTATCACCCCGAGCAAGGCGGTAATGCCACTGAAGGGCAGGGGGCTACATAAGAGTGAAAAGATTGGAAAAGATAAAGCCGGGAACCACATCTTAAACAGGGAACAAGGGATGAGCCTATTCACCTGTTCAATAGACGTGGGTGGAGTGTGAACCGGGCGATAGATTAGTCTATCTACTCCAATTATATGTTTAAACATGTTTCATTAAAACAAGCAACAAGATGCATCACATGATAGCTTTCAAAAAACACTAAAACACAAAAAATTACATTCCAGTCAAACATGAGGACATAACAACACTGGCAAAATAACTTCTTTGAAAATGGCCACTGAAGAGACTGAAAGTGCTTGGAAAGTTGAAAATTATGGAACATTTTTGCATTCGTAATCTTCAGCAAAAAGGAAACATGTAAGAATACTGGAAAAATTAAATGAAAAATGAATAAAATCTTCCTTGTTTGTAATTTTTAATGAAACATGTTCATATATATATAAGAAATGAATTGTTTAAACATTATTCCTTATCGACACTCACATTCAATAAAGCTTTTTTTAATTAAACAGTATTATATATATATATATATATATATATATATATATATATATATATATATATATACTAGCAGCAAACCCGGCTTTGCTCGGGTGTAAGGAAAGCTTTAAAACTAATCTATGGTCCTGGAGCTCAGACACTTTGGACGTTGGCACGAAAGACTAAAAAGCAATAGTTGTTTCCAGTTAAAGCGAAACCGTAGACTGAAAGAAAAATGAATGGATGTAAGTCAAATTTTGATTTCCTGGTATCGATATCAAATAAGTTTTTTTCGTTGTAAACTGAATTTTGAAGGCCAAATAAGTCCTCTGAGTAAATGGTATCATGGCTGAGACTAAGAACTACAATCATACCTACTTAAAGCCAAACCCGAAGTAAAAACTAAAATAAAAGGGTTGAAAAAATACGGACATACAGGCAGATAAACAAACACACACACACAAACATCTTGCCTTTTATATATATATATATATATATATATATATATATATATATTATCGATTTTATGCACTTTTGTAAGAACTGCAACCTTGAAACTTCGTTTCTTATGTCTTTATCAATGAGTGTATCAAATTTGATTAAAATCGGACCACTCCTTCTATAACCCGATTTTTTCGATTATCGATTTTCGATATTTATCGGGGGTACCTCGACACAAAACCTAACTAAGAACACTCGCAGACGCTTATAGTACAACTGTGTAAATTTTCAAGAAACTCAGGTTCAGCCGTTTCGGAGTCTATAGGTAACGGACACACAGACACACACACACATACACACACAGACAAAGTTCCATTTATAAATTAGTTTAGATATTGACATATGGTTACCCACCTTAAAAAATTAGTAAAATTCCGGGAAATTGAATTTTTATCTGAGTGTTTTTTATGACTCAAAAGCAGGACTTCTTGGAGAATGCAAATTTTGCCCTTAATTAATATCGACAACAGATTTTGTTACTTTGAGTTTTACACGATTTTCTAAATATTCTGGTGTTATGAAATTTCGTTATGGTCTTAAAACTACTTTCATGCGGTAGACAATTTGCTCACAGAAATAAGTTGAACCAAAAGCCGAAAGAAGAGCAAAATCATACTGATTCCATGGTATTGGTATATCCGTACACCAATATAACACTTATAAAATGGTGTAATCACTTGTATCCGAGGATGCTCGTCTACCAGGCCTGCATCGTTGCAGACGCCTATTCATGTACATTTGTGTTTGTTCAACACCTACAAAGCCAACTTTTGGTTATTACTGTAACTATGCTGAGCAGCTTTAGTTTCTGAAAGAGTGCGTAATCAACGGTTTGAACAATTCTAGTGTCATCAACAGTTTGAACAAGGCTAGCACGCTCGAACCTTTGGTTACAATGACTTACTAGCAAAACCATCGACGGCTACCAAGGGTTCCGTCTACCAAATTTCACTCACAAGGCTTGGGCGAACCTGTAGTTTAGTTTTCAGACACTTTCTAAATATGCCACACGCTAGAATCGCCTGCTTCAGACCTTCTTTACAAATCGACCATTTTGAAATTCGAGTCAGGATCTCATGGTCAGAAAGCGAATAGTCAAACCTCCTCAGCCACGTGGCCAAATAGTAACTGCGTAAATGACACGACGGGCAAATTAATGCGGAATGAACGAACTAAAAAAATTATACTAGAGAATTATTGAAAGCAAAATTCTACAAAATAAAAGTATCTTGTTCATTCAGCGGATGTGTGTTGTGGTGCAGTGGATGTCGGCTCGGGATGAGAAATCAGAGAGTGAATTCCAGTTGAATTCATTTCATTCACTGACGCGCAAATAACTTCGAAAAAGGTATTAATCCATCACTTCTCCCTCCAGCTATGGGTTAAATATCTGGACAGATTGGATTTCTATAGCCTTGTTAAGCAACCAGTCGATCTCACCCTACAGATAAAGGTGTTTACGTAATGTCAACACCACTACCTGTAAACAGATAAGTTACAGAAGCTTCGACGACTCTCCCTCGTCGATGGCAAGGGGTCGTCGAGGCGCTATGCACCGCTGAAAACGATGGAGTGTTACATCATGTTCTTTTTTATGATAGGGAAGGACAATCAGAAAAAAACTTATTCATCAATTTACTTTTTAGAAGACTGGATGTAGCCATAAGTTTTATGCTATTTTTTTTTAACTTGTGGGACTTCCTTCCGTCTTCATGCTTTCCAGCCAACTTTAATCTCCAAAAATTTAAATGCAATGTCAGTTACTATTTATTGTCCTTCCTGATTATGATTTTCTTTCCCCGCTCATTATTAAGGTTTCTGTTCCCTATTTTTTGCACACTCTGTAAAACATTGTGTGTTAGTGGCTTTATTGCTTTGCATGGGGTGATACCGATTAAAAAATTATTTTTTAAGCGTGCAATACAAATCATCTAATCTAGAACAGTGTAAAATTGCACTCTAGTGAAAAGACTTTTAAAATACTAGAAATTCCCTAGAAAAGTATGGATATTGAATTAACATTTGTAACGCACGACTAAAGATATTCATAGAGCAGTCTCGAGTCACACAAGAAAACTGAAAAAATAAATAAATTAAATCAAACCAAACGATCCAGAATTTTGCAAACGAATTATGAACAAACAGAAGTTTGTACTGGAAAATAAAATTAAAAATGAGGTCTAAACTGGTCTCTCCCTTACATACACAAGAGTTGATTTGCGAAAAAACAGTAAAATACTTTGGAATATGAAGTTACTTGGTCTGTGACGGAAGATGAGAACCAGGAAAAAACTATAGGCTAACGAAGATTTATTTTAAGTAAATAACGAAGAACTGTCATAACTCAAGTAAGGAATAAACGTATATCCATAATAACAGTTGATTTAATTTCATACAATAATTGTTAATATCTGTTTATGTTTCTGAGATTAATTATTTACACTTTTCATATTGTTCGGACTAGTGTTCTCTTCTTTTGGTTGTCATATTTACGGCGTTCCGACCGTTCCAATGGAATTTTGAACCAAACCCTTTATTTCCTCAAGGACACATGAGCCAGTGGATAAAAGCGTTAGCTGAAATAATCAAGTGACTTAACACAACGAGCTGTGAATCCAATACCTGCCTACAGCACATCTGATCAAAAACATGAAGAGTTAAAGGGAAATAACTCATACGGAGATATCCGAAGGGATGAAACGTGGGACTAGAACAATCTCAACTAGTGGACAAAATAAAGGGTTCGGCACCAAATTTCAATAACCTGAAGAGGGCCGTAGCTAACAACCTCCGAAACGTCGTGAATATGGTAACAAAAAGGACAACAGTCCAAACAATATAAATAGTTTGATCAGGAGGTTCAACGCTGCCGAGCGGTTAAGGCACGCCAGATATAATTACGGTTTCTCTAAGGGACACAAGTTCGAATACTGCCAGAGGGCGCATATTTTTCTAACAATATTTCTCGAATATTCAGGCCGGTAGATGTAAATAAAAATATTTACAGCTGAATAATAAAAAATAGATCATCTACTCAAATAGGAATATCCATTACAAATAACGTTTAATCAAATAATTTAAGAATGTAAATAGTGTTAATAATCGATAGTGTTTGATAGCTAGGTGTTCCGTCTAATTTCGTATATTTTTCATTATTATTAATAAAAGTAAAATTTGGACTCAAAACTAAGAGAAGCTACGTAAACATAGTTTTTGTGCTGACATCAGAAAGAGGTGTTATATACGTAATTAGTAATTTGAATAAGTTTTGATTTAAACTTAGCTAAAAACCAGATTTTTAATTTTAGAATTTTAATACAAAATTGTTAAAATGAAACTTTTGATTAAAAGTCATCATTAATAAAATAAAACAAAAATAAATTGAATGATTACACATAGCAAAGTAATCATTTAGGGAAATGAATGAAAACTGAACTTTCCCCGGTAAAATGAGATTATCTTTTTCCTGAAAGAAAGTTTTTCGGATGTTTATGCGCCAGTTTGATGGTTTGTATTCAAATGAAGTAATTCCTGTCCATTATGGCCGGAAATTGCAGCCAGGTGCACACAAGAAACCCTAATTATATTCAGATACAGATAAAATTTATTTAATTAAGTTCTTAATTAGAATATTTGCAACATTATTCTTTCGTTTCGAATTCTTTGATTTATAAGAAAAAGAAAATAGACTTTTGCAAAAAAAAAAAACGAGATTATTGGGTAAGGGAAAGAAAAATCGGCGTCGGCAGAGTATGTGGCCTACCTCTTTGATTCTGGTATAGTTTGTAACCTAGACTTTTTGATTCTGGTATAATATGTGGCCTACCCAGATTGTATGTGTTCTACCTCAGTAAGAGTATATTTATAGCTGTAAGTATTCGGTTATTTATTGAAACTAATTATTTTTTACAGTTATTTAAAATTTAGAAATTACTAAACATATTGAAACAACAACTTTTAATTGAAACAAGCAATTCTATAAATATCTCTTATCAGACATTTATAATAATTCCTTATAATACGCTTTTTAAAATAGGCCACGAACTAAACCAGCACCGAAATCATTAGTTAGGGTTATATAAAGTTAGAACCTTAATAATCAAATCACTTTCCAAATGTTAAATGCTATTCCAGGGTGGTGTATATTTTTTTAATTTGCAATGGATTAAACCATTGGTTATTTAAAGCCAAAACATTTTGGAGAGAGAGAGAGAGAGAGAGGGAGAGAGAGAGAGATAGAGAGAGAGAGAGAGAGAGAGATTGATTGATTGATTGATTGATTGATTGATTGATTTCGCTGAAGCATCGGTTTCAAGTGAAACTTATGAAAAGAGTTTCTTAAAGTTTAAATTGTCAAAGACAATTTCTTTGTCTTGGAATTAATGCAAGCATGAATTAAATACTAGAAAAAATCATTATCATCAAAAATTGCAATATGGACTTTGGTAAAGAATGGTTACTAAAACATTAAGGTTTATAAGACCCAGAAATTCACTTGCTATTGGTTAGTTCCAGTGACTTGACCCAAAGAGTTGCGAGTTCAATACCAGGCTACATCAGTGAACAAATATCATAGAGAGTTAAGTTAAAGGAAGATAACTCATAACAACCAAAAGTGGCTTCGCACAAAGAAGGAGAATGATATACTCCAGTGATCGTAATAAAGAGTTCGGTTCGAAATTCCTAACACCTGAAGAACGCCGGGGCGTACAACAGCCGAAACGTTGTAAAAATGGCAAGAAAGATGAGGACAATAGTCCGAATAATGTAAATAGTGTAAATACTACCTCATCTCAGAAGTATAGACAAATACATTTATAATCACCATTGGACTCATCCAACTCTTTCCGAATGTTCTGCATTGTCCTCAAACTGACACCAAAACACTCCAATTTGTTCGCATTCGAACTTTGGAGCGAATGCCAAGCACTACAGCATGCCATTTCCAAATTTCTGGTGAAGCGAATTGCATCATGGCATCATGGTGCCCCTTTTCTCACATACTGTGCTGTCGACAAAATCGAAAACAAACGATGCACGAAATTAAAAATATAAAAGGCGACAGTTTATACATTGCACCCTGTATATATCTATATACCTTAGAAAATTTAGTAATAGAAAGACCCAACCATTAATTATAAAAAGAAAATGGCGATTATTCATACTAACGATCATACAAAGTTGTAAGCTTCGATTTAGAGATGTCGGAATCAGGCTGATACAAAAAATTAAGCTTTCTGGGTAGTTTCGTAAAAGAATGACAGGCAATTGTGATACAGAAATCCGAAGTCACGCAGGTATAGTGTTCAAATCCCATCCGGGGTCTTTGCGCTAAATTTCAAACAAATACTCTTGGATAGTTATTAATCCAGCTGTTCCTTTTTCATCTCAAGATTAATCGCAGGGCACAGAGTAGGCTTTCTCGCTTTCGTTGACAACTGGTTCAGAAGAAAATCTTTAAATTCAAAACAGTTCAGGTGTAAAGGTTCCACCTGGTGGAAGCAGACTTGCTACGTAACCTACAGCAGCAATACTTATCCAGAGAAATCTACAGGGGTTTACGGCCTTAGCCCGGTGAAACACCAGTTCTTCCACGATCACCAACGTTAAGCAAAGTTGAGCTTGGCCATTACTTATATGAATGGCCGCTTGAGAATGCCAGGTCCTGTAAGCTCGGCTGTGTGGGTGGTGTAATGGATAAAAGCTCGAAATTGGAAATCGGAAAGCCAAGTTCCAGTACAGTCGGGTTCATATTCGCAAATAACCCTCGGATAGGTATGAATCCAAGTATTCTTCCCTAGCTGTATGTTAATTAGTCAGACTTGTATCAGTCATTATCTAAAAAAATTCTGAAATCTAAAAATTCCTGGCATTAAATAACTTACAAAAGTTTGATAAGCTGTCAGAAAAAAATCATTTAGAAGTCTACTGGGTTAAACATAAATACACTAGTAAATATTTCAAGTTATTTATTCTTGGTTGATTAAACAATCGAAGTAAAAATTTACACGATCGCATTGAAAATATTTTCGCAGTACTTTAGTTTGACTTTCGTTTAGTGCCTTCCTGTAAAATAATTTCTTTAACAAATGATAAAGTAACTGTCCAAATGACTAGTCTACAAGATAAAGAACTATGTTTTTATAATGTTCATCATGAAAAATATAGGTGCCTATATAGTATGTAGCCTTCCTATTTTGAATGTGTCCTACCTCAGTAAAAGTATATTTATAGACATAAATATTCGGCTATTTTTTAAAACAATTATTTTCCCTAACCCTGCCCTAAACCTGAGACCGTTATAATATCCCTTATAATACGCATTTTAAGATAGGCTACATACTATACCAGTGACATAATTTCGTAGACCACATTCAAAAGGTAGGCCACATACTATACCGGTACGAAAATTTTAACTATTGTCGGTCATATAGTATATTGGCTTCAAAATATTTGCTTCAAAATTACTACGGATGGAAAATGGAAATTTTAACATATGTCATTTTGCTCTTACTTCAGTATGTAATTTTTTTATGATTAACAACATCAGGCAATAAAGAAATAATTAAAAAAATAAAATAATATAAAAATGTTTTTGAAACTTGCACAAAGACTTGCCAGTGATTTCTATAAAAGTAAACTTTATGCATTAGCTAATTCATTTGTCTATCGCTGAATTGCACACTGGCAAATTAAAAACTGGTTCATGTACGACACAGCAAACAAAGAATCATTCAACTCAATAAAGTAGAACTGCAGAATACTGAATAATGTGGATAGCATTTAATGACAGATGGTCAGATATTGAAAACCGCTGGTCTATATATTATATAATACTTTTTTTTATAATTTTATATTGAACAAGATTTATCTTTAAAACGTACAATGAAATCAGGGAAGAAAAGAAAAAAATATCAGGTACAAACAAAATGAAAATATTTTAGTGTTTTAGGAACAGGCGTTTTTTTTTTTTTACAAATGAATCGAACACATTTAATCCTTATGTTATTTTCTCTCTCGAGAAAGAAAGTTAACTAACCTTGTTCAGAAGTTAAGTTCAAAAGTAAAGAATCCAAAAAGAATATCGACCTTCAGGTTAATAGTTAGTGAAAGAACAGAAGTCATAAGTAATTTGGGAAAAAAATTGTAATGACGAATGTATAATTTGTCTATACTTCTGAGATGAGGTAGTATTTGTATTAATTACATTGTTCGGACTGTTGCCCTCGTCTTTCATGCCATATTCGCGACTCCAAGTGTCAAGAATAAAAGCGTTGGTTATATCCAATGATTTGACCTCAAAATTTGTGAGTTCAATACCTGGCTACAGCAGAGGTGAACAAATTATTGAGTTAAAGGGAGATAACTAAGAGAACCGGAACTGAAAGGCTCATGAAACGAGAAGATCGAAATATAAAAGTGATCGAAATATAAAAGGAGCGGTTCGAAATTATAACCTGAAGAATGTCGGAGCGTACAACGGCCGAAACGTCGGGAATATGGCATTAATGATGAAGATAACAATCTGAACAACATAAGTAATGTGAATGTATAATTTCTTGAATATATAATGGCATGATGAATAATTGGTTATATACATATAAAGACGATGATTATCATCTCTCAGCTGCGTCTTTGTTTTCGGCTCAGTTGTATCTTTGTCTGGTGACAGATATGCAGCTAAAAATAGAATACTGAGAGATGCCTTGGGCTGCACTACTCCATTGCACTAGAGGGGTAGATTGGTGGTCACCATCTACAACTGTGTAACTGGCGGTTGTGGGGGCTGTGCAAACTTTAGCTCTGGCCGAGCGTACGCGCTCCAGTTCCCCACCATAAACTCGACCATGTATCACCTCATGTCTCAGTGAGGTGACGAGATAAATATTTGTATTGTCGATTTTCTAAGCGCCCCTTAGATGTGGCAAAAGGCCGAAAGGATGTGGTACCCAGTGACGATCGAGCTCACTACTTAGTTGTAAAAGAAGCTTGCTAACCATTACACCACGCCGAGGTGCCCAAAAATATCTATATAGACAATAAAGAATTTCCATAATCGACTCCAAAACCTAAGCTCCATGAAAGAAATATAATGATGTATATGTGGTGCGATCATCAGATTATTATTCATTTAGAATTCTTAAAACGTAATGAAACCTAATGCACATTTATATATACAGTAGTTCCTGTATGTTTATAATTTGTGGTGAAAATGCAACAGAAAAAAAAAACGCTGTCCTCAATGAGAAAGCAAGATCGAATAAAACAAGAATAACAAGAAATTGAAACACGATTGGTCTGTTGAACTCTGCCCTCGATATTATCTTGGCCTTGCACAAACAGATTATTACGTTTTCGATCTCTAAAAACGGTTTGACGGGGGAAAATTATCTTTAAAGAAAATTAGATACATCAAAACCTGCACAATTTTACTCAAAAGAGTAACCAGTTAAGTGCGAATAGTACATTACAAATGATAGCGAATACATAAGCGAATAAAATTCAATTGTATTTTATTTTTTGAAGAATGAACTTTCTAAATGAAAATAGAAATTACGTTTCAACCCAACATTTTATAATTCTTTTAGTAAGTTTAATCTTAACTTGGTGAAGACAAATTATGACAGATCAAACAGGTTTTAAAAATGAATTATTTCAATGATCAACTTCATAACGGATGAAAATTGGTTCAAAAGAGACAAATTGATTTATCTTTATTTTTTAAAAAAACCTCTTTTATCCTTTTCTTAATTCATTTTAATGCATGAATTTACATTGATTAAAATTGGCTGGCAGCATTCCGATTCAGTCAATACAAAACTTATTAACTCGGATTGTAGATGCTAAAAGAAGGTCCTGGTTATTTACATACAGACAAATATACTCATTTTCATTAGCATGACGTTTTGGACAATGTGCTCTTCGGTTTTCTTCGCGTGTGTACAGAACCAAGTCATAGGGATTTTTGAACTTTTATTTAATCTACGAGTGTAAATTTTCTCGTTTCGCTGTTCAACACTTTTTTATTTTTTTAACTGTTCATTTATTGCTTGTCCTGTTTCCACTAACCCTAACCCTACCTACCCTGCAACTAAACTCAATTAACATCCAACCAAAATTGTGAACCTTTGCTTTAATCCATTTATCTTGTATGGACCGGGAACCGGGTAGTAGAGACCTTTCTGGCAGAGAGTTGTCGAAAAATACTCAGAAAATACTCAGAATCATATCCCACAATCTGAACAAGCACCAGAATGTTTTGGAAATATTTTTTGGTTAGGCCGAAAACTTTTCACTACCCCATCTTATATGCAGTGAGTAAAATTAGAATTTCATTACCCCGATTTTGACCTGGCTGGATTGCTACGTGATATCTGTCCTTCTGTATGGAAGTGAATGCTGGGCGATCTCATCATAGATGAAGGAGAGGCTTGAGCAGCAGAAATGTGGTTTTACAGAAGGATGCTGAGGATATCATGGACAGAGCACGTGTGCAACGATGAGGTGTTGGACAGGATGCAAACGAGAAGAAAATTGTTAACAAATATCAGGAAGAGACAATTGAGGTTTCTGGGACAAGTAATGAGGAAGGAGGGCCTGAAGAACTTGATACTCACAGGTCGGATAAATGGAAGAAAAGACAGGGGAAAACAGCGCGAGACGTACTTGTTAGGTCTGAGCAGATGGTTGACGGAGCGGGGCTTGGAAGA
Source organism: Ascarosepion bandense (assembly GCA_037127315.1). Lineage (NCBI taxonomy): Eukaryota > Metazoa > Mollusca > Cephalopoda > Sepiida > Sepiidae > Ascarosepion > Ascarosepion bandense. The sequence goes on along the minus strand of JBBBDQ010000694.1, from coordinate 5,526,517 downwards.
GATACCTTGACTCGGAGTGGTACCACTTGTTAGGGTCCCAGCTTTTGGTAAATAGTGCTTCCCCAAACAAAAACAAAGCCTTATGAATGAAAATACCAGCAATATATTTTATATAAAAAATATCAACAATACGTATTCATAGTAAAATTATCAACACTACATCAATCAATATAAAAACTCCATATAATATCCTACAATTTTTTAAAGACATCAATCATAAAATACACATCACCTCTAGTCATGATGTCTGCATTAACATGTATGCACAAAATCTGGGTATCATCTGCCATGTATTCAACTGTGAAAGCAGAATAACACATATACTATTTTTATTAGGTCTATGCTCCCAAGAAAATTAGATTGAATTTTAGCATTAAATGACCCATAAGGAGTTGACATGCTGTTAAACAAATTATCTCTTCTGTAGGAATTTCTGTAGTTTCCTTCCTGCGTCACATCCGTGCTACTTAACTTGTGTAGGGGTGATGGAGTATCATACAAAGACATTCACTATCTGTATGATTGTAAGAACGTGGTCGTCCAGGGCCGGGTGAACGGCATAGTAATATGTGCATTAACTGTTTAATCTAGTATAAAATGGATCATTGTCTTATTTACACGTAATCTACTCGGATCGACTTACACATGATGCAGGCCGAAGTGTAAAATGGCTGAAGCGTTGTGATAAAGATGAATACATTAATCCGATATTGAAATCCTGAAAAGATGAATACATTAGTCCGATATTGAAATCCTTTAAATTTGATGTGGAAATCTTACATGAAAAGAGATTTGATAAAATAGATAATGCATTTCACCATATTGTCGAGACTAAAAACGTATGGATAAAACACAACAAAATCTGTTACTTTCAACCCATTCTGTAGGGTTTCCTGAGGCTCTGCCACGGATTCATTTCTGAAAGGGCTAAAGAAATTTCTTACTTTCGAATCATTTTGATAATGAGAAGAGGATTTTACCTTTTATCGGATACAAAAACGGTGAAACAATTTACAACCTTCGATTTGAACAAAGAATTGTAAAGATAATTTTTAACGACTTTTTTAAATGTCACTCTCTTTTTTTCTTCTTTTTGTCACAAGAAACGCTAAATTAAGGAAAAAGTAATAAGTTTTCATTAAGGTAAACACTTATTCAATGTTGTCATTTTACTCTCCGTCAGTGTATATGAAATGTGATCTAGTTACTTGATAAATTATAATAGAGAAAAGATATTCAATATATTTTCGAACCATATAATTATCAATGTGCATTTGTATATTTCCTGTCGCATTTGATAAAGAGAGAGAACTGTTCTCTTCATAAAGAGAGTCATATTTTCTTGATAACGTTAAATAATATAATGAATTTGTTCACCAATCAAGCCATAATAATTATCAATATGTATGTACATATTTTCTGTCCCATCTGATGGTGTGCAGGACTACTCATCACCACTGAATTCATCTCCGTGACAACTCACCACCCGCCTACTCAGCGTGAGGACAACTCAACAATATGCAAACTATGAAATTGTTTCGTCGACTTTTAAAACATAACTTTTTAAAACAAATAAATTAATTCATTAAGGATATTGTTTAATATATGACTATTTTTAATTTCAAAATTAATTGAAAATTTTCTGCATTTTTCTTCAAATATGCAGTTGGAAATCGTTGTGAAATAGAAGAAACACTCTGCAAAATTTGTTCATCTCTCTTCAATTTTGGTGAAGAATATGACCAATTAATTGCTCAAAAATTAATCTTTCTTTGCACATTTTCACCTCCGTAATAAATCTATACTTTGTGAGGTGCTCCTTTTCCAGCTTTATGTGTTGTCTAGTTGCTTGAACATAGGTATTTGTCCGATGTTGAAAATTAAACACTAGTCATTCAAATACGCAGTTGTAAGTAATAAATCACTAAGACAAACTTTCAAAAACTGTACAATTCAAAGCCGAACTAAAAGATGTGTACACAAGGATAGCCAACACTAGTACAGGATCAATGAATTCGGCTCCAGCTTTGTGTTGTCCTGAGTAGGCTAATGGTGAGTTGTCCTAGAGTTGTCACGTAGATGAGTTGGCCGACGTTGAGACAGTGGTGAGGAAATGTCTCTACCCGCATCTGAGGACATAATAAGATAGACTAAAATAGCAGTAAGAAACATTTAAACTCATTTAAATAGTGTAAATACATAGGCTTTCGTAGAAAATGCATCAATCACTATATATTTTAATTGAATATGTGAAATGTGGTATCCTATATTCAACACACTGTTAGACTCTAAATATATAATTTTATAACTATTAAGAGATAAAGGTAATAAATAATGTAGGTGTTATTATAAATTCTCACTTAAATATATTTTAGCTTTGCATTGGTATCAAACATTTAACAAACTTGCTCTTTAAATGCATAATTAATTTTAAATAATTCCCTATATTTTACATCATAAAATAAAAATTTCCTTGGAAAAAGGAGATTAGAATGAAGGCGAAAAAAGAAGGCAGCAGCGATTACGCCTATTACCGGATCAGATAGAGGCACAGCGGGAGGCTGATGGGCAAAGATATTCACAGGCATCGCAGGAACGCCGTTAAGAAATAAGAGCACAAGCCAAGAGATGTGAGACGATCTAATGAAACGGAAGGAGATGATAGTAGGAGGAGAGCAGTGTAAAGAAGACAAAATGAAACAGAGGCAAAAGCTAATGCGAGAAGAGAAACTATTATATGATAATGTGAAGGGAAGAATGTTTTCAACAAGAAAATGAAGAGCAACGCAACAGAAGGAGGGATGAGAATACTGGCGCCATGAGAAATGCAAGAAATGCACAAAACAGAGTTCAGAAGGTAAATAATCTGTTCACTGAAGCCAATTATCAACAACATAACTGCGGCGAGTAAAAAATGACGCCATTTTAGACGGCACGGATACACTAGTGTAATATAAATGTTTAATATTTAATGCAAAATCAGATACATTAAAACAAATGAATCCATATCACAAACCTATTGGGCACCTCATTGTGGCGAGTATGTTTGTCTTGCTAGCACATGATGACCGGTATTTCGGCCTGGTACCACATATCAGAAATCTATTAGACCTCAGTTTGTTGACCTTGACGAAACTTTGGAAGCTAAAGCAGGGTTGGTTCGGCTAGTTATTGCTCGCAACTATACCCCCAATGACAGCCTTCAGTGTTTTCATCATTATTGGGCTGCCGGTTGATCACCCTCTCGAAGTCGTTCAAAAATTTAATATATCCGCAAATCATTCTTATTTTAGTTAAGTTTAAAGTTCACAATAGATGGCGCTGTGTTGTCATATAGACGAGGTCACACTTGTCATTCGTGTACATTTGGGGATAGTCTGTAATTGACGTTTAACGAGTGTAGTAGTGAAATACTCGAGAAGTGTTCCGTTTAAAAAAGGCAAGATATCTATATCGTGAGTAGGCAGATATGATTTTTCCATACGGTCACGCGAATGATAATGGAAGGAAGGCAGCACGGCCATATCACTTTACGTCTTTAGACCGAAAGAAGTCGAATCATTCGACCTTTACTGATGTTTATCGTCTCATTGCTGAGACATTTTAACTTGTTTTGGCGTCAGCAATCCGCCCGTAAATTTTTAGAAGTATTTTTCTGATCAGCAGTTTCTGGAATATTTTTTACTTAATTAAATTAAAACATTTCATTAATAAATATAATCTTCACATATAGGAAGGAAATCAACTATAATAATTGTACAACTTCCATGACGATTTTTGACTTGTTGGCGACGTTTCTCTCGGCACATTAGTTCATCGAGTGATCTACACTTTAAAATACAGGTGACGCAAATAAGTTTATCATTTGCTTCCCCGGTATCACGGTACTGTGAAAAAGAACACACATTATTATATATATATATATATATATATATAGTTTGAAGGGACATGTCATGTCAAATGCTGAAGTAATTATCTCACACGATTGCAAGCTGCTTTTATTTTTTCTTTACGCATAAAATAATCTATAAATTAATGTAAAGATCGAAATGTCTTTATTGAATTATCGTTTATTTGGAAGCACACCATAATGATATCTGATCACAAATAGTTTTATATAGATTCGAGTCATAGGCGAATAAATCGGCTTGCACAACAAGAAAGTGACTAGACACCCAGTAGGGTTCAAAACTATGTATGTAACCAGTGTGCTTCCACAACCAACACACCGGTGGAATCAAATGCCATGAGTCCGTAACATTAGGAAGCCTTTTGAAATCGGTTGTGTTTGACCTGGAGAGATTGTTATACATGAATGAATACATCTCCAGCTTACAATGAGTTGCTCAGATTTGAAGCGACCCTAGGTCAACACCCGATTATGTGATTGATGATAATGATGTAACTCGTTTAAAATAAAGATTGACTAATAAGGAATTTATGACAGTGTTTTAAGATTTTGTTTTTAAATATCTGCATTGCCAGAAACGTTAACAGAATTGCTTCATATCGGATTACTAAATTGAAAAATGCATTGCCTTTCTTAGCAAAACGGAAGCCTATGTCCCTTTCCACCATATCCGGTGAAGCTCAGTAGAGCAAAACATAGTGAACGGAAACGCAAGGTCTTCAGGCCTGGCGTCAATTCACTTGCCGGAAATATGTGGGATTAGGTGGACGCTGTCTGCAAATCAAAACATCACCAGGATATGCTGACGTCTACATATATAGATATATTGATATAGGGATATGGACGAATGGTTAGCAAATTAAGTAATAAAACACACTTTAATACAGACGCATAACTAAGTCTGCAAATCGGTACTTGTATGCACGACTATTTAGGCGAACGATGTTTACGTTGAATTATGTGTGTAATAATATAACTCTTTAATAAACATTAGTTGGTTTTGTTTAGCGGAATATCAACTTCTATAAGTTATTTAATACGGGAATCTATGTATATTTTGAACAATTTCATGCCTTCAACTAAATATATTTTGAACACAATTCTATGTTTCCACGTCCAGATAAAATGTATTATTTTGCTTTAAATATGTATTGTTAGTTGTTTCTTGTTAAATGGTATGTTACTTCCGGGATATCTTCCTACCAATTTTGTATAAGAAATTTGAAGTAGCAAAAACTTAAACCATTTTGTGGAGATTAAATATGAAACAATAAAACACAGTTTGGGTATTCGGTGGAATGTGTCGTGAGACTAAAGAATGTTTCTTGTATGCAATACCAGACCGGAGTGCAGCAACACTGACGCGTATAATCAAGTTGGTTGGGCCTGTCTCCACAGTAATCACAGATGAGTGGAGGGGATACAATCAAGTGAGGAATGATTTTGCACACCTCACAGTAAATCACATCTTGAATTTTATTGATCCACAAATTGGCACCCACACGCAACATATCGAACGAATGTGGAGGACCGCCAAGGTCAAGAATAAGCGACAGAATGGCACTCACCAAACAATTCTGGACTCCTATTTCTGTGAGTTTATGTGGCGACAGAGGTTGCAAGGTGCTGATCCCTTTCTTCGAATTCTTTCCGACATTGCTCAGTATTGTCCTCTCAACTGACTGCTTTCACTAAATGGACACTCGTTACATGTATTTTTACATTTAATGAAATTGGAGGGGAGAGAACCCGAATGTACCAGTGGCATATCAATCTCTACAGGTTATTTAAAACCGAAATATAAATATTTTGAACGGAATTTTAAGCTTTCGGGGTAAATGTATGTTTTTTCAGATGTATAGTTTATGACTCATAAAATCTATTGTTGATAATTTTACTATAAAAATATATTATATTTTTTTAATGTTGCCTTGATTGTCATTTTGCTATAAAAAGGTAAATGTAATTTTATTATAAGAAAGGTACTTCTTATTTTTGTTTGGGCGTTCACTATTTGGCTCTAACAACGTAGATCAGGATGGACCTGGGAACATTGGTTAAGAGGTGGTTCAGCGGATTTAGTTTATCAGGACGATATATATATATATATATATATAGTCGCCGACTGACGCCAATTCGGTCGGGTTTCGAGCCTGGGTTATGTAGCAATCGGAGTCTAACCGTACTGATGAGCTGTGATACAGCGAAACAGATCTGTCTACGGATGACAATATATATACTTACAAAATGGGTATGTTTTAAAAAAGAAAATATTATTTTAAAAATCTTGAAGCATGATGATTTTTATGAATCTTTTCAATTTTCGCTTAGTAAGTATAGTTTTCACGTTATATATATATATATGAGATGAGGTAGTATTTACACTATTTACATTATTCGGACTATTGTCCTCATCTTTGTTGCTATTTGCATCAAGATAAAGAAAAAAATCACGTTGAAAATAAAACGACAGCTGATCCTAATCAAGAACAAGGATTACTTCCAGTTTAAGATATACAGGCAGTTGTCTCAACGCTACAGCAAGCTACCTCACATGTATGGTCTACTTAAGATTCCTAAAGACGGCATTCCGCTCAGGCCGATTGTTAGCAGCCTAGTTTCGGTGAGACGCTATCTTGTAGATGTAATTGACCCACTGATAGGAAAATCACCATCATATGATCGAAACTCCACCCACTCCGTGGAACTTACTAAAGATGCTCCCATCCAAACCAACCAGATGTTGATCCTGGATGTGGGGAGTCTGTTCACTAATGTATCTACGGTGGAGGCACTATCGGTAATCAGGGACAGACTGTTTTCGGACTCATCCCTAGGAGAACGTGCCAGTATTCCACTAGATAACCTGATCGAGATGCTTATTTTACAAGCAACAGGTTTCGGACTGGAATCAGACATATATCAGCAGGATGAAAACTGGGCTCGCCATTACCACCATCACTGGCTAACATATACATGAAATATTACGAAGAGATGGCATTAGAATACAACTCTGTGGCTGAGATACGTTGATGACACCTTCATACTCTGGCCACACTAGGAGGAGGTCCAGACGCTACTGGAAAATATGAACTTAATAAGATCATCTATAAAATTCACTACGGAAAAAGAGAGTGACAACAAATTGGCATTCCTTAGATGTGAACAGAGGTAGGGTTCAAGGCATCTGTATACCGCAAGGAAACATTCACTGGAGAATACCTCAACTTCAATGCCTACCACCCATACAATGTAAAGAAAGGAATCGTCTACTGCCTGCAACATCGAGCAAAAGTCATAAGTGGTGACTCAGAGATATACGAACAAGAAATGGTCAGTAAAAGTAGTACCCTACAACGTAACAATTTATCCAAGGGTACATGAAACAACTCCAAAAAACATGAAAGGGAGAGTATATGAGAATAATAAGTGTCAGAAAATGACCTCGGTCTGTTTACCCTATCTGAAGGGTTTGTCGGAGAAAATATAAAAGATATGTGGTCCATAAAACATCAGAACGACCTACAGAAATGGTTCTACACTTCGCAGTTCCCTCTCCCAAGTAAGACCCCCAACCGAGGAGAAGATGATAAAGGACTGTGTACGCCATTCCATGTAGCTGTGGGAAGAAATATAAAGGAGAAACAGCCCCACCCACTTAAGTTCAGGCTACAAGAACATAACAAGGGCGTAACACGAGAGGAGATAGAGAAATCAGGCGTATCTGACCACATATGGATGGAAATAGAGGATGGCTGCCTATATGGTATGAAGTCGAAATAATAGATAGAGAACACCACTGGAAACTACGTAAAATAAGGGATCAGCGCATATGCTAGTCTACAAAAATCTCCTACGCCGTCCAAGTCTAGAGATGACTACAATATGGGAACAAGTAATACGGTCTGCCAGAGAAAATCATTAGTGTCAAAAGTGCAATATGAACTCCGGTAAAAAATACTAGATTAAAAGCCATTAACATCAAAAATTGCAATATGAACTCTGGTAAAAATATTTACTGAACATTAGGTTTATAAGTCTCACAAATTCAGTTGTTCTTGTTCCTCAAGGACACATGGCCCAGTGGATATAGAAGTTGGTTAGTTCCAGTGAAGTTGTGAATTCAACAACAGTAACTTAGAGAACCCGGTTAGAGGGAGATAAATCAAGACTACCAAAAGAGGTTTAAAGCAAAGAATGACAATGATATAATCCAGTGATTGCAATTCAGGTCGAAATTCCTAGCACCTGAAGAAGGCCGGAGCGTACAACGTCCAAAATGTCCTACAAATGGCAACAAAAATCAGAACAATAGTTTGAATAATACATATATATATATATATAAATGTATATTGGGTTGAATATGGATCGGAATTCTACAAAATGAATAAAATAAGTAAAGAACAAGTTGGAAAAAAAGTGTGTTTAATCTAACATGTTTAACCTTTAACAAGCTTCTTAAATGTATATATAAATATATATAACTATATGTAATTATATGTATATAAAAATACATAGACATATATATATATATATATATATATATATATATATATATATATATATATATATATATATATATATATATATATCCAAAGTTCTATACTATAAATGTATTGAACACTTTTAATACAACTGAGTACTGGTCTAATTTAATTATTACCAAAAACTGACTAATTATGTATATAATTCGATCGGGTTTCAATCCTAGGTTAAAAGCAATCGGTGTCTAACCGTATTTAGAAGCTGTGATACAGCGAAACAGATCTGTCTGCGGATGACTATATATATATATATATATATATATATATTAGCCTTTTGATGTCAAATGAAAATTTTAAAAACTTACTGAAATTGTTTGCAATATTGACAGTTTTCAAGGAAATGTATTAACCAAGAAATAGCAGGAGTGTTTGTGTTGTTTGTGTTGTTAGTAGTTAACATTTTGAACACAAACCATTATGTTCTGTACCACATTCGAAACATACCATCGGCTGGAATCTACTGATATTCTGACATCGAACCAAGTGATATGTTTCTGGTATTTCTGCCACCGTTAGAAGCCAAATTGAATGTGCTGTTTTCGTGGTTTTAACAGGGACATTCTGATGAGTCTCATTACTCACAGATAGCATGGAAGCTCAAGAAAGCAGAAATGCTGGATATACATCTGGTTCATCTTACACTGAGTAGGGATTAAATTTAAGCCAGTGTCACTTGTTTGTAAGCCAGTGTCACTTGACAATTATACTTGAACTCGTCAGGACATGATTAAGGACCCGTGTAAATCCTTGTAAACAGTGGACGGATCAGTCATGTTCGGTTCGAATTGCAATAATTTATATTGTATTGCAAATAGCAGCCATATGCCAGCAACTAACTTGTTTTCGAATTAGTATGGAGTCAAGGTGCGATGATGCTACCTAACATTACCTCTGCATATTGCTATGTTAAGCATTATATATATATATATATGTGTGTGTGTGTGTGTGTGTGTGTGTGTGTGTGTGTGAAAAGTGTATATATATATAATTATAAATATCAATATATATATATATATACATTTGTTATATATATTATATTATTTATGTATTATATATGCGTGGTACTTATTTGAAAGCGCTCAATATCTGTGATAGAGCTGACATATATAGATAGGTGTGAGTTTGTAACCCTGGGTTCACGCTCTTGCGATCGTCAGACAATTGCAAGAGCGGAAAACCCAGGGTCACACAACTCACATCTATCTATCTATCTATCTATCTATCTATCTATCTATCTCTCTCTCTCTCTCTCTCTCTATATATATATATATATATATATATATATATATAATTTTCATATTTTAGAACATGTACATAATTTATATATATATATATATATATATATATATATATATATATATATATATATCCACTACAAATCGTACATTTGTTTCGGCATTGAAACTTCAATGTCTCATCAGGCGGTATGGATAGGAATGAAAAGCCTCTTTTCTTATATTTGGTCAGTTGTGTGTGGGATGTTGGTGGGGGTTAGTGATAAGGGAACAAGTCTCGTGTATTGACCGTTAGAATTTTGAAGAAAGTGGTGTGGGTAGTTAAAATGGTTGATTAATGAGAGTTTTTGATTTCTACACAGATTTAACATTAGCAGTTAGAATGTATGTTTTTATTATCTTGCGACTAGACTATATCCTTTGGATTTCGTAGAAGAGCCGGTAAGGAGCGGAATGCTTATTTTGTACAGAATATTTTTGTATTTAAGCAGAGTTTTTATAATTAATGTAAATTTGTATATTTAATCTTAATTTTAAATTTAGGAAATAGATTTTTCCTATTAAATTTTATATTTTAATTAGATCGCTGCCTTCTCCGCGGTTTTCACTTGTCCTACAACTGTAGCCAGTCAAAGTTAGAGATCCCAATTAACCTTGCTATTTTATCCATAAATGGAAGGAAGAACAGATGCATTCCCCCCCCACCACACACACACACACACACACACACACACACACACACACACACACTCGATATCTCAAAGAATACGCAAATCTTTATCTACGATCAACTTCAGTTTCACAAATCTATAACGATGAACGACTAATTCATTAAGTATATTATTTTGGAAAAGCTTCCTTTTTTGTTCATGTATTTCAATTTCTAAATACTTCAACTCTGTATTTATTAGGTATTTTTTACAACATCTTGTAAATTCTTGATTTTTTTTTCTTTGTTTTTTGTTTTTATTTTGTCAGTTAATTTATGCACATCAATTTTTGTGCGTAATATTTTCTCGGGGGCACATAGAAGTTACACTGATCTTAAGTTTCACAGAATGACACTCTGAACATAGGAGGAGTGCACAGGTACTACACTGATCCTATATCGAAAGTCGGGAGTGACACTGATCCTGGTCAGTACAGAATCAGAGGCAGAATTATACGTTAAACTAAACTCCCGCCGTTTTCGTCGGGTACGTATTTCACTGATCAATAGTTAAAAGAAGATTATTATAGAAAAATACAAAAATAATGCGTGAACATATTTTTTTAATAATTTCATCCAAAGCAAGGCGATAATGCCACTAAAAGGCCAATTGGTTAAGGAGAGTGAAAGAATGAAAGGATTTAATGAGAAGAATCTACAATAAACGTATTTCTACAATAACGTATTTCAAGAAGACAGCAGATTCCATTTGGCGTCGCATTTAAATATTTGAAGATTGTAAGTTGCAAGGAAGCAGAAAATCGGAAGAAAGATCCATGGACAAGATAAAAACTATTAGAATAGAACATACGTCTGCATCTTTCTAGTTGAAAAGTAAATGGCAGTAACGCGCTTCATGCCGCCGGGAGAGACATTCAGGACAAATAATGAAAATATTTATAGAAATGACAGAAGTCACGTCACAACTGGATTAAGACAAATATTTGTCCAAAGACACCTTACAACTAATTGTGAAGAAGACCATAATGCCAAGCCCTGCATAACGCCTTCGAGATATCAAGAGCCACATCCCAAGTTTCGCCGTTCTAACACGTTCTAATGGTGACAACAGGTTCTTCAGTGATAGCCGTCAACACTTCAACGGTAGACCTGCAGAAATGAAAACCATGGGGTTTTTTTGGGGGTTTTTTTTATCTGAAAGATGGCCGTGTGAAGTGAGATGCTTAACCAATTCGGCGTCGAATAAAGCCTCTATTACTTTGTCAAAAAGACTAATAGCATGCTTATTATTCTGACTACTATCAAAAGTAAAGCGACAATATCTGAATTTGAGCACTAAGAAAAGTTTGTTTCTGACACCCAGAAAAACACTTCGGTGACACTCTTGTGAATTATAAATTTGAAAATTGATTCAAAATCGAAGACACTTATTTTGGAAATCGAGAAGTGATTCTCTTACTAATAAATTGCCAGAGGCAAAATATGGCATAGAATACTCTATAAAAATGTTAGTATTATTCTCGTGTGAAACCAAATTCTGAAAATACATTGTAAATCTAAAATATCAATTTTTTCACTCAAACTGAATAGTGCTGAAGTCATAAGGCTAGATGTGAGAGACAAAGAATAGAGATAAGACAAAATATAGGGGAAATATGGGGAGGAAATACAATAATACAAATGAGATGACGGCATTAAGTCTAATCAATAAGAAACATAAATAGCAAATGAAAAACAATAAACAGAAAATTAAATAAATTCTAGTGATTTGCTTCCCCACAGGTGTCATTTTCGTTAGTCTCGACCATATAAATGAAAATGTTAGCATTTTGAAGGTGGATTTCAAGAAAATCACTTTGGGGCTTGGCGTAATACTCTTTTCAACTCTCTTCTCTGATCTGACCTTGAGTAACACTCATCATTAAGAGAAATGAATAAACTGATTGACATTGATAAGCCAATTAAAATATCAACTAATATTTTCTATTTTCTGTAAATTAAATTAAATCTTATCTTTTGTTGATTCACCCAAAATAATGTAAAATTACTTATCGCAAATATTAATTCACCGCAATAAATTATAAATCAAAGTTTATTTTTTGACTATTAAATATTGGCACTCTTAAAATTATGAATCAAATTTTGTTTCGCTTGCCAACCCACAGAATAAAAAATTAACCAAAAATCAGGGAGTTGTTCACATTTCGTAAGTGTGGATGATATTCGAGCCACTTGCAAGGAATTTTTTACAATTAAAAAATAAATAAATAAATAAATAAAACTTGCATTTTGCTTGTTTATCAAGGTGAGCACGAATGTAGACCACATCCTTAGAAATAATGCATCGTGTCATCAACAGGAGCGCAATAGAAGAGCCTCGCTCTGTGAGAATTTGGTGTGAATTATAGTAAATATATATATCGTTTATTTATTTTTGTGTACATTAACAAAAAAGATCCTAAATCCCTTCATTAAAATTTGTAACAAGCGAGAAAAAAGTGTTTGAAATAAAAACCCCTTGACGTATATGTTCTACCATCTTCATGTTTATATTACAGCATTATTTCCAATATTAGTAGCTTTCTGTTTTCTTGGCATACTGTGTAAGTAGTTGTAAAAAGAAATCAAGTAGTTGTATAAAAAATACAAAAGAAGGCACAATACCGTAATGTGTTCAAAAATAAATAAAATCACAGCCGCAAAGTGAAAAAAAGAGCCTCCCCTACCCACAAAAAATAAAACCAATATTGTACGCGCACCTGACTCTCAACAGTAGAAAAAATAAATAAAATATAACACCGTGATAACAAACACGAGAGACTTTAAAATAAGCGTTGTTTTGCTCAGACATATATATAAAAATAAGTACCTTTGCACAGTTTATCTACAATTCTGAATGGCCACATCAAATTAAAACACCGGTTCCATTACGATCACCGAAGTTAAGCAACGTCGAACCTGCTCAGTACATAGATTGGAATAGCAGGTGCTGTAAACTTGTATGTGCTGGTGGCTCGGACTTGTTAATCAGATAGAGAAGTTTCAATTTTCGTTAAGTTCGTTATAATCATTGACGCTCAAATACCCTTGGAAAGTATGAATTCACCTTCTCACAGCTATAGGTTAATTAGTAAGCACTGAATCGCTAAAGCCATTCTCTTTCAAAAAATTTTTACAATCTAAATAAATATTCTGACTTTAAATAACCTGAAAAGAGTTGATAAGCCGAAGAAAATGAATAAAGCAATAAAAATAAATTATGGAAATATACAAAATATTTGAAAACTGGAATAATACAATAAATTAAACTGACATATCTGTTAAGTTTAATAAAACTTGTAATATCTATCTATCTATCTATCTATCTATCTATCTATCTATCTATCTATATATATATATATATATATATATATATATATATATATATATACAGGTTTCATTAAAAATGGCTGACAAGTCATTCAGTTTGTCTGTGTAGATGGTGTAATCTTATAGAATGGTAACATCTTCTATTTTTGTAACCGGTGCTGGGTGATGTTCATATCATGTTTGTTTACATATTTTCCAAAGTGTTTGAACATTATCCAGTATAAATATTGCCCCACTTTATCGTGACGATTTTTATATTCATTTGGGGCCAGTACAAAATATACTGAGATTAGACGGTCTATTGTTTCTTTGTATTTGGGAAAGAACCTGAATTTTGGATCCATATTTTTATGAATGATATTTGCCTGAAAGTTCCTAGTGAAAAGACTCTGGTCTTGTGCTGCAAGAATAAAGCCTTCAAACTTTAATCCAGATGCTCGTAACCATCGATGGGTATTTATCAACATCGGGTTTATTAGCACGTTTTGGATATTGACTATGCAGAGGCTTGTCTTGCCAGTCTTGTTTTATCTTTTCAAGAGCTTTATCCTTGGCTTTCTTTTTCATGTTTTTGCTACAACAGTAGGTTCTTTGGTTCTGTTTTAGTTTTCTAGAGAATGTACTAAATTATTATTATTATTATTATTATTATTATTATTATTATTCATACATGATTCTCTCATTTTATTTAAAAACGAAAATCGTTTCATTGCTTGACACGTGTATACATTATTTCGCTAAAATTTCGAACAAAAATGAATTTCGTTTAATCATTTACACGCATAATAAGGTTACCGACACTTAATTCGTCTATGGTTTAAATAAGCTTGATACATGCATTATTTTCGTATACATATACTTATATTCAGTTAGTGTTTTATTACAAGTGGCATACACACACTTTATCAGAGATAAGTTTTTTCCGCTACATTTCAAATATTCACCCATTGCTTTATTACACATGACACCTACCTGACCAATGAAATCGAAGCTCAGTCAGCATACTGTCTCTGTGGATTTTTTAATATAAAAAATATTTTAAATCAGTCATCTTTAAAAACTTTCTGAAAAAGCTTGTTAAAGTGAAACATGTCAGATTAAATACAATTTTTCCTACCTGTTCTTTACTTATTCTATTTATAGTTTGCTATATTGATAGTGATTTCATATATATTGCACTCCGCAAAATCTTATGCCATCTTTAAATTGTTTAGAATTCAAGCACTGTGAAGGGTTGTAAGATGACAAACAATAGTTAGAACTACGAATAATTGGTTGTAGGGAAGAGTCATAATATCCACTGTCCTTTATAGGTACGCACTCTATTATGATATTCCATTATTAGCTTTTTGTTTGCTTTGTTTTTTGTTTTTTCGTTTTTTGTTTTTTTAACGATTTGCCTCAAGTAACACAGTAAAGCCAGCGAGACACAAGGGGTTACTGAGTCTAGGAGAATTAGAAACAGAAATATTGCTAAGGAGCGAGAACAAGAGAGTAATCAGGCACACAGTAGATTGCAATTGACATTGCCTTAAGATTTTTGCAAATTAAGGATGACTGGGAAGCATGGAGCCGGAAGGGATTTCGACAAGCGAGAAATGCGAGAAAAAGAAACTTAGCATAGAATTTGCGGTTACGTCTCACCAACTCAATTGTAAATTGATGAGATGTTGATGCCAGTCTAGTCAGTCAGTTATAGGCGATCATGTCTAGAAAGGCTGGCTAGAAGATTTTCCCGCAGTAGGTTGCCATTTCTTTTTGCGGTTGACTGGTTGCCAACCAACACTATAGAACCCAACCTGTTCTGTTATTTAAACTGTTATTTAACCTATAGCTGGAGGGAAGAAACAAATTCCGAAAAGTATTTGCGCGTAATTAAATACAACGAATTCAATTGGAACTCGAACTCGGCTCTCTGATTTTTCGTTCCGAGGTAATATTCCCTGCCACTCTAGTCAATGAGTTTAAATAGGTACCTCCATGTAACTGCCAAAAACAGCATAGCATGATGTTAAAAGGGCTCAAACTTCATAAATTTATCATCAAAATGTTTTTTATTGTTAAAAGTAAAAATCAAACTGCACTTTCATTATTTTTTTAAAAAATTTGAGTCCTTTTTAACACATTCGAAATTTCAGTTAAAATTTCTTTTTTTCTTTTCCGTCAGCGATTCACTCCATGTTTATGTCATGTTACTACTAAGGAAAACGTGCTATTACGTAAGTCTTTTTTTTCTTTTTTTTTTTTTTTTGGCGTTGAAAGACAATTTAATTTGAAAATTCTTGCAAAAATCAACTCATTATATGATTTTAACGAAATTTTGAGGACTTATTCACAAATGAATAAAATTGTTTATGCAATTATTATCTTTTGAAAATCTGTGTAAAAATTATTTTTTACATCTGTTTTACCCACTACCTCAAATAATTTGCTTTAAACTTCTACAAATACATTATTTATACCAATTTTTATTAATTAAATGCAGGACTCATTGGGGAATATTAATCATGTATTTTCCGAAAATCTGCTCCGAATAGTAAAATGAAAAATGCATTAAAACTACGCTATTTTTAATTTAGATCAACTTTTAACTGGTTTTATAAATAATATAATTTTAGAATATCATATTGTGATAAAGAAAAAAATTCGATGAATAATTAATTTTAAAATAATTGTTTCCAATTTTTTTGGCTAATTAAAGTTTCAAACATTTTTTAAATTTCTCCCAGTTACTCAGTGTCTTATTAATTTATTAAATAAAGACTTTATTTACAAATCGAATATTCAAAAGTTTAATACAAATCATATGCAATTAAGATTTTTAAAATAACTTCTATCTTTTTTATTTATGTTAAACTGCACTTCTTTTTTTTTACTGTGGAAACTTATAAGACACTTATCATTAAAAGGTCGTATGTTTTAAAAGTTGTTCCCCTTACAAAGTGTTAAATTGGGTTATGTCAATTTTTGGACACCATATTTCCAGAAATGTGAACTGATTTACGACAGGGAGTTATCATTGTCTACTTGAAAGGTCAATGAATCTGATCTTTCTGATTATGAAATATTTTATTCTAAATATCATGACATAAACAAGTAATATTTGTTACAAATCAGATTCATTTAAATTTACTTTGCTAATTTTCTAAAAATCACGAGTGAAAGATGTACATTTTATTTTTGCAATATTTTTAAAACCGAGAATTAACTTTTGTTTACAAATGTATCTATCGTTCAAAAAATGGCCGAAAAATTGAAAATTGAAAAAAAAAATCTAAAAATTTTTTAGATTCCAATGAATATAATTTCTATTTGAAACACACCAGAGTATTTTGCATGCTGAAAACAGTAAATTTCATCATTTAGCTTTCAATTAAGCTAAAATTAAAGTTTCAAGAAAAAGTTTTTTATTTTTAAAAAATTCAGTTTAAAACTTAGGTATCAAAAATGAGTAGAGGAACCTAAGTTCAGACATCGCAGCAGGGAGCAAGAGCATCAAACCACATGTGGCAGCAATATTCTAAGCATGGAGAAATGGTAGACTTATAGATATGTAAAATGAGAAATACTACGGAAGTGTTCTGATGGAGGATGAAAAGTGCGATACAAAAACTTGACGATGCATTGGCATGGCCAAAGACGCATTTCAAAAACTAAGCAGAGTATTGAAAGACATGAATATTTCGCTGGAAACAAAGTAAAGTGTACTGAACTGCTATGTGATATGTGTCTTCTTATATGGCAGCGAGTCTCTCTTTCATCTTTGAGAACAAAGATAAATGTGGTTCTACAGAAAAAACGCTGAAGGATATCATGGACTTAATGTGTGAGCAACGTTTTGGAGAGGATTCAAATTAAAATGAAACTTATAGAGGATGCAAACGATAAGACAACATACTTGGCATCAGGAAGAGACAGCTAAGGTTTCTGGGACATATAATGAGGAAGGAGGGCTTGGAGAATTTAATACTCACAGGACGGATAGAGGGAAAAAGACAGGGGAAAGCAGCGTGAGACATATCTGATGCGCTTGGGCAAATGGATGGCGATGCAGGGTTTGGGCGAGATAACAAGAGAATAAATATTAAGAGAGACAAGGGACAGAAGTAAGTGGAAGTCTATGATCGCCTACGTCT
This sequence comes from Ascarosepion bandense, assembly GCA_037127315.1. Taxonomy (NCBI): domain Eukaryota; kingdom Metazoa; phylum Mollusca; class Cephalopoda; order Sepiida; family Sepiidae; genus Ascarosepion; species Ascarosepion bandense. The sequence continues at coordinate 5,508,653 of JBBBDQ010000694.1, read as the reverse complement.
TGAAGGGACACGACATTTGAAGAAGAAGAAAAAGAAGAATATTCGAGTCTCTAATTAACTCTGAAATAGTTACGCATCTCTACGCAAAGGGACTACTTTCAGATAAGCAATATGGCTTTCACTAATCTAGGTCAACTGTCAGCACTTCGATGTGGTGCAATGGTTAGCGAGCATGTGTCGCTAGAACAACTGAGTGACGAGTTCAATCCTCACTCGGTATCTTGTGCAACATCAAAGCGGTGCTTAACAATTCACCTTTAGTTCAACTTCTGATGAATTAACGATAACTGCGGAAAGAGATGATCAAACTTTAGAAGGGAACAGTCAAGCTCTGGCTGCTGATTTGGGTATCTCGAAATGAGTTGACAGGGTTTTGCATGCTGGCCTTCCCAATTTAAAGGAGATGGTATTTCAGGACGAATTTGTAGAGTAAGTTGACATTTCTTGTCATATATATACCTGCAATACCTGGTGAAAGCCAGTATCCCTTACCGTGTACGACAAAGTAGCTAACTCCAGTTCCTTAGTAATCGTGCACAAAGATACATGGTTATTATTGTTTGGGGTAATAGACAAGCGAAACTAACACAAGTCATATCCATATAGCCAGTACCATACGCAGATCAACAAGTCAATTTGGAATTCGATTTGGAGACATGAGAGCAGAAAACTCAACAGGATACTTCTCTTAGCATTAACACTCAGCGCTATAACTTTGGTCGCGACAGCAGCATTAGAAACCTGGATATTAGTTAATTCGGGCTGGTGTTATTGTGGTGCAGATCTCATGAGTTCATGGATCTCAGTTTCAACAAGGAACCATACAGGCTAGCAGTGATTTCATAACAGTTTGGGGTGCGTTGTTATGGTATAGTTTAGGTCGGCTTCAACATATAACCGCTTACTTTCACTGTTTTGTGACCACTTGCACCCATTCATGGGTTTTATCGCCTAACAACGATAGATGAGGTCCTGACATTGGCAAGGAGATCCTCAAAACTTAAACATGCCTCATGATAACTTTTTCTCCGTTCCTGAAGATAAAGTGATGGTTTCACGGAATACATTCCTAATGGGTTTATTTCTAAGCGAATGATGTCCAAATTGAAATAATAAATGAGCTTTGCTTTATATTATTTACTATTTTACTATCTTTTCAAGCAGTTTTTTGTTTCCAAACGAAGATGTTGCATTATGCACGTTTTCCAAGTTATAAACCTCAAACAGAAAGCGCATATTTCGCAGAATATTTGAGGGTTCGTGGCCTACTTGTTTGATTTTGTATAGCATGGGGCCTATTCGGTTTGAATGTGTCCTACACCAGTAAGAGTATATTTATAGATATAAGTTTTTGGCTGAAGGTTGTTTAAGGTGTTTATTTTTCTTTCTTTAATTTTTTCATATTTTATAAACAAAACACCGGATCTTTCATTTGCTACCATCAGTTCTTTAACTACTTGAATCTAAACATACTAAACATCATCTTTAACTACCTATTACTAAACATACAAAAACAGCATCCTTTAATTGAAAAAAAAACATGTCTGTAGCTCTCTGTTATCAGTTAGTCAGGATACTTCATTATAATACGCCTTTTAAGGTAGGCCACACTTTTAAGGTATACCAGTGACAATTTCATAGGCCACATTCAAAAGGTAGGCCACATACTATACCGGAATTTATTTGCAGACCAAACAGAGCAGAATTCTGAACTAATGAGACATTAGACTTCGATCCAATTTTTTTAATATCGGACTTTATATACCCCAACGTGCCAATGATATCTCGAACAATAGTAACCACGAACAATAGGTCTCACATTCTAATAAATTCAAACTGGATGTCGTACATTTCTTGTGTTCGTAATTTTCTACCCTGATATCATGAGCTTACAGCCACCTGACGTTGAAATACCAGTTCTATACGATCACCGAAGCAAAGTAATTGCGAATCTGACCATTATCTCGATGGGTGATCGTTTAGAGATACCAGGTACAGTGAGCTTGGGTGTGCAATTTGTGTAATGGATAATAACTCAGAATCGAGTTCCAATTTCATTTGGGTTTATTATATTCAATTATGCGTAAATACTCCTTGAAATTATAGGAATGAACCACTTCTCCACCAGCTATGGTTTAATTCGTAAGACTTGTATCACTACACCATTATGATCTTACAAAAAATTATTATTTAAAAATATTTTCTGGCTTTAAATAACCGGCAAAGGATTGACAAGCGGTAAAAAACGAATCCTTCAACCCGATATCATGGTTGCTGAAAACAGTCACGTCAGTGAGGTGTTATTTTTCTTGTTTCGTTATCAACGAAGATGATGTCTGGTGGCTCCTCAAGGTCTGTTACGACGATGATGTATGGTGGCCCCTCAATGTCTGTTATGACGATGATGTCTGGTGGCCCCTCAAGGTCTGTTATGAAGATGATGTTTCTGGTGGCCCCTCAAGGTCTGTTATGACGATGATGTCTGGTGGCCCCTCAGGGTCTGTTATGAAGATGATATCTGGTGGCCCCTCAAGGTCTGTTATGAAGATCATATCTAGTGGCCCCTCAAGGTCTGTTATGACGATGATGTTTGGTGGCCCCTCAATGTCTGTTATGACGATGATGTCTGGTGGCCCCTCAAGGTCTGTTATGACGATGATATCTGGTGGCCCCTCAAGGTCTGTTATGAAGATCATATCTGGTGGCCCCTCAAGGTCTGTTATGACGATGATGTCTGGTGGCCCCTCAATGTCTGTTATGACGATGATGTCTGGTGGCCCCGCAAGGTCTGCTTGGAAGTTAAAGGTCTAACAAGTTGTTTACTTTATTATCATTATCATTATGCATTATTTTATCTTAGTTATATTTACTTATTGAAGCAATGGTGTGTTTCTTTTTGCTTTTACTTCTTTATCCTAATTCGTGAATTTTTCCAATTTCTACTTTATTTTCCTTGATATCGATTGAATCAAATTATTTTTTTAAAGTCTATAAAATGAAACCTCATCATTAAAAGAGATGCTACACGTCTCTTAAAGACGGGCATCTATGCGTGTTAAAATGTTTAAACATGAAGAAAGGACAACTCCAATCTACTGTGTAAAGCAAGAGGCTGTCATATTTTCAGATATTCACGCATCTTTCATGAAACATCTTTGTTACGGTGGCGGCTTTTCTGACTTACTTGAAAAATTCACCATTTGATTTTGTTGTGTATGAAACTCAACCCATAACTGATGAGTTCAGTAATTTGCCTGGTCGGAAGTTCTTTAAAACCACGCACACCCGCGAAACATCAAATTCAGTTTTAGTTTGGGACAATCCATCTAACACAATTACACACGTATTTCAGTCCGCGCTCTTTCATAAAAACAAAAACTGACTATAGAATGAACTAAATGTTGACCTAGCTGGCATTTTCATTAAAGGAACGTCAGATTTACTGAGTATGGCATAAGGTCATGATCCGCTTCCAATAGTAAAGCTAAGTAATCATCACTTTTGAATCCCTACACTTACTAATTAGGCTTGCTAACTATTGGCTCATAGCAACTTCACATTAATTGAATATTAGCTGTACCTATAAAAATTCCATGGTTTTCCTATTTCAATTTTCTTCTTGCGAGTTCTCCGACTAAAAAATACGCGAGAAAATTTCCCTATTTTATCGTACAATATTTGAGGTTAACAACCCTAAGAAAATATTGCAATAGCAATCATAAGTGGGAATGCGAATCTTTATTTTAAGGGGAATACAAATGAAAAGATCCAAATTTGCAATGTTTTCAACGTCACTACACATACAAGTGTTTTAGTCTCGTCTTTGGCCCTTTTCTCTCTTTTTCTGCTTGTCTCTTTTCCTGCTTTTCTCTTTCTCTTTTTTGCCCATTATTCTCTCCTTTCTACATACTTTTCTTCCTTTTTTCTTCCCGTCTTTCTTTCTTTTTCATCTTTCTCTCTCTTTTTGTCTATCTTTCTCTCTTTTTCTGTCTGCCTTTCTCACTTTTCTACCTTTCTCTCTCTTTTTATGCTTGTCTTTCTCTTTCTCTTTTTCTGCCTGTCGTTCTCTCTCTTTCTGTCTGTTTTTCGCTTTTTATGTTTTTTCTATCTCTCTTTCTGTCTGTCTGACTCTATATTTCTAAAAAAATAATGAATGCATTTTTAATCATACATTTGCATTCCAGCAAACGTTATTTTTTAGTAGATACCCACTTTTGAAACGCTCAAGACAAATAAAATCTATGTGTTGTTCTTTCTGGAGGTTGTTTATCACTCACTAAAACCAAACAGCGTCTCTTATATGCTATATCGTCCATCTTTTCACAAAGTTGTTCATTATTTATCTGAGGTAAAGTTAGGTCGCAAATCTCAAGCTAACTTATAAACGAAGGAACAAGCAGGATTAATGTTGAGAATAAAACGACCAGAATAAAAATAAATATATTTGGATGTTGGGGGTACTTTATGTTCTCTTTAGAGTCAATATTTAGGTTATACCAAATTTGATGCAAAGACATATTCGTAAAATCTCAATAGGAACATTCTCTTTCGTCTAAACCACAATAGATGTTTCCAATGCTCGAGAGAAATTAAAGATTATTCAGTGAGCCTTGATCTGAATTTCAATAGCTTTCGAAAACTGTCCAATCATCAATGTCATAATTATCTAATCAGTAATTTTTATGGAAAAAATTTATTGTAAAAAGAAAAGAGGAAGAGTTGGTAGAGACCCGTAAATGTTCTTAAGTACCTAGTAATTCAGCGATAACACAAAAACAATTATCTGATTATCTTTTTTTTAAACCAAAAGCATTTAACTGTTTGAAAAAAAATGTCGAATGCTTTCAACTCTACAAGAGTGGAGAAATGACTTGAACAGAAAACAATAACAAATTGTCACAGCACATAAAAAAATAAAAGCAGCCATCACAAATGTGTTTGACATAAAACTTTTAAAAGATGGCTCTTCCACGCTTGTAAACAACAAAATAGAGTTTTTTGTTTAAACATTTTAGCAGTTGAGTATCTGATGTTGCGAAGAAGACTAATGCTATGTCTGAATCGGTCGTCAATCTAGTCGCCTACTTTCGTGACAAGCTCGTGTCTTGTTTATCTTACACTTCTATATCTTCCAGAACAGTCTTTACGCATGGATATGAAAACAGATTTATCTCACAATGTAACACAACGATGATAAAAAGTAACAAAACTTAAAGTTTGGTGCAGATGACTAGTAGTATACACATAGAAAATTCTATATGTATATATATCTCTTAGTCATTCTTTGTATCTATTTATCGCTCTCACTCGATTTATCTCTATCTCGTTCTCTCACACTCACTCAATGACTCTCTCTTTCTCTCTCTCTCTCTCTCTATATATATATATATATATGAACTGCTTTATCTCTGTATCTCTATCTCTCTATATCTATCACTGTATCTATATCTATATTAATCTCTGTCTTGACATCTATCTACTATTTCTGTGTCTCTCTATCTGTGTCTCTTTATCTTTCTCTCTCTCTCTCTCTCTCTATGTCTCTGTCATTATCACTCTCTATATCTCTCTGTCTCTCTCTATATATCGCTGTGTCTACATATATCTGCCTCTGTCTTTCTGTCTGCCTATATGTTTGTTTGTGTGTGTATATATATATATATAATTTTCATTTTAGTCTTTCCTGAAACCTGGATATAAAAACACATTTATCTCACAATGTAACCCAACGTTGATAAAATGTAACAAATGTTTGGTGCAGATGACCAGGGGTATAGATTAGATTTTCATAGTTGTATCTATATCTATATATCGCTATCTCTGTCTCTCAATCAATACCTCTCTATCTAGATTCATCTCTTCCTCTCTCTCTTTCTGCTCTTATATATATATATATATATATTACGTGTTTGTCGTATTCGGAATATAATATAATATATACACATGACTCTACACACATGCATAAAGACCACAAACGTAAAATTAAATTCACCCTAGATAATGGATAAAATTATAGCCGAAAGCGATAGGCAAAATATAGCATTTGGAAAATTTTTATATAATTTATGTTCTGAAAAGAAAGAAAAAATAATAAGATCATATTAAAAATTACAGAAAAATGTTATAAGATCACATTAATAATGACATAAAAACTTAACCATAATACCTTGTCTGTCATTTTAATGATACTTGCATATGCACACACACACACACACACACGCATATATATATGTGTGTGTGTGTGTGTGTGTGTGTGTGTGTGTGTGTGTGTGTGTGTGTGTGTATTTCAATAGATATAAAACTTTTATGAAAACGTCTTTCGTTCCTTGTAGATATTTTGTCATGGCAAGTGTAAAAGATTTAGGAACTTTTATTTATCGACAAATGTAACATGGAGAAAAAAAAGTTATGTTATTCGTTAAAATTTTAATTTGTTCCTCTATAAGAGAAAAGTTGGCATAAGTTTTCCTCTTCGCATTTCTTTTCACATTTTTTACAGATACATTTACTTATATCTAAAAAAAAGAAATATATATAATCTGAAAGAAAGAAAGAAAGAGAGAGAGAGAGAGAGAGAGAGAGAGAGAGCGAGAGCGAGAAAGAGAAAGAGCTCCACTGGGCGTATTTGAACAGTATTTTTAAAAACTAAGTTTGCTTTAAGAATTTCTAATTTTTCTGTTTCAGCTGATTTTCCACATTTTTGGTACAAATGTAAAAATAGATTTACTAATGTCCAAGTACTTTCGGCTTCCATACGCCATTATGAAATTTCTTGTGTGCTAAATATCGTTGTTCTTCAAATTTTAAATTTTAAATTTGAGAACAATTAGCTTTACGAATAGTTTAGAGCGTTCTCCGAAACGTTGGGAGGCCAGTAAGGAAAACACTAAATTCCACACAGCAAAAATGCAACGAGAAATCACTGACTTTCCTAATAAATCATGACAATTTACAGATAAACTAGAGTCATGGCATTAAAAAAAATGGAATCATTTTTGGGTGTATTTTTAATATATTTATAATTATTGCCAACAAAATGCAATATCTATTCTAATCCCTATAATTTTAGGTAAAAATTTGTTAAAGAAAACTTGAACGATAAAGACATGTAGCATATCTGTGATATGAGGTCATGTATAAAAAAATATTGGTATATATTATTTGCGTATTATACAGATGTAACATCAGAAATTTATATTTACATTTTAATTGTCATATTCACGAAGTTTCGACTGTTGTACGCTCCGGCCTTCATCAGGTGATATACGTTAGAATTTCGAAACGAAAACTGTATTGATTCTACTAGGGTAGATTATTCTAGTTCCACGGGCCATGCCTCTTCTGGATAGTTTCAGTTTCAAAAACGCAACTCTCCAAGTTTTTGTTTACCTCTGCTGTGGACAGGTAATGAACTAACAACTTACTGGGTTAAATCACTGGAATACTTCAACCAACACCTTTATCCTTGAGGACACAATTATCACCTGAAAGAGGCCTGAATGTACAACGGCTGAAACGTCGTGAATATGACAATAAAGATGAGGACAACAGCCCGAACAATGTAAATAGTGTAAATAGTTACAATGTCTCAAAAGTATAGACAGATGTAAAAGATTTCGTGGTTTTCTATATTTGCTAAGAATGATAATAAAGCAAAGATTTTGTGGATAGTCAAGATCGCCTACACCCTGGGGAGACGTAGTATTTAAAAATTACATTTTCATCGACTATCTTATACATAAATACACATGCACAAATAGATTTGTTTGCTTGAAAAAAACTTCTTTTGATTGATACGCTTTTCTACGACTTATCAACCTCTTTGCAGGTTATTTAAAGCCAAAAAATATTTTTAGATTGTAATTTTTTTAGACAATAATGGTTTAGTGTTACAAGCTTTACTAATTAATCCCTGGTTGAGGGGAAGAAGAGGTGGATTCATACATTTCCCAATGGTATTTGCGCGTCAGTAACGAACCCAACGAGAATTGAAACTCTACTCTTCGATTAACAATTCCAAGATATTCTCCATTACACCACCTTCGAATTCTATCTTACAGCTCCTGATATTTCCAAGTGGTCACTCATCTAGTTACTGACTGCAACCGGTTGTCTCAACGTGAGTCGGCCGCAAGCAATTGAAAACTAGACAATCTCAATTAACCGAAGAAGAAAAAATGATTTATTAATTGAGACAATTAAATACGTTTCTCTATTTTTCAATATCCTTCATAGGGGTTATTTTATTATAGTCATTAAAACAAACATTTTAAATCAAAGATCTGAGAGCAACAGAAGTTTTATAGTTACACTTGACGATAGAAAGAAACATATTATTTTTCAATATCTTAAAACCAATTTTCTTTATTTCTGAGATGAATTATTGTAATTATTGACATTATTTACATCGTTCGAACTACTGTCCTCATCTTCTTTGCTACGTTTACGACGTTTTTGATCTTCAAGGAAACATAGCCCAGTGGATAAAATTGTTGGTTAGATCCAATGACTTGACCCAAAGATTTGTGAATGCAGTAAATGGCTACAGCAATGGTAAACAAATTTAAAAAGAAATAATTATAACATCCATAAGTGGTATACGAAAACAATCTACCCCAGTGATCGAAATAAAGGGGTTCAGTTCGAAATTTCAACTACATGAAGAAGGTCGGAGCTTACAACGACCGAAACGTTGTGAATATGACAATAAAGATGGGGACAACAGTCTGAACAATGTCAATAATGTAAATAAATCTTAAACCATTTTTCTCCAGTGTTCGTACACATTAATATAATCGTTAAAATAACTTTTTAAGTTTTATTGATTATAATGAAAACATTATTTTCTAGTTTTAGCAGTTAATATAGTATTTGCATTGTAATCACACTTTTTTTTTAAAAAAAAAATCTTCCGTGACATTGTCTCAATTTAACTTGCCACACCAATTTAAATTAACACATGAAAAGACATGACTCCTGTTAAGGCATGCGAAACAATCTTTGATGTACTTGATAACTAACTTTTTCTAAAGTTCACCTCATCTAGGAATTTATTATTGTTTACGAATGTACGTTAATTATTTGGAACATATTTGTGCGCGATATTATTTAAAGTACGAGTGTATCCCTGGCGCAAAAAATGATGCTGTTTCCTCACAGGTTATATCCCATGAGCGTGACAGGAGGGAATGCTCTTTATTATAATAAAAACCGTTATATATATATATATATATATATATATATATATATATATATAATATATATAGTTTCCATCCAATGAGAGAGAGAGAGAGAGAGAGAGTGACTTGCCAAGCTCAGTTCATTAGAGAGGCACTAGCGTGGCAGCGTCTACTTAGTTCATTCTCTTTACTACCAGTTATTAAACTTTATTTGTAAAAACTCTTGCCGCGAGTTGGCACTGTAACAATGCTTTTTTATTTTATATATTTTTTCAATAATTATTTTGTCAAGTAGTGAAGAATATATATATATATATATATATATATATATATATATATATATATAAAAGAACCATGTTTTCTCTGCCTTCAAGTAAAAATAGAGATCCTTAAATATATAAATAGTAACAAGGTCTTAAATCAAAGACACGAAAACACAGTAAACTGCAAGCACATTAGGGACCTAACTCTACAATCATGCCAAGAAATACTAAGAGTTTGATTAGATATTCTTATTCTAAAAGATTAAAAAGGCTATAGAAAAATCGATCCAATAAATCCTTAAAGGAAGGTCTAATACTCACAAAAACATCTAAATAAATAAAACGTAAAATTAAAGAAATAAAAAAGCTCCCAAACTATCACTAAAGTCTACACCAACAACCTTACTTAACGCAATAACCTTACTTAAATGCAAAAATATTCCGTACTGGAAAAACCAAAATTAAACAAATGGCTCCCAAACTCGAAAAAGAATCAAAATTCATATATTCAAAATTCAAATTAAATATACTACTTCAGAATAATTATATCATACACAAAAATAAACTGTAAGCACACGTAAGATCTAACCCTACAATCACACTAAAAAATACTGGAAATTTGAATAGATATTTTTATTATAAAAGATAAAATATGTAATAGAAAAAATCGATCTAATAAATCCTTAAAGTAAAATCTAATACCCGCAAAAATATCTAAATAAATAAAATATATAAAAAATTAAAAGAAATAAATAGGATTCCCAAACGATAATTTATAGAGAAAAGAATATAAAAAATTAAAAGAAAAAACCGATTCTCTAAACTTAAAATTAAGATTAACCATACAACTTTCTATAAAAAACTGATAAAATGCCAATTTGCATTTACTTCCTAAAAAATACAAGTTTAGATTTCTTGAAATAACTTCGCCTAAATACAATAATACTCCAAACTTGAATATAAAATAAAAAAAATATTTTTTAAAAAAAACCTATAAAATATAAAAAATATTCCATACCGAAAAATCAAAATTGGAAAGGAAAAACACCCCACCCCTATCACGTCTATCTAAGAAACCCCAAAGTGAAAACCTAGCCACAGGATCAAAGTAAATACATGAATTAGGTCCGCTAACAACAGACGATAGCCAACCATAAAACTAACCACTACACACACCGCTCCCTTAGAAAATCTAACCAAAAGATATACCCGACCGATTAAACGTACATTCCAACAGATAATACCATTAATCAACAATTTCACACTTACACACCAGGTTCTTCAAAAGTCTAACGGTCAAAACGAAAGACACTCTCACTTAATTATCAATAACTCCAACCAACCCCCACGACAACAACGAACCAAATACAAACAGAGAATGATTCCAAACTCTTACTTCTCCCGAGGAAGTGTTTGAGTCTAAACACTGAAACAACCATATGATTGTAGAGAAGAGGACATATATAAAAGAAATTATGTACATGTTCTAAAACATAATTTATAATAAATATTCACAGCTCTATACATCACATATCGAGCACTGTTTTAAATTAATGTTTTGGACGGGAAAAATGTTTATTCTTTTCTCTCTCATTCTATACTCTCTCGGATATATATATATATATATATATATATATATATATATATATATATATACTATGTATTTTGATAAAGACCGTTGTGTATTTATATTTATTTGTATTCATAGTGACGTAAATTAATAATTATACATATGAGGCTGTACATATGTATAGTATTATTATTCAGGTGTTAATAAAACAGTGCTCAATGTATGAACAAAGCTGTATTATATATATATATATATATATATATATATATATATATATATATTAATCATATCAACCCGAGCAAGGCGGTAACGCCACTGATGTGCAGGGGGCTACATAAGAGTGAAAAGATTGGAAAAGAGAAAGCCGGAAACCACATCCTAAACAGGGAACAAGGGATGAGCCTCTACATCTGTTCAATGGACGTGGGTGGTGTGTGAACCGGGCGATAGTTTAATCTATCTACTGATATATATATATATATATATATATATATATATATATATATATATATATTAATAAATATACATTTTAACCTATGGCACGAGTCAGAATTTCATATGTTATTCAATCATCAGGTGCATAAATCAAAGTTTGAAATATACACCTGATGATTGCATAGCACATGAAACTCCAAGTCGTGGCATAGACGTAGGATAATATGTATATTTAGTAATATATATATCCAAGTGAAGAGAACCAACAGTTTTAGAATTCCTAGTTCTCTGGCATTTACTTTTTGAAAAAAGTGCTCAATACAACAAATATTGTAGAGTATAATATAATTATTTTGTTTTATTTAACATTAATATAGATTACATTTCTATACGGATATTTCTATGTTTCGAGATTTGTACCATGATTATTAACTAGCTGATGAGAGATTGTTCTTTCAATGTAGTAACAATTTTGTAGTAATTTGTAGTTTGCGCCCATTCTAACGTAATAATTAATAATAAATATTAATTGCTCTTTTTCATATTGAGCACTATTTTAAATTAATGTTTTAAATGTTGCATTTATTTTCTTCGTTCTTATTCATTTGGATATATATATATATATATATATATATATATATATATATGAATGAGCACATAGACAGACACTTACACAGGAAGGCTGTCCTACTACACATATATATATATATGTGTGTGTGTGTGTGTGTGTGTGTGTGTAGTAGGAACAACCTTCCTGTGTAAGTGTCTGTCTATGTGCTCATTCATACGTACATATAAATGTATGTGTTTGGTTAGGATCATTTTAGAAAATATCGATACATTTTATAAACATTTCTAGATTTGGCTCCTAAAGCGTATCGTCTGTGGTCATCTTTTTCTCGGAACTTGTATATTTGCGTCAAGAATATCAGTATTGTCATCAATACGTTGTCGATAGAGTTGGTTAAGCCGAGTCGTCCAAGTGAAAGTTGCCCACGCTTTATACTTGAATTCTCATGTGGCTTTCATTATTATATAAAATTAATGAAAGAGGCGTAATTAAAAAATGAAAAAAAAAATGACTGCTGCAGCAATTACCATCCGCCCACATCAAAAGTATAGCTTAGTACAAGGTTACAAATCTAGGACACCTAGTGAGAATCGTTACTTAAAACAGCCATGTTCAACCAGATTGTTTCTATGCACCCAGCAATAAGGCGTCTCTAATCATTAACTGTTGTAAAAAGATTCACGAACAGGCACAAAACGAGATTATTAAAACGTAGCTTTTATGCTTATTTTCGTTTAAATTATATACAAATATGATGGAAATTATTTTGACATAAAAATAAAGAAAAATGGATAATCCGACAATTCACTAAAAGACAATTCGCTGACGGACAGTTTGCCGACAGACAATTCACATAGAGAACCATTGGTCGATGATTTAGGTCTTTTCAAGTATTTTTCTTAGAAACTGTCGGTGAACTGTTCAGGTGTAGGTAAATGCGAATGTTCTAAAGGCATTCTGCTAATTACATCATCGATTGTTGTCAGTCTTGCTTTGCACAGTTTTCATTTTTCGCACTTCTAGTAGCTTTTAGATTCTCGAGTTTTGTTAACAATATTGTGGTACCACTCAAAAGCTTTGTTCATTCTCGTTCTGTCTTGACAAACTCCATGATGATGACTAAAAGCAATGTTCTAAAAAATAACTTGCTGAGAGCTTTAACTTGAAAAGACTTCAAGTGTCGACCAATTGCCCTGTCTCTGAATTCTCTGTCGTTCAACTGTCGACATTAAAATTTTAATCCGAACCGTTTATTTCGTCTACTGATTCCACGTGCCTTTTCTGAATATCTGATTCAGTTGTTTTCTTTTAATAGCGAAATTTTAATATTTTGTAATTGTACACAATGTACAAATGTACAGACAAAATGTATTGTTTGTCATTTTCTGTAAAATGTATGGCTGTTTATAGTTTTTCTATACATGGGTATTGTTGGTAATTTTTTTTATATATAAAAATGTATTTGCATACATTTATGTTTATTTTTATTTTTTGCTTGTGGTTTCACTATTTGTTCGTAACTGGAACCCTAACTGATGCTACCACCCTGGGTCAGGGAAGAACAATAATTAAAAACTGACTTCAAGCTCCTCAAAATCTCCAATCTGCCGATCAGAGGCCCGGCTGCCGGATATAGTTTATCGTCATACCTATGGCCAGCCCTTAAGACTTAAAATAGTTTTGAGCCGTACGATCAAATTTTGTTTAATTTCCTTTCACCTCTTGAACTTAGAGAGTAAGTTTAGCAGAGACTCAATTTAGAATAACGTTTCAAAATGTTCAGAAACTCAATACTCGTATTCGCCATTATTAGATATGAGTAGTGGAGAAAATAATATAATATACACTTTCCTAAAAAAAAAAAACTCTACTATCTTCTTTAATCTTATGGAATACTCTACGTATGCAACTTGTCGATTGTTCTAGTTCTCCTGTAAGTGAATGAAATGAATTCAGCTAGAATTCGAACTCAGCTTCTCGACTTGTCGTTCCGAGTCGATATCCACTGCACCATAACGCACATCTTAAAGCACTTCTATATATTAAACTGGTTTTATGGGAATAAGTCAAATATATTGACTGAATAGCAAAATGAGTCAGTACCCACTGTCGAAAAAGATATACCAAGTTTATAACACGAAACAAGGAAAACAACAGCATAAATTTGCACAAAATACGTTTAGAAGTTAACCCACTGAATCCGAGAGGCCGGCATACCGGTTCTTGTGTAAAAGTGCAAATATAGTTCTCGTCAATGGGTCAGGGTTTAAAGGTTGAATAGTGACTGTAACATTTCCTTGATAATAAAACTGAAAATCTTCAAACATTTTGCGATAGTAACATTCTTCTTTTAATTGATTGCTTCTGTGTGCTATATACTTCCAGGACGGTGAAAATCATTGCTCTCCACAACTACCTGTCATTTATATCTCCTCGTAAAGCTTGTCTTGTACGAAGATTTCCTTCAGCGAAGATAATATTTTTATAAATTTGCTCAAGAAAGCAGTCTAGTATTATGTTGGATGGAACGGTGGTAACAAATTCTCACACAGAATCTCCAATTTCTCTCGCATATATATATAATTTCGAATATTAAATTCATTGAAAAATATAGAACGTTTCTCGAATTTATTTGGTTCTGTATATAGATAATGCTATTTACATCGAGCCCTCCAACTGGATCATTTTAATATTAATAAAATTAATGTTAACATGATCTGATTTTTGCGATTTTACCTACATACCTTTCTGTTTTGTATTTAATATATATATATATATATATATATATATATATATATATATATAAAATAATTATATATTTTTTCTTTTTTGTCCTTTTTTATGGCGTGTATATATATATATATATATATATATATATATATATATCCGCCATAGAAAGACAATTATTTAAATTTTTATTACGACATGATACTATTTAAAATTTTAAATTGAAAAACGAGCTAAGCGGTTTCGTGGTTAATAAAGAAATAATTATCAATATAAGGAGAAACGATCAATATGTACAAAAAATGTTTAGATGGAAATGAGTTGTATGCAAAATATATGATCGTTCTGTTTACATAATGAAGGTTTTAGAGATAAAATACATATGGCCTAAACACTTCAAGGTGGTAAATTAAGTGGGACAAGCTATGAATGGAAAATGAATCTACACTAATTTCAGTGTGGACACATCTTCTATTCTTAGCTTTGCCCTGGCCATCTATGTAGGTACCTGTGAGGGTTAAGTTTTTAAAACCCTCCTTCCTCATGCGTCCATTTCAGCTTTCTTTTCTCTGAATCTGTGCATGAACATTCCTTTTTGTCGCCATGATCTTTTTCGTTGCTTACTTGCTCTATTCATGAATTTCTCAGTATTTTTCTGTAGAACCTCATCCGTAGTTTGAACAGCATCCACTGCCATGTAAAGAGATTGTTATTACATAGCTATCTAGCACTTTTTTCTTTGTTTCTAACGAAGGTTT
This sequence comes from Ascarosepion bandense, assembly GCA_037127315.1. NCBI lineage: Eukaryota > Metazoa > Mollusca > Cephalopoda > Sepiida > Sepiidae > Ascarosepion > Ascarosepion bandense. The sequence continues at coordinate 5,493,150 of JBBBDQ010000694.1, read as the reverse complement.
TATGTTTCTCGGCACTTTTCTTAGCTTTTGGAAGGCACCTTTTGCTAGTCAGATGCGTTCGAATTGTGATGTCGCTTTTTTCCATTTTGTTAAAAAAAACTCCCCAAATATTAAAAATTCTGTACTTGCTTGATATTGACATCTCCAATTTGTATCTCACATCTTGGGATCTTCCTGGTAACCATATTTTCTATCTTTTTGAACTTGACGTTTAGTCATTTTATTTTTCTCTTTTTTTTTTTCTTTTTTTCTCTACTTAGTCTGGGAGGTCCTGTAATTTTCTTTCTGTATCAACACGCGGTCATCTGCGTATTTTCTATTAAGAACACGCCCACCGGTAATAAATTCTAGTAGGGTTTTCAGTTCCTTTAGGACAGTCTTGCTGTAGAGGTGGAATAAATCAAGTGAGAAGACACATCCTTGTCTTACGTCCCTTTTTATTTTTATGTAGCTACTCAACTCGTTTTCTATCTGCATGAAGGCAGTATGCTATCAATATAAGTTCTAGTAAAACTTTTTTTAAAAAAGCTCTTACGTTACTCCGAACATTATTTCAGTTGATATCCATGTTTACTAGGTATCTGTTTGAACCGTGGAAAATTCTGCCGAAAAGCACTTTTTCTTTTCCTTTTTTTAAATCTCATCTGCTTAATGTTCGATCAAAGTGTTTGTTATTCAACAGCAAATTAGTATATATAATGTAAATAACTACAATACCTCATCTCAGAAATACAGACAAATGCTCTTTCTTTTCAATAATAAATGGAGGACATTAATATACCGATAAAGACAAATTTTTTCAGGTTGAGACAGACGAGATCATATAATAATATGAACACGTCGTCATTTGACTGATTTCTTTGTAATCAAATATATTATTTTATTTTATGTCTACCTAACATGAAGATCAAAACTTTGACTTGGGTAAATGTTTTTTATCGAACCTCTCTAATCAATCATCAACTCTTTTGTAAATTAGGAGTAAAAAGTTGAAATGAATATACGCCAAATATACGAAGTTAACCAGAAAGTCCTGACACATTTAGGAAAAAGAAAACAAGAAATTTTTATGTCTGTCGGAATTTCCAAGTAGTATTACATTTCGAGCTTGTTTCACACCATCGCGTCATCAACGCTAAATTCTTTTGCCACCAGCCCGTGTACGACAGACTAAAGAAGCAGCATCCTGCTTTGGTCAATCGAGGTCAACGCGAGTCCACATATTGCCAGGTTAACTAAGAAGTTCAAACAGATGGACGGTGTTGAGATTCTCTTACATCCACTATTGAGTCTCGATTGCTGCTCCGAGGGACTATGGCCCATTTCCACTCAGTGGTACACTTCCTCAGCGACCACAGATTCAACACTTTTGATGACGTGTAGAAAGTTTGTTTGTAGCGGTCTAGTATCTGGGACAGATTCGGATGCTGGCTGAATGTTAGCAGAAGATCGTCGTGAATGATGGCGTTTCTTTTGAAGAATAAATGTTGGTGTTGCTCCATCAAATTTCGTTGTTTTCTTTCCGCTTCCAAAGTGAGTCAGGACATTCTGGTGAAGCTAATATTTTGTCAGTCGTTAAAAGTGATGTACGTTAATTTTGGCGCTTGATTTTGTATGTGTCTTTGTTATTTTTGCATTTCTCTGCACATGCCTTGCCTCCGGGAGAAAATTTGCCTTTGTCGAAATTTATATACATGAGTAATGTACATTAATGTGGCAACCTGATTTTGGTTGGCCTAAATAGGAATGTCTGCATATATCTTTAGCAGGGCTTACATACGTCTCTCTTCTATTCACTGTCGAATTTTCAAAGCGAAAAATGTTCTTTTTAAGAAATATACACCCAAATTTATTTACGGGTGTGTTTACGCATATCTACACTAATAAGCTTTTATGCGCATCTATGCTGCTAACAGTTCTACGTGTGTTTTCCTATTCCCGTTTGCGTTTCATTCGTCGTTTGATATCCTAAATAGCTCAGTGAAATCTATACGGCTGGTGTGTACAAGTTGTGGGCTTTAGTTGAAATGGTTTTAGTTAATAAAGACGTTTAGGAATTACTCCACTGTAGATATAAACGTCAAAAACTGGAAGAATGCAAAAACTATTATTTAAAACGTTCTTATATGTACAAAATGCGATGGGTAAATTGTCGTCATTTTATATTTTTAATTTTGCACATGCGCGTTGTTTGTTTTTTTTTATTTTGACGACGGCACAGCATAGTAGGGTCAGTTGGACACCGTCAGTCAGAAAAAGAGCATTATTTGGAAACAGCATGCTATGCTGCTTGGCATTCACACTGGAAGTACCAATACGAACATCTCAGAGTGTTTGGGTGTCAATCTGAAGACAGTGCTGAGGATTCGGAAAGAGTTAGATGAGTCTAATGATGATTACGAAGGTGTTTGAAGTAATCACTTGTGGTGGCGTCGTTATTCCACTATTCATATTCCCACAGAGCCCCAAACTCAACACGGAGGCCTACATCTAGTGCTTTGAGGAGGTTATGCAGCTCTGAGTCAAGAGGGTGCCTTCTGTTCAAACCTATGTCTGGCAATAGGACTCTACACTATGCCACAAACGCAGGGGAACACAGTCGTGGCTGCCAGACAATTTTTGCGAACACATCACCTTTTACATCTGGCCATCTAACTCCCCAAATTGCAACTTTCTTGATTATTATGTGCGGGGTGCAGTTATAACACCAAAGATGAACTGAAAGCAAGATTATGGCTGCATCTAACAACTTAAACAAGAAGAACGTGTCCAGAAGAGATGCAGAAGATTCTGAAGAAATCTGGAGGCCTTAGTCGAAACCAATGGTGATTTCATTGAATAAATGTGCCCTTTAGTATTTCAATACTTGTATTCTATAAACAAACAATACTTGTTTCAAATCAGATTAATTTAAGTTTTTTTTTTTAAATTTTCCTTAAATAATGTGGCAAGATGTATATTTTACTATTGGAAGATTTTTAAAACAGGAGTTAACTTTTGTCTACAAACATGTCAATCTGTATAAAAAAAATGACCGTTTTTAAGGTTTTGACTAAAAACACTTAAAAGTTTAGATTCCAATCAATATCATTTGGGTTTGAAATGCACCAGCATATTTTACTTACTGGAAATAGTAGATTTAATCATTTAGCTTTCAATTAAAGCTAAATGAAAGCTTTAAGAAAGCTTTTTGATTTGTAAAGGTTAATTTTAAAACTTAGTTATCGAAAATGAGTAGAGGTACCTAACTTAACACTTTGCCTTTCCGCAGGACTCGGGTAATGACCCGGTAAGAGATCGTGTTGAAAAGACAACAAAAGATGACGACGACGACGACGACAACACAGTAGAATAAATTGAAGTTTTCTGTTCTCAAATAAGTCTTTAAGCTCCTAAAACCTAGAAAGACGTTCTTTTATTATTATTATTGTTAATATTCAAAGCTATGCATCAATAATCTTATTTTAATGTATATATATTCATTACATTGTTTTTTATTCAATAACTGCGATTTATTGCTTAGAGAATAGATTAAAAACTGCTGAAAAGTTCTCATCTCGAGCTACCTAGTTCCAAAAATTAGACTAATAATGAGAATCTTCTCGGAATGAGAAATCGGAGAGCCCAGTTCGAATTCCATTTGAAAAAGCAATTCAAGATGTGATATTAAATACAAAATGGTTTTGAATGAATAAGACAAGAAAGTAAACAAATAAATAACTTCAATTATGGCAAGGTATTGATATTATTAGATGTGTGCTGTGGCATAATGGAATCAGCTCGGAGAGCAGAGTTCGAATTCCAGTAAAATTCGTTTCATTCACTTATGCACAAACACCTTTGGGAAAGGTATGAATCCATCTGTCATCCCTCCATTTATGGGTTGAATAGTAGAACAGATTGGGTTCTATAGCCTTGGTTAGCAACCAGTCTACCAAAGAAAGAAATGGCAACTTACTGCGGGAAAATCTTATGCTTAGTCAGTCATGAATTGAAAGAGACATGATTGACCAAGCGTGTATCCCATATGACAACTGACTGACTAATCAGCCCTCGTATGAATATATCTATTATTTCTGTTCGCATATGTGTATGTATTCAGGCTTGTACGCGTATGTTAGTGTGGTTTATGTTTACGTGTGTCTTTTGAAAGTAAACGTGTTAAAAATATATTTTGTGATAAGTTTTCGTGTATAAAAAAACATTCATATTTGGGACCTTTAATGAGCAGCAATTTTTTAGAGATAAGTTTTAAAAAGAAAAGGTAATATGTCTATCAGTGACTTCATTTTTCCTCTCGTCGTTTTTTCTTTTTTTTTTTTTTTCGTTTTTGCTTTTTGTTTTTGTGCTCAAAAATATTTCCCGGAAAAATGAGCTTCCTGTGTATTCTGTACCACCGAAACTAATAGTTTAACGTATCGCAAACAAAGTTATCTTGAAATCCTACCTGTATTAGAGAGTAGGCTTCAAATTTACAAAACTTTAGATTGCATCTTTATTGCCAAGCTGAAAGGAAACTATAATCCCAGATATAAATTAGCATAAAGAACCACATTTAAATGGATTTCCTGTCGTGAGCTTATAAAATTAAAAAAAAAAACGAACAATACAAATGGAAAACATAAAACAGGAATACCTATTCGAACTGACAGGAAAGCTTTCTTTGTATGGGAAATATGTTTGTATAGGGATGGGCAAATTTTTTAGTGCAAGGGTCGCATTAAAAAAAAATTCCAGTTTTAACGGGCCGCATAGTATAGTCAAAATAATCAATATTTAAAATAGACAAAATAAAAGGCATTTAAAGAAAAAAATGAAATTATTTTTTATTAATTAAAATTTTAAAAAACTGTAGAAAATTCACATGAAACGCATTTATTTTAAAGACAAAGTAACTCAGTTTAAACTCTAAAGAAAAACAATCTTTATCAATAAGAATTTTTACGTAGAAGCTTTATATGAAACACATTTGAAAGACAAAATAATGTTGTTTTATTCATTAATAAAAAACAAAGTAACTCTGAAGAAATAAGAGAAACTATGAATTAATATTTGAAAGTGGAAACTCCAAATGAAATAACTTAATTTAAAGAAGAAAAAATAATTTCTCTTTCAAATTTATTAGCTTTTGTCGGCCGCATGAACTCTTTTGGCAGACCGATGTTTACCCACACGTCTAATAATCCCACAGCTCTAATGGGGACAAACAACTTACGGATAGAGAATGTGTTCAGTGAATATTGAAAAACAGCAAAACATGGTAGAAAAGGGAAGAAATAAAGGGCTGTTAAGAGTAAGAAGACGGTATTTATGATTTTCAGTAAAAGAGTCAACCCAATATGTTTAGCTTCCTATTGTAGACGTCAAAAGAAAGCAGGTACCAAATTCAACTAGCTGGATGGCGTAATCCGACGGCGCATGTCTTTCAGAATCTAAGGAACCTATTAAGAGATAAGAAAATTTCATTAGAAATAAAAAAAAGAAATTGCTGAACTCTTATGCAATACCAAAACTTTTATATGGCAGTTAATGCTGGACAGTCTCTTCACAAGGACACAAATGAGCAATGAGTAAAAGTAAAATTAAAATCTGTTATTATAAAAATGTACGCTGCGGTGTAATAGACAGTGTTGTGGATATTCGTTGTGGTGTAATGGATATCGGCCCGGAATGAGAAGCCAGTAAAGCCGTGTTCGATTTCCACTTAATTTGTTGCATTATCTTGGGGAAGGTATGAATCCATATTTTCTCCTTCCAGCTATGGGCTGAATAACAGTTTCTCTAAAACCTCGTAGTTGCTCACGTGTTCGGTCCCTGGTCTCCTCAGCATATTTCTGTTGTTGCAAGTCTCTTAATCTTTGAAGTGATTGTCCAGCAATCACTACTATATATGAGGACAGATATTACGTGACATTTTTTTTTGTTTCTAACGAAATTTTTTTTATATCTCAAATACTCTGTTTAGGTTTTAAAATGCATTTTGGCTACCCTAATGAGTATTCTGATTTCAGTGTCGCATTCTTTTAGAAGATTTCCCTAAGTTTTTTATACTTGTTTTATTTTGTTATCTTCGATTTGTAATTTACATTTGAGGCTCATCCTGGTACTAACGACTAGGCATCCTGTATTCTTGTAGTTTATGTTTATGAGAGAAGGCCCCGGTCCCGGCAATTCCAACCCTACGGTAGCACCTCCTTCATTGCTCTAAGAGAGGTGGGGGTCGTTGTAATATCGACAGACATGTGTATGCCTCCCCACACTCACACGCGCCCCTAAAAACAAACTTGTGTCACATCCTGCCTCAGCGGGAAGTCCGGATAAATATACCTGTATTCTGTTGTTTACATTCATATATCTTGATTTTGACACCTCGACGTGAGACAATGGTTAGCAGACTTTTCTCGCTAAGACAATTACGACTGAGTAGTGAGTTCTATCCTCACTGACCCACATTTTAAGCCTTGTACCACATCTAAGCTACGCTTAGAAAATTGCTAGTGTCCAACAAATGATGTCCAAGTTCGAAAGTGTTTTTTCCTGCTATATATTTAATCGCCAACGGAAAAGGCATATTATAGCTTAAAAATGTTATCATGTACTGTCGTTTTTCTACCTGTTTTATTTAACAAGTTATTCAAACACCGAAGTTCATGAGAGGGAAATTTCCAACGAAGAAAAAGACATATAACAGAAGTCACAATGAAACCTTTATTGAAGCAGTCATATCAATGAAGTGAATTGGTGAAAAGAAAGCGCTTAAGAAAATGTGCAATCTTCACTTACATATTTTGAACCGCTTTAAATAAAAAGTTTTATTTCGTATCAAGCATGTTTTACTTTGTGGTAAATTACCCGTGTGAAGTCAAGTGTGAAAAAAGAGAAACTTTTATTAGTCGTGAATATCGTCGTAAGTTTCTTACCTAAGAAAACTGAATAGTTCATTTACATAAGAACATTTTTTTGGTTTATCTGAAAATGAATAGAAATGTGAGGAAGTCATTAATTTTTTTTTCTTTTATTTCATCTGTTAACCGAGTTTTTTTTGTTTTTTTTTTGTCCCCCAGTAATACAGACTTAATTTTCTATAACAGATTCAAGACTGAAGCCTATCATTTGGCAAAATTCATCAATGTCGACTTAGGTTAAACTCGTAAAGATATGCTAAATTAAATATTTTCCTAGCATTGGTCGCATGAATTCAATACCGATTTAGCTATAACCAGTTTCCGTTGGGTTTAAATCTTTAAAAATGAAAGTGATTACTTTTATGTTTTATAATCAATATCTTAAACAATTTAACCCACATTTATAGTACATAGGCTTTTTTTTATTTTGACATATTTCTGTTTTACATACTGCATTGTTTACATACTATGTATTTTTAAAATCCATTTATTTGAAATCCTACTTTTTACATTTCTTTTATTTTTGTTTTACATACTACTTCGTTTTCGTTTTTTTCATCTTGTTACATACTTCTTTTTTGCATATGTCTTCTTTACATATTTTTGTTTTACATACTGTTTTGTTTTCCTATTTTTCCGACATTTTTTACATACTACGCTTTTTACATTTTTTTACATACTACTTTGTTTTTTACATCTTTTTACATACAACGACTTTTTACATATATTTGTTTTACATACTGTTTTAATTTTTTTACATTTTAGTATTTTTTGCATACTACATTTTTTTGCATACATTCTAGCATTTTTAACATATATTTACAAACTACGTTTTTTAGATAATCGGTTATTTTACTTATTTTTCATACTACTTTCTTTACATCATTTTACATATAACGTTATTTGATATGTAGTTTTGTTTTACACACTTTATTGTTTTGCTTTTTTTTCTTTTGTTTCGTTTTGTTTTAATCAAGCAGGTACAGACATTGAACTGCAATAGATTACGGATAGCGTGATACAAACATCCTAAGGAATATAAAGAATAGAGAAAGATGCTTTCTGAAATCTCAAGAGACAGGAATTTCGTTCGAATAGTCTTACGCCGCAATATAATAGCAAATATGGCAGTGAATGCTGGACAATCTTCTCACAGATGAAGATACTTTTAGCCATAGATGTGGTTTTTTGAGAATGCCATGAAGAGAACATATAATCAACGAGATTTTTTTAAAAAAGAGGTAACAAAAAGAAACCTATTCTTATAAATAGAAAAAGACTTACGTTTCTCTGGACGCAATGAGGGAAGAGGGTCTGAAACTTTAGTATTTATAGAATATAATGATGGCAAGAGAATTAGGAGAAAACAATGAGTAAATTAATTGAAGAATTTGTCTAAATTAAGGGCAGAACATAGAAAAGAGCGCTAGTAAAGAGTGGAAATTTACTCAGAGCAACTAAAGATGGCATTTTGTGAAGCACCTAGATATTTCACGTCCTGTAAGGACAGAGCACAGAAAAGAATTAAAATATACATATATTAAACCGACATATTTTTTGTTTAATCGTATCACCCCGAGCAAGGCGGCAACGCAACTGATGTGCAGGAGGCTACGTAATAATGTAAAGATCGGAAAAGAGAAAGCCGGAAACCATATCCTAAACAGGGAACAAGGGATGAGCCTCTTCACCTGTTTAATAGACATGTGTGGAGTGTGAACCGGGCGATAGATAGATCTATCTACTCCAATTGAAAAAAAAAAAAAGAACAAAGTGAGAAGATTGGAAAAGAGAAAGCCGGAAACCACATATGAAACAATGTTTTCAAATTGACTTATTATTATTAAACGAGTTGGCCCATGCCGTCAAAAGTGACATCAAAATATTTATGTTAATATGGCGTCTAAAATGAGGTTAACATATATATTGATGTACTTACTATTGAGTATCTTACATTAAGATATGAGAAAGGAAAAAAAAAACAAAAATAATAATTCAAGACATGAGCGTCACAGGAGGGATATATATATATATATATATATATATATATATATATATATATATAGTCATAGTCATCCTCAGACAGATCTATTTCGCTGTATCACAGCTATATCACCACGGTTAGACTCCGACTGATTTTTAACCCAGGATTGAAACTCGACCGAATTGGCGTCAGTCGGCGATTCTACCTCTGAGATTATTCACTACTCGACGACATAATTTAAAAAAATAAAATAAGGTACTGCTAAACAGCAAACATGCGGCAACAGTTTTCATAACTGGTAGTAATGTTTCATAACTGGAAATAAAGAGAAAGAACCGAGTCAACGCTGCCTCTCTATTTTCTTTCTAATGAACTGAGCTGACGCTGCCTCAGTATTGTCTCTCTCTCCATCAGCTTCACAGAAGGGATATATATATATATATATATATATATATATATATATATATATATATATATACGATTGTCGAAAATCACCTTACCAAGAAACAATCGACATGATCTCAAGAAAAAATGGTAGTGGTGCTTATCAATTTTCTTGATTGGACAAAGGTGTTCAACATCGTCAGTAGATCGGGATTCTGGATGATCTTGTTAAATTTGGATTACTAAACAAATCTCTTGATGCCTTGATAAAGCAGCGACTTCTTTCGCAATCGGAAACAGCACCAAGCAATATTGTGTGCTCCTGAACTGTTTTCAGTATTCTTTAACATGATATTAAAATAGGGTAGAAAGGATACACATTTCTATACGATAAAACTGTCATTTTTTTCTTCTTAATGTCAAGACCCCGATACAACTTGCCTGAGCGTTTCTCTTGGCATATCACGTGACTTTAAACACTCATTGATTACAGACTTTGCAGCGAATAACTTTCTGCTTTGAGATTGTCCGTTAGTCTTCCGTATAAAAATCAAACTGAAGATGGTCATCGTTCATCTGTCGGCAAGAAACCAATCCGATGTCGTAAGTCTTTTTCTGGTGCTTGTCGTATTAGGCAACGTTCTTAGAATTTCGAAACTAAAATAGACTGTTTGCTGTGCAAATTTTATCAGTTATGTTATTTGTTTCCTTTTGTAAATTCTATTTCTGTTAGTTCTGCTAACGCAAACAATATGGATTCTCTTGCTCGATCCAGGGACTGAATCATGCAGTGGCATCCATATCCGCTGATATTCAGCCCTTTGCTTAGCGACATATCAACTTTTATGAGTTATTTAATGCCGAAATCTAAACCTTTTGTACACATTTTTTTCTTTTTTGGGTCGGGGAGATGATAACAATTTTCGTGATACAAGTTTTGCTAATTAACCCATAGCTGAGAGATAAAATAGCTTATCTATTGTAACACACACAAAAAACAAGATTATAGCACCTGGTATTCCCAAGCTGTCACCCATCTAAATACTGACCAGGCTTGACGATGCTTAACTTCGGTTATTGTATAGTAACAGATTTTTTAAGGTGATGTGGCCCTAATCCAGATAAATTGTGCCTCTTAACAAACCCTTACAGCACATAAAAGAAAACGTAACAAACGTGATTATCTCTGGACATAGATGGCAGAATAAGAAATTTTCAGTCTTAATTCTAAGAAGGCTACCAATTGCGACATGGCTTAAGGCTATATACCGTTGAAACACCGGTTCCCATATGATCACCGAATTTAAGCAACGCTAGGACCTGGTCAGTACCTAGATGGGTGACCGCTTGGAAATAACAGGTGCTATAAGTTTGGGTGTGCAGCAGGTGTAATTTATAATAGCTCGGAATTGTTAATCGAAGAGTCGAGTTCCAAAATCAGTTGGGTTAGTTATATTCACTTACGCTCAAATACCCTTGGGAAAGATATGAATCCACCTCTTTTCCTTTCAACTATGGGTTAATTAGTAAAACTGGTATCACTAAATCATAATCGTCACCAAAAGATTCTCACAACTAAAGTAAAAATATTTTCTGGCTTTAAATAACCTGCAAATGTTGATAAACCGTAGAAAACGAATCAATCAATTACGACAGGTCCCTGAAGAAAATCAAAAGCTACAAGAACCGGAATATCATGACATTGAAGATTAGGAAAACAGCTTGAATAAATCAACGTACAATAAAAATAATAATTCGTTCTCACAGAAATTCAAAAATGTATTGTTGGTGTTTATATAACGTATTTTGTTGTTCCGAAAGTAATAACACTAAAAATTAAGAGACAACCAGCCAAGGCAGAACCAAGGTTGACTGGTTTGCAACTCTCTAGAATTAATTTATCTTCTATCCAACAGTGTGTCGTTTACAGAATGTTTCAGAGTTTAATCCCATGGAAGATTATATAATTTCTGAAAACAACAACTTCACAATTGTTTTACTATATTCAATCGAAAATGTCATGCATTTAAAAACATTTGTGCGGTGTATACGGATGCAGTGAATGTTCGCACATGTCATGTGTGTTTTAAAAAGTTTTAAAATTGTGACTGTGACATATCTGAAAAGCTTCGCTCTCGAACCCTAACCCACTGTGAAGGAAGAACTTTCGAAAGAGAATATTGAATTGAATCCACGCCAAAGCACCAGAGATTTGGTACAAATACGTAATGTGCCACGTTCAACTCTCCACGAACATCACGAGCAAACTGTCAAAACATTCCAGAGACAATTTAGATTCTTCGTGAACTTTCATTTGAGAACCAACCGAAGATGTCGTTCCGTTACCTGCATCCGTCTTATAACCAAGAAAGATAAATTTTTAGTTTTGCATCGCATTTTTACAGGTCCTCAAAAATGGGTTTCAGATGTCAAAGTTAAACGGAAAAGACAATGGTTAATATAAAATGAGAAACCAGTGCTAACACCAAAATCAGTACTCGCTGCATGGAAATCTTTGCATTGTGTCTGGTGGTTCGGAATTACGAGCTACTGGAAAATGGAAAGACTTTCACGGTAGACTTTTGTCAGAAAATCGATTATGAAAACAAAACTAGTGCTGCTTCGGTAAAAAGAAAAGCGGTTATTCTTCAGCATGACAGTGCAAGGGCACACAACACTGCAAAACGAATCCTAGAAAAAATAAGATTATGGTTGGAACTTCTTTCACATCCTCCATACTCACCAGATTTATCACCTACCTATTTTAGTTTGTTTCGATCAATAGCCAGAAACAAAAGTTGATAAATCCAAATATCATCATATCCAAACGATTTCTTTCTTTCTTGCGCAATGTTCATCTCTTCTTTCTTCTCTGCATCTATCTATCTGTTCCCTCTCCGGTAAAATGTTAATTAATTCCATCTTAGAATTTTATTAAAATTATAACTACCTTCTCGCTGCGATCAAATGATCTCTCTGAACATTGAATTTCATATGATGCGTGTTTTTTTCATTTCATTCTTAGTTTTTAATCGCTCTTTATACCACTTTCGTATTGTTATAGAATATTTTGTTTGCCTTCTTTTAGGGACAATATCGCTACAAAAACGGCATATTTTGTTCGATTTTTAATGTAATTTGTCTGAACGTATTAATTTTTTATTCCCACAATTAATGATTCACTTATTTTTTTATTTTTTTAAGAATCCTGTTTTCAGCCGATCCTATGGTATATAGCTTGTATTGAGGAAGTCAGGCCACTTAATGTTGATATAGTTTTTTACAAACTTTTACTTCGTATAGGAATCTCTCTCGTTTTCTATTTTAATTACCAATTTTAGTTTTGTGAAGCTGAATCTGTGTTGGATAATATTAGTTTGAAATATAAATAATTTCCTGTTTTGCAAACTAATTACAATGAGAAATGTATCATCCTAACTAACTTTTCCTTAAATATGTCACAAAAAATGATGAAAAGTGGGTTATATACGACGATGTTCAAAGAAAAAGGCAAAACATTGACAGGAATAAATACAGACAAATATTGTGGATGTTGCAGGTAGTTAGGGATTATGTATTTCTTCTATATATTGTGTCGTTTCAGGACGTTGGCAACAATGGCTCCCTGCAATTTCCTGTCATTTGTAACTCTTAGTAAATTTTCATTTTTCTCTCTCCTAAACCCTGTTCAGTTAACCATTCACTCAAGATCATTAGATAATTTATGCGATTATTTCCTCTGTCCAAATTGCCTGCCAAATTCCCTGTGAGTGTTAAGTTTTCCACGCTCTCTATTCTCATTATGTGCTCTAGAAATTTCAACTCTTTGATGCTATGTATAGGTTTCGTTTTTGTTTCTATTTTCTCTAAAACTTCGTCGTTGCGCACATGCCCTGTTCATGGTATTTCTTCTGTAGAACTATATTTCTCTTGTTTGAAGCTTCTTCAGCTGTGAGGAAAAAAAGGAAGATCCACCTACATGCTATACATGTAATGAATATTGGAATAGTGGAACGCATACTTATAAAATGCACAGATTTAATTCCGGTCCGTGAAAAGTATTATGAGGCAAAGCATATATGAATTAACGCTTCAACATGACTGATCCAAATAAAAAATAATAATTTGTTTAAGAAAATTAAGATATATATAAAAAATATCAATCAACAACTAATATTGACAAATAAATAAATGAACAAAATAAAATAATCTCCGATTAACTTTAAATGAATTTCTTACAAAGGCTTTTGCTTTCAACTAACTGTTAAATAATACCAAAAAGTTATTCACAAATTAAATTCAATACACAAGTCATAATGCCCAACAGAATTTTATTAGGCGTAAAATGACCTAACGAAAGTTGATATGCCTTTAAATCCAACAATCAAATCAGATCATCTGTGAGGAGATTGCCCAACATTCACTTCCATATCAGTCAGTTAATTGCCATACGCGATAATGCCTGGGCGATCATGTCTTATTCATGACATGACTGACTAGGCAGAAGATTTGTTTGCAGTAGGTTGCCATTACTTTCTGCGGTAAAGCGGTTGCCAACCAAGGCTATAGAACTCAATCTGCCCTGCTATACAACCTATAGCTGGAGGGAGAGGGATTAATAATATTCATCTGATCTTGCACTAATGGATTATTACCTTTTTCGATAGCTGCAAAATACTCTAACGTGGAAAAATATCTTTAATGAAAACCATATTAACCCTGCGTTATTCACATGGGAAATTTTGTTATCCTGAAATTATTTCAAATACTCGTTATTCCTAGTTGGCAAGTTGTTTAGTTTGTTTGCTTGTTTTTTGCTCCCTCCCACTACTCCCCTCAGTGAGTGAGGTTGTGACACAGTTGTTTTCACAGATGAAAAACTTCAAGCAACAGTAGTTCTACAGAAGGATCGTGCATGTTAGAAACGACGAAATTTTAGAGAAAATGGAAACAAAAGGGAAACCTATACGTAAGGAGCTATACATTTTTTGGGCGTCCGAGGTGACTAACGCAGGGTTAGTTGAAATAATGTAGATGGATCCATTGCGTCATGTATTGATAAAGTGGGTTGGCGATGATTTAGGAGGTGAAAGCTTGTTTCTATGTCAAAATCACCGAGAATACATTCGCAATGATTTATTAATTTTGACTCTTCGGGCAGTACTTGCTACAGAGTGGTACATATGTAATCATGAGAATGAGAAACATTTTGTGCTTTTGGGGCCTACAGCAGATTAAAGACTCACGTGACTTATCTTTTTTTTTTTTTTTTGCTTTTTTTCAGGTCTGTACATCCCGTAAATGTCTAGGCTAGGCTACAGGGGGATTGGTGTTTATATTTGTTTGTTTTCTTTTTTTATCGAGACCATATCTAGTGAGAACTTTTGAATACGTGCTAGCTCAAACACTGACGACTTCCAAACAGATAGTATTGGTAATATCAGCTGTTTCCTTATAAGAAAACATTCTGCATTCCTTGACTGAGAAACTTGTACTACTGTCGGTTGAAAAAAATAATGAGTAAAATAATTGATCTTTCTTCATGATTAGGATACAGATTTATTGATTTATCTACATTTACAGACACATCTTGATGTTAAAGCAGATGCGTTGGAAAACTGCCCCGCCCTTATATATTGGAATATAATGACTGCCACGAGAAACAATCGTTGGCATTCACTTGCTCAAAGTACATGTAATCAGTGTATGAAAAGATAACAGAAACGATAACCAATGATAAGCAATAGGTTAGTATCATGAGCAAGTGACCCACCACCTTCCACCACGGGCGGAAGATGACGTCACAAGATGCAGACGATCAGATTGCTCGGCTGCAGTCTGATGTCGTCTAAAATAGCTGTTTTTAAGCTTGTGATAAGGCTGACATGACATCCATTGAATGAACGGAAGACTTACTAGCGGAAGAATTCCTACAGATTACATTGTTTGCATAGCGGACGACATGAAAGCGTTTGATGCTATCCTAGCCGAGTCTATAGCGTACGGACGGCAAGGCGAAAAAGCATTCCTTTAAACTCTATCTGATCCAGCATGGAAAGATTTTTTTTTAAATAAAAAATACTCCCAAAATCAAAAATAATAATGCTACCTTCCTCATATGTGGCATGCTTATATACTTATCAGTAGAAATTATCTGCTCTTTCACTTCTTCCGCCTTTGAAGTCCATATTTACTTTTCACTCACTTTTTCTGATTTCTCTTTTTATAACATGCATCTTATACACAGACGAAAGTATTGCAAAGTCGGCATAAATACTAGATTCGTCAGTCAGTTAATTACCATGTGATACGTGCTTGGGCGATCATGTCTCTTTCGAGACATGACTGACTAAGCAGAAGATTTTTCGGCGGTAGGTTGCCATTACTTTCTGTAGTAGATCAGTTACCAAACAAGGCTATAGAACAATATATGTCCTGCTATTCAGTCTATACCTGGAGGAAGAAGACATGGATTAATATCTTTCCCAAGGGTATTTGCGTGTGAATGAGTGAAACGAATTCAACTGGAATTTGAATCCAGCTCACCGTTTTTATTTATTTTTTTTTTTGTTTTTTTGTTTTTTCTCATTCTGAGCCGATATCCATTGCAATAAATGATTGAAATATTTTAATTTTGTTAAATGATACTATGAGACTCACACAGGAATTGACCGGGCTTTTACTGTAATCTACTTTTACTTTCTACATCATTGGAATGTTTCAATGCGTTAGCATTGTTATTGTTGTTGGTAGTGTAGTTATAGTAGTAGTAGTAGTAGTAGTAGTAAGAAAAGCAACAACAATGTGAAAATTAGAAGAATAATTTGAAAAAAAGAATTTGCAAACAACTTAATTTCAACCATGCATGCAAATGCTAGCAACAAGTTATCCCAAAAGATGGCCTAACGTCTATGCCAGGACTTAGCTTTTAACAATCTAATTATTAGATATCACTGTCTTCGGCTATCTATCAATTCAATCTTATACTAGGAACAAACTGCCTGTACACGGATAGAAAATGAATTCATTTATATATACAAAAATAGTAAGAGGCGTAAGACAAAGATATATCTTCTTACCGGACTTATTCAACGGTCGTTTTACTTTCTTTTTTGTTCAGGAGCCCACTTTTTATTGTTTATAGTATTTGTGTCAGCTTCTGCAGTTATGGCAGTGTTTTGCTGATTCATTGAGCGCCCTATTGTGATAGTAGTAGTAATATATCTGTTGATTCGTTCAAGTTCGCGCTTTACGCGTCGTTTTCTTTTTGTTTTTTTGTTCTTTTTTTTGTTTTGTTTTTTTTTTTTCGAATCGTTATAACTTGGCTATTCAATTAGAATTAGAAACCGGCTCTCCAATTTCTCATTCCGAGCCGATATCCAAAGTCAGTCAGTTAAATGCCATGCGCGATACACGCTTTTGGGCGATCATGTCTCGAAAGAGACATGACTGACTGGGCAGAAGATTATCCCGCAGTAGGTTGCCATTGCTTTCTGCGGTAGACTGGTTGCCGACCAAGGCTATAGAACCCAATCTGTCCTATTATTTAACCCATAACTGGAGGGAAGAGACGGATTAATACCTTTCCCAAGGGTATTTGCGCGTAAGTGAATGCAAGGAATTCAACTGGAATTCGAACTCGGTTCCCCGATTTCTCGTTCCGAGCCGATATCCACTGCGCCACAACGCACATCCAAAGTACCACTCCCAAATAAAGTTTCCCCGGTAATTCAAACATTTCTTTTTATTCTATCTTACCAAATGCTGTTTCATGATTTATAAAACAGATTTATACATCTTTTTCTCTTCCTGACATAATTTTGGGTATATCGTATTCATTTCACTAGTGTCTTTCACAAGACCACACTCTTCTTGTCCTATTTCCGGTCTAATTCTTCTGCGCGCTCTATTCATCAAAATTCGAACAAGTTTTGTTATGAGGCTCACTAGTTTGATAACGTCCGCATTTGTTAGCACTTGGTTTCTTCAGTTATGAAAATGTATCTACTTAGGTCTTCCGATATATCACAAGTATTGTATACTTCGATTATTATGTTTGTAATTTTGTCAAATTTTGTCAATGTCGAAAACATTTAAAGCTGCCAGCAATTCTATGAAAATCCCATCTGGCCCTGCTGATTTCCTTACTTTGGCCAGTGTTGATTTAACTTCATATTTTAATATTTTTGGTCCGTTGATATTTCTGTGTATCGCAGGTTGTGCTTTTCATCTTTCTCTTTCTGCTATCATTCTGCGCATAAATATCGCATTCCTTGTTACAGTGCTTTTTACAAAACCGCACAGTTTTTGTCATACAGTCACAAATTATTTACAAACCTATTCAAGATTCTCTTTTCTGAATATTACGTTCTCTGTGAAGACGTCCATTCTTGTGAGGGATGCTAATTTGAAACGTACCAAGCACATCATACATTACTCGTGTAAAACTGTGCAAATACATACCAACATGTATTTTAATAATTCAGGTATTTTCAAATAGCGGAAATACCGTTAATGTTATCGCTATTAGATTTCGGATATTACTTATAGTATGAAAAGAAGTGGATAATAAATTAAAAGAATTGACAGAGAATGAGTAGCCTATTCTTACCCTATTGCTATTCTTCTCCTCCCCCAATAATACCACTAAGAAACAGGGGAATTACAGGGGTTATGAAAGAGAATAAAACGTCAATGAAGAAAAGGACAATAAAGGGACAGGTTTCAGGAAGACAGACGATGGTGACTGACATTGCATTTAAATTTTGAAGATTGTAGGTGGTAAGAAATCACGTACAATAAGTACCAGAAGAGAAAGTACTAGAATAGAACTAACGGTTGCATCTGGTGAGTTCAACAGTGAAACGGTGATACTCAGTTCCGAATCTAGCAGCACGCTTAAACTCATGCAGTCGAGGTATAAAAATAGCCTATCAGAAGAATTGCTATGAAAATATTTGTAGAAAAATTAGAGAAAAGCTACGTTACGTCGGCGAGAAAATAACGAAAACTGGAGATGCCATGTCACGAACGATTACACTAGAGACATTTCTTTGTATTTTCACAAAAATCTAGAAATATATAGCAGGAGCACCAGACCAAATATAGCAGCAGTATTCGATGCACAGATTTTCCATATTTAGATGTGTTCTATTCCTTAGTTCTGCTAGTTCAGACATTTACAGCTAGGATTCGCCATACTACTTCCACAGAGTCGAATCCTACATATTTTCTCCATATTCAATTTTTAAGGAGGAAGTTCCACTCAGACAACTTTTTTCCTCTAAAATTATCACTTTATGGAACACACTTCTGTGTAGGTCCTTCCTTATAGACAATCATTATCTGAAGGGTTTTGCTATCTATCCTCCTTATCCTTATAGTATTCACTTTATTCTAACTCCTTACGTTCATATCGTATACCCTATATCATGAATGGCTCGTGAGCATAATATTAGATGAACCTTACGATAAAAAAAACAATTAATCTCTTTACATTAGTGAAAGGTGTTTGACACAAGCTTGCTAACAATCAGTTAGTTTATAAGAGCGCTATTTACACAATTATACTCAATGTCTTCTCAAATCAAAGCCAAATAAGAAAAAACGACGTTAGGAAGATTGCGTTATTCATTTTTAGAGTGAAGAGAAGACTTATCTTGACAATATACAATCAAAAGCCTATTTTTTTTATATGAAATCATTTTTGATTAATTTATTCGTTTTCTAGAGCTTATCAACCCTTTGCGGGTCATCTAAAGTCAGAAAATATTTCTAGACCGTAAGCATCTAAAAAAAAAAATGATTTAGTGGTACAATTTTTAGCAATTAACCCATAGATGGGGAAAATGACGGTTTTATACCTTTCCCAAGAGTGCGCGTAAGTGGATATAAAGAATCGAATTGGAATTCGAACACGACTCTTCGATTAACAATTCCGAATTATTATCCCTTACATCACCGGCAAGAAACCAAGTTTACAGCATCTGATATTCCCAAGTGGTCAGCTATTTCGGTACTGACCAGGCTCGACATTGCTTAACTTTGGTAATCGTGCATGCTTCAACGTGATATGGACGTATGCCCAAATGGGCATAAACGCTGATAAAAGGAATCGGCGATTTAAAAAAATGCGATCGAAACAAATCCTTTGTGCGAGTTGTGTTTTTCCTATAAATACTTTCATAGCAATTGTTCAGATAAGATCTATGGTAGCTCGACTCTCTGAATTTAAGCACAATAATAGACGGGCGACGAGATCTCATCAATTGGATAGATGTAACCATAACTTCTATGCTGACAGTTATTTTTTTCGCACTTCTCATCTGTGGAACTCCCTTCCGTCTTCTTTCCAACCAGCTTTAATTTGCAAAATTTTAAATGCAATGCCAATCGTTATCTAGGTTTCTTCATTACTCTTTCTCATTCCCGCTCATTATTAACTTTTCTGTTTATAACTCTTCCACACCCAGTAACGACTTGTCTCTGTGGCTTTACTGCTTTGCATGTGTTGAACTCCATTATAAACAAAATATTGTACGTTGAAATTTAAGTTTTCTTTCTTTTTTTTAAAAAACTTTGACTAATGAAAGGAAATGAAGGATTATCCTCATTTCTAATATTTCGTTGTAGTAGTGATAACAAACGGGCTTCTGTGTTAGTCTGTTTAGGTAAAATTACGCTTAAGAGAAGCTTGCTGTACGAGTATGAATAATTACCTATATGTATGATGAGCGGGTATTTATTTAATAAGTATAGGAAAGGGGGGCGTAAATGTTGGCAGCTTGGATGAAATGAAAAAGAGAGGGAAAATAAATTGAGGGATGGCATAAAATGGACAAAAATTTTGGAAGGAAATTCGAAATATCTGCCATTGCCGTGTATAATACAAAGGTCATTTGGTACGTCTTAAGTTTAAAGATCATTCCGTTAATAAGGATGGATCTGTAATCTATTTAGGGCGAAATTCTTAAAATTAAATCCATCACGATTTAACCAAAAATGAAGAAAACTTTAGTTAGTTTAAGAGTAGACCGTTCGCCAGGAGTTTGGGTTAGAGAAACTTGATTAATAGCAACATTTTGACATAATTTGAATTATGTGTCAACCCACAAAAAAGAAAGAATTAATTACGCATTACCATAGAACCGAATTTAAGATCTAGAAACCTTTTGCGCAGATCTAAAATAATTCTTAAAGCAGTCTGATTTAAATAATCATCTAATTGTAAGAGCTGTTCGTATCACTCCATCTGTCTTAAGATCAGGTTGTATCTCTCATCTTTCTCTCGCTAGATCGGATTGTACCGCTCTCTCTCTCTCTCTCTCTCTCCCTCCCCCCCCCTCTCTCTCTCTCTCTCGGATTGTATATCTCTCTCTAGGTAGAATTATATATATATATATATATATATATGTGTGTGTGTGTGTGTGTGTGTGTGTGTGTGTGTGTGTGTGTGTGTGTGCGTGTGTGTGTAGCTAAAATTGTGTCTCTATTTAGATAGGACTGTCTCTGTTTCTGTCTCCTATTTGCACCTATCAAAGCAGAAACAAACATGGATGCTATGTTCATTAAAGTTAATTACTAAATTTTATTTTAAAGCTTTAAAGTTATTTCTATGACGATTGATATTGTCAGTAAAAATGTTTTGACCTCAAATTCTGCAGGAAATTTTGAATTAGTTTTTGAATCACTTTAGTCCTCACTCTTAGATAAGCAATTGGATTTAATAATGACCCCCAATTAGTGGTTAACTGGGGTAGGAAATGGCTTGTAAATTTTAATGTCTCCAAAACAAAACTTGCCAACCAGAGAGAAACTTTTCTGCTTGCTATCAGCATAGCTGGTGATAGACTCCTGAAGAGCAATGCACTGTTCTCGCTTGGCTTCAGGTTTTCAAGTAGAGCGACTACATCGAATCTATAGCTGCATCGGCTGCAAGGAAGGTTGGGTCACCGTGTCGTGCTAGAATATTTTCTCGTTATGTATATCCTGCACATTTACAAAATTCGTCCGTTCATTGGATACTGCTACGATTTCTAATCTGGTGTTTCTTCCATTCATCTCGAGTTTCTTGACAAAATCTAAAGAAGGATCTGCAATGTAATTGATCCTGATTTGGCATCTCGACTTCAGTCATTTTCTCACCGACGTGGCTTCTGTCTTTTCTACAAATATTTTCATGGCAACTTCTCTGATATGCTTTATTCCTTGGTGCCCCGACTACATTTAAGCATGCTACTAGATTGGCATCTAGGTCCTACCGATTTACTGTTAAGATTATTAAACGTGTCCGTCACTTCTACTTGAACAGTTTCTGTTCTCGCACTTCCCCTCTGTGGAACTCCCTCCCGATTATTTACTTCTTTGAAATCCTAAAGGCAACGTCAATCGCCATCTTCTATCTTCTTAAATCTCGTTCATATTTTGTCCTTTCTTCAATCCTCCGTATACTCAGTCACTTTTACTCCTAGTAACCTTCTCCGTAATTGTTGCATTTCCACCTTACTTGTTGTGAAATGTTTAAATAAACAAACTAGCTCGCAATTTACCAAACACAAACGATTTTATTTTGCAGATTTATGCATCAGTGAAATATTATTTGAAGTAATGTCAATTATAATTAACAATTATATTTATTTTAAATATTTCAACTTTTTCAGCTATTTATTGAAAGCGTAGATAGGAACAACGATGAAAAAGCAAAAAATATACGAAGTAAGAAATTGATTAAAAAAGGCAGAAAATTTGAAACGAGAGGAAATTGAAACCAGAACTGATTTTTTGTTTCTTTAATTCTTGGAATTTTTTATTACATTTTTTTTTCATATTCAATTAAAAGTAATCTTGTTAATGTAAAACGCATACATTGAGCTTTTTTGTAAATCTTGCAGGCAAATTTATATCGTAAAAAGGACACTGAGTTCAAAATGTTGTGCATTCATATGCTGGGTTGGTGCTGTTTTCCATGGTGGTACACTGATTGAGCCGATAGCATTTTTGTTAAATGAGGAATCATTGTTATTTATTTGCACCAGCATTCTTAACTTGGTTGGAATACTCACAACACTCCAGCCATCTACGGCCTTTATCAGGTGTCTGTCATTTACTTGGCCATGTTTCTAAGAGGCATTGTTAAATGGATTAAACGGCTAATTAAAAACATGTTTTGTTCTTTGGCAGTTTTGTGTTCAATTTCTGCATTTGGCGGTTTTTAAGTCACATATTCTGGTTCATATTTGCTCGTGCTGGAAAGTTATGTATTCTGATTTCGTGGAAGAAACAGATAACGGACGCAAAAAGGAATAAGTCTGATGAATATTAACTGACCAGAAAACATTCCCTAATCATGGAAATTGAACGGAGAACAATATACTCCTATACATTGAATAAAGGCTTTATAGAGAGAAGACAGAAATTTAAAGAAAATCTGTGGGTCGAAACGATACGAGAATAATACCCAATCAAAGAGTACCGCGACTGCAACTTGATAATTAAAGAGAAAATATTTCTCCCAAGAACTTACTATTTAATGCTTTCTCTCTTTCCATCTATCTCTCCTTCTCTCTCTATTCTGCCTCTCTCTATTTTTCACTTCTCATTCTCTCTTCTTTACCTCTCCCTCTCTTTCTTCTTTTATAAAAAAACTCGACATATATAACAATGGTTTATACCAATGTAGTACGACTACATTGGTATTTCTACAGGTGATTGGAAGCAACGGTTGTACAATTACACACTCCTTTTTCAACCCTGAACTAAGAAACCAGACGGCTCTATCAAAATATCTCTGTTCATTGAAAGACAATAACCTAACCCCAATGATTAATTGGAATATCCTTAAAAAATCCAACAGACCTACAACTTCAAAGATTGCTGTCACTTGTGCCCGGAGAAAAAGATCACTATTGTAAAACACAAAAACCAATTCGATTTGCTGAATCTGAGGAGAGAACTAATTTTTAAATGTCGACACAGGAGACGGTTTAAACTATGTTAAACTTTTAGCCCCTTATTCATTCTTCTGAAGACTTTATGCACATCACACTATTTTATGGAATATATATTGTTTAATTGTAAACAATTGTTATATATGTCCAGGTTTTTTTGTTTATATATATATATATATATATATATATATATATATGTATGTATGTAATATGGGTATTAATACGTCTATGGTATTGCTTACATATTTGTTTTTGCTGGTGTTTGAGTGTATATATATGTGTGCGTGTTCGTATGTGTGTATATGTATATATGTATGTGAGTGCGTGTACATATATGGGTATACATATATATGTTTATACAGGTATATGTGTACGCATTTACGTGTGTGTGTGAGTTGTATGTGTACATATATATGTTTTTTACAGTACTAAAGTTATACGGTATTATAACTGTACTGTTGACCGAAAAATTTACGCTATTATGATTATTGTATTGTTAACCGAATAATTAGTATAATCTTGATTATATTGGTGTGGTGGTAATTATGATTAAAGCGGATTGATTAACTATTATATCTTAATTGTTTAATTTTCTTAGGTTTTTAAAAAATTCAATTTCTTATCCTTTCACTAGTAATGTGTAAATTTATTTTTAAACTAAATATTTAAGTTTTAACAACTAAATTCAAATAGAATAATTAGGCTTACTTTTAAATTATTTTTTATTAATTTATTAATTTTATATTGAATTATATTTGTTTTATTGATTGTATAATTAGTACAATTTTGATTATATAATGGTGTGAGTATTTTGTGATCACAACAGATTAACTAACTATTATTTCTTAAATATATTTTTAATCTTTTAGACTTCAATTTCTTATCCTTTCACTGTTAATTTCTAATAATTATTTTTTTATTTTCTAATTTTCTCTTATCATCTTTTTCTATTTTAAATTTATTCCTCTCTCCTTTCTTCTTCTTCCTTTTTTTGTTTACGCTTTAAGAACCGAATTTAAGATCTAGAATCCTTTTGCGTAGATTTAATTCCTTTCTTTTTAACGCTCTCTCTCTCTCTCTCTCTCTCTCTCTCTCTCTCTCTCTCTCTCTCTCTCTCTCTCTCTCACCTAACCCACTTTCTTTACGTTTCAAATCTACCGGTCTGCAGTCCAGGCTGAATGTATGTTTGAACGTTTGTAGACATCCGCCGCTACGCGTGTTCTCTGATAATATGTTGCGTATATATATGTGTGTGTGTTCGCAGAACTGATGTAATGGTGAATATTTTCTTAAATTTTCTCTTTTAAGGGAGCGACCGTTATTTTTATTCGTTTTTTTTTTTTAGGTCTTTGTGAATCTTATTCGTGTAAAATCCTTTGTGAAATAAAGACGGAAGCTGATGATGGTTCGCCTGAAATAGGCCTATACTTCCGATTTACCATAAAATAACGTGTCTACCTTAATTTTTCTTATATTTGCTCTATGTGTATTTATATACATATATGTTTAGAGATCTCTTAGAGAGTTATCCTACCACTGTATGTACAAGATACTCCTTGGGATTCTTCTATACCCACACCGCATGCTGATATATATATATATTTTTTTTTTTTTTTTTTTTTTTAATCATATCACCCCGAGCAAGGCAGTAACGCCACTGATGCGCAGGGGGCTACGTAAGGGTAAAAAGAATGGAAAAGAGAAAGCCGAAAACCGCATCCTAAACAGGAAACAAGGGATGAGCCTCTTCACCTGTTCAATAGATGTGGGTGGAGTGTGAACCGGGCGATAGTTTAGTCTATCTACTCCAATTGAAAAAAATAAAATAAAATAATAAAGGAAAAGAGTGAAAAGATTGGAAAAGAGAAAACCGGAAACCGCATCCTAAACAGGAAACAAGGGATGAGCCTCTTCACCTGTTCAATAGATGTGGGTGGAGTGTGAACCGGGCGATAGTTTAGTCTATCTACTCCAATATATATATAGAGAGAGAGAGAGAGAGAGATTGTATGTCTATCTGAATATAATGTTTATGTATATGTATACATATGTATGTACATTTTATAGATTCTGAATGCAATCTTATATATTATATAAATTCTGAAAGATCTTTTGTATATAGATTATATCAACTTTGAAAGAATTAGACTATATATATATATATATATATATATATATATAAAGAGAGAGAGAGATGTATTTGTAAACTTTGTAAATTTTGAATGCAATTATATATATATATATATATATATATATATATATAGATAGATAGATAGATAGATAGATAGATAGATATCATTTTTTAATGTAATGGTATATATATATTGAGAGAGAGTAATGTAGGTTATATCAATATTTAATGTTTTATATATATATATATATATATATATATATATATATATATATATATATGTTATTTATTTTTTATTTTTTTGTTTTTTCTCTTTTTAATCTTATTTTTATTCTCATTTTGATATAGACTGACTGTTGCCGAGGAGGCGTGAAGTCTCTCTTAGGGATTTTCTGTTGAAATGGTCATTCAACATTTTTGAATTTTGAAAATTTATTTATATATATATATATATATATATATATATATATATATATATATATATAAGCACTCTGTACTAACATACCCATTAAAAATGTCTTAACATTCTTAGAAATCAACTGAAAAAATCCAAAGTAAACCTCACGAAATCATAAAAACTCGTACATTAATCACTTGGCATTGGTATTTCGATTTTAACAACACTTTTTTATAGATAAATATGCTGCTTGCCCATGGGGTCTGCTATCAGTGGTGTTCTCGCTTGCCTATTTCTAGAGTTTTTAGATTCCATTTCTTTCAAATATATTATACATTACAATTCTACTTACTTATATATAGATATATATGACGTTCTATTGTTTTACCTCCGTGATACTAACCTACTAAGCTTAGTAACGAAACTTAATAAGGTTGAACCTCCATCGAATTCTCATACAAACTTGAAACTAACTATATTTTACCTTTTCGTGTCATCTTCATAATACGTAATAACTATAAGTAAAATTTTAAAGTTTAACAACTATTTTAAATATCACCGGCTCGAAGATTTGTGTTAAATTTTTCAAATTTCGTTAAGTAAATATAGTTTTCATTTAATAACTTAATAACCTAACCGCAAAAAGATTTTCTCTTTTGGAAGTTTTTTCGGACCATAAGAAAACAATCGGATAATAAGAAATCAAGAAACACAAAACAAGTCCTTAGTAAGAAACAAAAAACTAGACAAAACACATACTCAGGAAACCAGTATGAACAACAAAACTGAAGTAAGCATTTCAGAACATACTATCACGCACAAACACATCCACACATCAGGTACACTCACCGATTCATACCGAACGACTTACTAACGGACTCACACAACAAACACGTTATGCATTTTATAATAATAATTTTAATATTCACGCACCTACACATCCACCCATCAAATACACGCACCAAGAGTACAAGGCTACCCACCACGTAACGGGCCACTATTTCATAACACAAACAGACACAGCTAAAAAATATTCCCCACAAAATGGACCACACTACTACTACTACAAATCCCACTATCCAAACATACTCAAAATCACCCAGATATGCCAACACCACATTTTCATACATGTAAATATATGTACCTCATCAACTAGAAAACATTTTTAAAACATCCGATGCGAAGGAAAAGACAAATTTAAAATATACAAAACCTGTTATTATTAAACTTTCCTCATATTCTTTAAAAGAAGAGAAAATAAACCTTCTAAAGTTAGGTCTAAAATTCTGTTCCACCCCAAAAAGTAACAATAAGGACCTTAAAAAGACCTTAGACAATTCGAAAGGAAATTTAGACTCATAGAAACATTATACAGCAACAACAATATTACCTATAACTCAAAAGTAAAAAAACAAATCTAAATAAGAATAACAATTCAAATGAAATGAACATATTCTTTAAAAAGCTCTGGGACACAGACTTTCAAACCAAACACAACCCCAAGATAACCTTACACACTAACAAAAACTGGCATTAGAAAACATCCGTGAGAACAATGACATAATAATAAAGGAAACAGACAAGGGCAGTGATGCAGTCATTATACATAAAACTTATTAAAAAACAAATATACAAGATATGGTAGGAGACGAAAATAACTACAGATTAATCAACTATAATAAAGATGAAAACAAAACCTGCTTTACACACAGCAGAGTACTAACGAAAAAAGAAAAATATTTTCTTACTTTCTTTCAAAAACCATAATTTCTTACGAACTCCCAAAGATACACAAATCAAACACAATTAAAGCAGCTATCAAGGAACAAAAATCTGAATATATTCACACCACAAACCCTAGTGATCTTAAATTCAAAACCCATTGTAGCAGGGCAAGCCTGCTCAACAAGCAACTTAATAGATAAAATATTACAACTATACATCACAAAAATAAAAAGCTACATCAGAATCAGCATACATTTTCTAAGCTCCATACCACAAAAGTAGATCCAGGTACACTCATAGTAACATTTGACATGAACTGCCTGTACAGCAACATACCCAATGAACTAGGTAAACAGACCATTTTGGATTTAAAAAAATTAAATTACTTCCCACACGCTTCACGAAATAATTTATTATACTGGATATATAAATAATTTTAGATAACAATTCATTCCAATTTAATAACCAAAATCATATTCAAACAAAAGGCACCGCGAGGGGGGCAAAAATGGGATCGACATATGCAACACTCACACTAGTATATCTAGAAGAAAACCTATACTACCAAATAGGACACAAATATAAGAAAGACATAAAAACAGAATTCACTAAATCTTGAAAAAGAAATCTAGATGATTATTTTATAATTTGGAGATCAACATGAGGAGATATAAATAAACTACACCATCTACTACAAAACTTGCACCCCAAAATTAAGTTCACACTAGAATATAACTATAATGAATTGCCATTTCTAGCCATACTCATAAAAAACAAAAACACATACATCACAGACATTTACCATGAACCCACAGACACCCAACAATACCTTCATTTCAAGAGTCACCACCTTAAAAGTTGTCTAAAATTCATCTCCTATTCCCTAGCACAACGAATTTGCAAAATATTATCTGACGAAGCCCTTCGTAAAATACGCCGAGAAGGACTACGAAAAACACTACAAATAAAAAGATAATAAACAATGATTTCCAACAGGCAGAAGAAATACCATAGAATCTCTCCGGAATAAAAAAAAAATTAAAAAAACATTCTCGCATACGTCTCCACGCACAACAAAAGCAACCAAGAATTATTTCCAAAGATAAAAAGATATACAGAATTACTCAACAAAAATGGCAAAATAAAAGAAATCTTAAAAACAACTAAAATAATTTAAAACAAACGCCAACCCCAAAATTTAAAAACGTACTAGCATCATCAAAATTCGAGCAACACACAACATAGTGGGTATTAAAATGCAACAAAAAAGATGTGAGGTAGGCAACATAATAATAGAAGGAAACCACTTCAAGTTCGAAAACACATCCACATTCGAAATAAAAACAAATCTGAGCTGCAACTCTAAAATCGTAATTTATGCTCTAAAATGCGATGAATGTGCAAAAATATACATGGGATTGACACAAGACCTGAATAAAAGAGTAGCACTACACAGAAGTAAGATTAAATTTCCAACAAAAGAAAATTGTACGTTTCCCAACATTTACAGGAATGTAGTGAAGGTAAATTCAGAGTCAGTCAGTTAAGTGCCATACGTGATACACGCTTCGGCAATCATCTCTCGAAAGAGACATAACTGACTGGGCAGAAGATTATCCCGCAGTAGTTTGCCATTGCTTTCTGCGGTAGACTGGTTGCCAGCCAAAGCTATAGAACCCAGTCTCTCCTATTATTTAGCCCATAAATGGAGGGAAGAGACGGATTAATACCTGTCCCAAGGGTATTTGCGCGTAAGTGAATGCAACGAATTCAACTGGAATTCGAACTCGGCTCTCCGATTTGTCGTTCCGAGTCGATATACACTGCACCACAACGCACATCCAGAGTAATCTACCAAAATGCAGATTATGACGCGCTTGTCATGCAGGAAGAAATATTTATAAAAAAATGCAAGCCTTCCTTCGACAAAACAAGACAAACCCAAGACATACACACAGACACAATAAATTCAAACGCGCAAAAAAATCATTTCGTGAACCATTGCAAAAAATAATATTCCAAAAACATCAAAAAAACTAGATGACCCGTAGAATTGAATCAAAATCGCTAAAAACAATTTTGAAGTATACAAACGAAATCAGATTTCACAAATCGGTGTAAGAAATCTTTTTTGGTCAACGAAAGTTGACTGATTCCCAAAACAGAAGAGATTTAACGAGTGAGTCTTAAAAAAAAACACAACAAACATGCACGCATATAAACTTTCTGACCTGCTTACCGACCACATATCTATCTATACACGATATTTCGGCCATTAGAAAGACGAACGGATCTCGATATGTAAAGTCACAAATTTATTCGCCTGGAGAGAGTAAACTTTGGACTCCAAACACGTGTAACGACACTAATACTATTATGGACAATTAATATATCACACAAAAAGCAAGTAATATTAATGATAATAATAACAATAAATTTGCACTTTAAACAAAACGTTCACTGTCTCTCGCACTTTCTTCTCTTTCTCTTTCTCTCTCTCTCTCTCTCTCTCTCTCTCTCTCTCTCTATATATATATATATATATATATATATATATATATATATATACTGCCACACAAAAGTTTACAACGCATTACAAAAGATAACACAGATTAATGAGACTGTTACTTTTAATAATACATGTTTATGCTTTTAGTCTTTCAATCGAATTTTGAAAAAAATAATCAATAAAAATATCCCACGAAGAAAAACCAATATTTAATAACGCAGAAGTTGACAATACATTTATTAAATCATTCATTAATATTTCGTAGCTTAACCGTTATTGGTATTTACAGCATTTAGGCATTTAGTGTATTCCCTACGAATTTCTTGCATGTTTCTTAGCTAATATTTTTCAGTTCTTCACAACAAATTTCTTTAGTTCATGCAGGTTTTGCAGGTTCCTTCTTTGAATTCTCAGTTTCAGCTCTCTCCATAAGTTTTCAATCGGATTGAGATTTGGAGATTAACTTGGCCAATTTAGAACGTCTATTCTATTAGATATTAACCATGATTTTGTAAGCTTTGCAGTATGTTTAAGATTGTTGTCTTGATGAAAGACCCAACTTGGGTGGGTGCATTCTGACATAAATATCCGTATAATAGGCTCCATTCATTCTCACTTCTATTATTGTAATCTTCCCTACACTTTGGGCACTGAATAAATCCCAGACCATGATTGATCCGCCTCCAAATTTTATTGTTGGGATAGTATTCTTTGGCGAATATTGAGTACATTTCTTTCTCTAGACCTTTTCTACAGCATTTCCGCCAAAATGTTATGTTTTCCTTTAGTCTGGCCAAAGTACATTTTCCTAAAATGCTGCACGTTTGATACAATGCTCGTTTGCAAAATTCAATTTAACAAGAACGTGTTTTCGCTTAAGAAGTGTTTTTCTTAATTGTCCTCAAAAGATGTCATATCGACGAAGTGAACGACTAATTATATCCATATTCCTTTTTACTCCACTTACTTCTAGTCCTTCCTGAATTTCTTTAAGCGTAACTCGAAGCTCGTTGATAACTTTTCTCGCCAATAATCTTTCTGAATGTTCTTTTACCTTTCTAGGATGACCACAGCCCTTTTTTTTTTTTTGACGAATAGAATGACACGTCTTCCAGTGACGAATTATCGTACCGACTGAACTTAATCAATAATCAAATGAAGGTAAAACAATACATTTATGAAGATCTTGATCAATTATTTTGTTCTTACTCATTTCGTCAATATTTAAAGTACAGTAGACATATAAAGAATGACTCAATACTTTTAGTCATACCTAAAAGTAATCTTAAAATTAATCTGGAACGTTCTAAAAATTAACCCATCAAAATTTAAAGCACTCTAGTAAAATTTGAACACTTTTATACAAAAAAGCTGTTGTAAAAAATGTGTTGTAAACTTTTGCATTATTAAATGTTGTTTTTTTCTTCGTGGGATACATTTTTTTAAAGTTTTGTAAAAAATTTGATTGTTTAACTGAATACCTAAATATATGTTTTACGAGCAGCAAATGTTTAATTCATGTAAATATATTAGAAATACCTAAAAAACAGTTTCTGTAATGTGTTGAAAACTTTTGCTTGTCTCTCTCTCTCTCTCTCTCTCTCTATATATATATATATATATATATATATATGTGTGTGTGTGTGTGTGTGTGTGTGTGTGTGTGTGACCAACAGTTGTTGATCAGAGCTAAATTAAATCAATGCAAAATAGAATTAAAAATGCTCAATCTACATTTAAATAAAGAATAAATATTCAACACGCAGAGCTTTTAAATATTAAAATAATGAATATCAACCAATTACGCCACCACGGCGTCAAACTTTCGTTATCATCTTTATAGACTAAGTGATTCTTTAATGCTTTATTTTAAACGAGCAATAAGAAATTAAAAACAGGAAAATTAAAATATAGGTATGTGTAAGTCAAGACTAGTGAAATAGTATTGTGTATAATTTTATTTGGCTTTGTACGAACCAAAATCTACTTTCTAATGTGTATACAACCAGACATTATTTCAGATCTTTCATTAAGTAATCTTTCTCGTTCTGAAAATGATGCTAAAATCAACTTTTCTTGTTGGCACAATCGGCAGACATCACTATTGCTGAAAGGTTTTGATTGTCTTAATATACTCCAGCTAACATAAGAATCTTTTTTTCAATTTCTTTACATGGTTATCTAGTTTGCTACAATTCCTAAGGTTTTCTATCTTGAAGGACGATTTATGATTATACCGTTGTTTTTAAAATTGCTTTCGCTACACCCCACTTATACTTTGCTCTGTTTATCTATATCTTGTAGTTCTGCTTTATAAATAACTGTTTTGGTTTTACAAACTCCATTAAGGGGACATTTACATTTATCCCTTCAATCATATTTTTCATTATTAATAATATCTTGCTTCACGTAATTCTTAAAATTCCTGGCATTTTGTCTTCTTATGTAACTTTCTAAATTCCAATACAGCTGTAGCTTAATTTAACTGTCTCTCTTATATATCTTGTATATATATCTTGTATATATATATCTTGTTTATATATCTTGTATATATATCTTGTTTATATATCTTGTATCTCTCTTATATATCTTGTGTAATTCAGAATACTTATGCAAATGCTTATGAAACAATTCAAAAAATAATCGCCCTATTTTGGATTTTAACTGTAAAATTAAATATGGGTTAGACAGAGTAATATTTTGTTACATCGTGTTATTTTTTATTTGCTTATTTATTTGATGTTTATATTCCAGTTCATATGAATGCTCATTTTCTTATAAAGCCTTAATCAATAATATCGACAGAGGCTTACATCTAAAGGGAGGCTTTAGGATGTAGAGCTGCCCTGGGTCAAGAGGGCGGTTTCTGGAAGACACTATATCTGACAATAGGAGTCTGCACCATGTCACACAAGCAGAAGATTCCAGGCATGGCTGACAGACAACTTCTGCAAACACATCATCCCTTACATCTGGATACCTAACTCATCAGACTGCAACCCCTTTGATTATTATTTGTGCAATGAAGTTGGGCGAGAGACACAAAATTTCTTGTAAAACCAAAGAGAAACCGAAGCAAGAATTATGGCAGCACTTACCAAATTAAACAAGAGGACCGTCCAAAAGTGTTGCAGGAGATTCCGAAGTGCTCTGGAGGTCATGGTTAAGGCTAATGGCGGTTTTATTGAATGTCAAGATATTTCTGTGTAATTTTAGTAATTTTGTTCATTTGTTAAAATGAGATGTCAGTGTTATTTACATTTTTGCGTAATTTAGAAGACAATTCGTCCATCACAAGATATATATATATATATATATATATATATATATATATATATATATAGTACTGTGCAAAAGTATTAGGTCAAGAACTATTTTATCTTTTATGAGGCATCAAAATAAAGTTTCATAAAATCAGCCCTGTCCTTACACTTTTGCACACTACCGGTAGTGTGCAAAAGTATTTGGACAGGGGTGATTTTCCTAAAAACCTCACTGAAATTCAAATACATTGTGAAAAGCCAATAGATAATAAATAATGATTGTTTAAAACTAGGTGCAAAAGAAATGTATTAAAAAGAAGTTATATTTAATTTTTCCTTTTTTTCTATTAAACAAGTTATTTTGAAACTACTCTATTTAACATCAATGGGATATTTTGGATAAAAGAATTTGATAAATCTGATGTTACACATTTTGGGAACAAATACAAGCTGCTTGGCAGGAGATAGCATTAGATACATTGAAAAGACTTGTGATGTCAGTGCCTGACAAGCAGTGATCAAAGCAAAAGGCTATTATACTAAATATTAAATTTATCTTGTAACAAGTATTTTTGTTGTTAAAGCATTTGTTGAGTAAATCAAATAAAATTACTTTAATTAAATTTTCTATCATTACGCCTCATAAAATATAAAATAGTTCTTGTCCTAATACTATTGCACAGTACTGTATATATATATATATATATATATATATATATATATATATATATATATATATATGTATGTATGTATGTATCTAATATTAACGATATTACCTTTCTCCTTTACAACAATTATAATGAAATAATAGCCTTTTGTATAAGATCAGCTCTTCTAAGAATAAATTCATTTTTAAAAACGAAACTTAAAAAGTTAAATGATTTAATAAGAAATGTGTTTTTAAATTTTTTAACGTAAACTGATATGACGTTTTTGATTGAACAATGAAAAGCCATCATAAGTCATAGTTTCGCCAAGTTCTGTTCATAATTAAACAAAATAGAAAGAAAAGATGTAAGTGAAGAGGAATTTGAGGCATTGGTTTTCATTAAATTACAAACATGCGATTGAAAGAAATGCTGAGGTAGACACCGGATGTGTCCTGCAAGCCGATTGGACGGCATTTTTTTTTTCAAATAAACTGTGTCACAATTGCTGCCCGGTGCACTCAGTCAACTCTTTGTGTACAATTCTGATATTCTAAGTGTTGGTTATCTTCTTAATATTTGCTGCCGGCATTTAAACATGGCGTCGTCCAAGTAATCGACAGGCGTCACACCAAAATACCATCAGAGCCGGCTGGGCATATTTCTGTTGATAACGAAAACAGCAATTTTAGTCTAATAACAAATGATAATGTTAAAGAAAACATTAATATATTTCTGTATAGAAATGAAATCCAAAGTAGATGAAGCTAACCGTCTCTGTAAGCATGGACATTACATATACATTAGGGTGCTTCGGTGTGGAGCAGTGGTTAACATCATTGTCTAATTGATCATGACTGTTAAGTGGTGAGTTCTTTCCTCACTGGGTGCTCCAATCGTGTGATCTTGTATTAAAATTAAGCTTCGCTGGGTAACATTTTCGGATCAAGATTGAATTGATGTATAATACTGACAGTCACTATATAATGTTGATTCCCATGTCCACACTGTTTTATGAACATATACGCTTGATCTTCAATATTATGCACTCAGTATAAATGTCGGACATTTTTAAAATATATTCATACAAGTTGCTGCCGAAAACCTTTCCGTCA
Source organism: Ascarosepion bandense (assembly GCA_037127315.1). NCBI lineage: Eukaryota > Metazoa > Mollusca > Cephalopoda > Sepiida > Sepiidae > Ascarosepion > Ascarosepion bandense. The sequence continues at coordinate 5,458,144 of JBBBDQ010000694.1, read as the reverse complement.
GATACACTATCCGAAATCCGGCTAAAAGTCTAAATATTAGAATTTTATTGGTGAATTCCTATTTGATCGTGATGGGAATTTGTTATTATATCGCGTGTATTTAGACGACATTTGGAACTTTTGCATGGGTGAAGTTGTATACGTATCCAAATTATTATATTCAGTAAATAGTACTTTCTTCATATCTTGTTCATTCAAGAGGTAGGCGGTTCTTCTCTTCCCAACATCCTTTTCTTTTAGTATGGATGACTTAACATGACTTCTTGGGAAAAAGTGTGGAGGCGTTTCCTTTGACTTCTCCACAGTTTGAAATTCGGTGCTATCCTTCCCTTAGATTGGCAGCCAATCAAGAGCCCAGTCTGTCCTGCTATTTAATCCATAGAGGTGCAGGAGAAGAATAAACGTATTTATGCCGTTCTTAATGTGAAGTGAACACAAGATTAGGCCAGAAATGAGTGGCTATTCCACTTTGCGTGCTCACAACTGTTACGCTCCCCCACATCTATTTTTTTTACCCCGATAAAAATTCGATGAAACATAAATATAAAGTAATAGGAATAAACATTTCAAAATGATATAAGTCTACCTATGTACAAAAAGACATATATAAGGATGTGACAATTGTTTTATGCGGATTTTAGTATTTTTTAGAATCTAAATGCATTGTCCTTTAAAATTGTACGCTACAATAAAATATGAACTAAAAAAACTGTAGCTTTAAAAAAATGCCTATTATGTTGTCAGAACCGAATCATAATTCATGAATATATAAGTGAACACACATTTATATTTTTTCTACAGGATTCCTGTCTACTAGAACTAGTCATCAAAAAAATTTGACGTTTGAAATTTCATTCTGCATTCTTTTTTAAAGAAATAAATATAAAGCCAAAATAAATTTAAATGTAAGTTAGATTTAAATCATTTAAAATCCTTAGAAGTAACTTATGAAATATTAAAATCAATTCATTCACTTAAATCAAATGTGACATTAAACTTGAAAAGCTGAACACCTATATCAAGTTTAAATGTTCTAGGTTAAAAGAAATATATACACGCTGAGCTAAGTCGATTTCGAGTAATGGCATCTTCTAAATTTTATTCCAAAATATGACCTGTGCTAATGTAGCTTTTTAGTCGTGCTAGGATTTTACACTCGTTTGCTCAGATGTGGCAATGTTGGGTAACTGTTACAGTAGTTGTTATATTCATATTATGGTGAAGTTTCCGTGTATGTGTCGTTTTTGATTTTTTAGGCTTGCTCTATTTAAACAAGCGTGACCACGTTCGTTAGACATTATATAAAGTTATGTGATAACATTTTCAGAGAAAGTACCATTAAGAATGTTACGAACATCGTTCAAGATTTCATGCTCAACACGATTTTATTCAGTCATTTACCATTGTGTATTCCTTTCCTCCAGGGTGAACAATCTAGGTTTTCCCAGATTTATCTAGACCTGGAACGACTGGGGGTTTTCATTAAGTGCGTCGCTAGTAAGATCAAGATGATGTGTGACTTCCACGCAACCGCTTACTTTCCATAAGTAGGATAAAAATAAATAAACAAAAAAGTTCGGGGTCAAGAGAGGCACGCCTGGAACGTAGGTCATTCCGCATATGGGCTTATATAGTCAATAGCCAATTAGTCAGTGAACACTATGGTTACAGTAAGGAAATGATGTCGAGTTGCAGTTTGAAAATGTAATCATACGGATGCGATATTCTCGCAGCCCGAAGGAAAGATCTGCTTTGTTAGAGTGTTGTGACAGAAGACATAAGCAACATTGAAGATTCCCAGTACAAGGTGCACAAATTCATGAATATGGGTCGCTGTTTATCGTATTGAACAGACATCTTTTTCCTCTTGAACTCAACCTTGTCAGAGAGATACCCAGAGAAGGCTACGCTGAATGGCAGAGTTTCGCTGGAAAAAAGTAGACAAGACCCGATCCCGCTTATGCGAGCTCTACGGAGAATTTTAGCCTGAACATACGCACTCGTAATACCCCATTTAAAATAATGGCTTTGTGTAACAGCCCGCCTTTTGCGAGAAGGGTTCGGGTAAGTACCCAGGCATCATACCACGAATTTTTCTCGTGATGGTTATATCAGATTTTTCTCTCTGTACGATATTTCGACTTCGGTATATTTGCTAAACTTTCATCTGGTGTTTCCTAGTTTTGTTCATATTGACAAGCGAATCAGGGTGTAGGGAAAAGCTGAATATTCAGTGAGGGATTCAGTTGTATGTCCACGAGACATTGGTAAAATAAAGTTCTCAACTTGCCTAAATCAGACCTGCATCGTCAAGCATATACAATTAATTTCTTTACACTTCATTTTTTTCAGTTACTCTATCGTTGTTTTATTCTTGCAAAGTTATGAAGTAATTTAACATTTAACTTTATCTATCCAATCTGCTTTTCATGACAATGATGATGATATTTCATCATTAAAAATAATATTTTAAAAAATATCTGAAATTTCATCATTACAAAAATAACTTTTCCACTGTAGTCACTGACAGTCTGAAACAGGGACGTGACCGTTCCGCCACAAGTTAGAAGTTGTAATGATGAGTTCAACACAGAACAAAATGCATTATTTTTGCTCCGTGAAAATCCAACAATTGACGATTTCAAATGCCTCCCTCAACCATGGAACTTTTCGAATCAATTATAATCAAGTTGGACAATTTTAAAAAAGAAAAAGACAAGAACGCTAAGAACATTTCTTCTCGTCAAAAACATATACAAAAAAACTGTATTATTATAATAACATCACGAAAAGTATTGTTTGTTATGCTTTATTGTTGTGCTATTCATTTTATTTTCAGTATAAAAAAATCCTCTATTATTTATTTAAATATGTAACACAGGGTAACTGAGATTACCAACATACTCGATCCCGTAACAAATTCAAGGGTTCGAAATATGATCAAATGTTATGCAAATGTCTGACGTTTGTTTAAGAGACTTTCGCTTTAATTGCATAGAACGAACTGGTTTTCATCTTAACTGCGCAAATAAATATGGCAATAGTTCGGTAAATTGACCTTTACCTTACAATAAGTATTTCCTGTATATATCGATAAAACCCAACGTGGCTAAACATGAAGGATGTAGTGTATATAAAACAAACAAACAAACAAACAAACAAACCTGTGTTTTTAAACGATTTTGACCCATTGACATAGAGAGCCATAAAAAGTGAAATAGCTTGTGATCGTAGTCTTGAAAAGGTGTGCCCCTATGAAAATTTTCAGGTCTCTCAGTGCAGAATTGTGCACTAAAAATACATATATATATATATATATATATGTGTGTGTGTGTGTGTGTGTGTGTGTGTGTTTGTGTGTGTGTGTGTGTTGCGGGAGTGGGGCACAAAATAATAGAAACACTGAAATTTCAAGTAAATATATTTCAATTACAGTTTGAATTCTGACTGGAATCGATTCATACAAAGTTAAATTGTTTTCAGATAATTTTTTATACATTTTTCAGCTAAAACAATCTCAAATTCTTTCACTTATGATGGCGGAGGATATCGACACTTCACTTGTTTTTCTAAAATGGAGCATAAATGATGTGTAGATCTGGGGATTGTGGTGGTCAGATAATATGTTCTACTTCACTAGAATGTTTTTTAGCAGTATGAATGGGTGCATTGCGATCCTGAAATATGGCATTTTCATCCGGAAACAGTTTCTGAACCATAGAAAGAATGTGATCACTTAACATTTAAAAAAATCTTGACTGCTGATTTTAATAAACTTATTTAAATATTTGTAAAATAGCAACAATTTTAGTGAATAAATGAAGTTCTACTATATTAAATCAACAAACATAAAAATAGAGAAGCTTTTGACAGTTTAAACAAATTTTCGATTATTTTGTCTACCCCATGTAGCGACTCCGACTGACACCAAATCGGTCGAGTTTCGACCTCGGCCAGAAGCAAGTGGATGTGTCTAGCCACACTGATGAGCTGTGATACAGCAAAACAGGCTTGTATGTGAATGACTAATATATATATATATATATATATATATATATATATATATATATATATCTTGGTAAAAAATCTTGGATAAGATTGGTAAATAATCCGAGAGAATCCTAGTAATATCGTTTAAATATTAAAACTGATCCAGCAGAGCGCTCAATGTAAATTTAATTTACAGAGGAGATATTCATTTATTTATTTGCAAATTCAAATTACATTTAGAAGGGATGGCTATTTCAACATGTCAGTTCGAGACATGCATTATCAATATCAGTCAACCAAAGAATGGAGAAAAATTCTTATACCTTAACATAGAGTTAGTAAAAGACTGCCTGTGCTTATGCAGTTGCAGATCCAGAGAAAACTGTCCGGCTGAAAGTAAATGTAAATCTACAAATGTGATCTACCAAACTGCCATCAACCCGAAAGAGAACAAGGAGAATTATAGCGTGTGTATCGGAATTTCGCGGAAATTTTAAAATAAAGATTTTATACGCATAGACACTCCTTTACTAACCCTATGTTAACAGACATCCCTCTCCCGAAAAGACTGGGAATTGAAGGAAGAATACCTAAACACATAGATAATAGGCACGGTACGCACTTCTAATAGTCTAGGTGATAATCATAATCTATGTTTAGCAGAAAAGATTAGGATTTTAAAATTTCAATATCAGTATGTACTTCTTAATAAACATAACGAATTTATTAACATGTGTCGTCATCGTAATAAATTTAAATTACACTAGTTATCTCCTTCTTCCATTTATTCGTAACGTTTTGCCTTTTACATAGATTAGAATTTAAAATTGATGAATCCGAAGCCTTTTCTTACCTATAACCCCTGACCCAATGATTAAACCATCTGTTTTCTACTACCAAACTAAAATTACTACTACCATTTTCCTCGGCTTGAAACCCCGATCCTAACCAACATTCCTCACTCTTTCTTCTACTAAGACTTGCTTCCGGTATAAAATTTTTTCTCCATTCTTTGGTTGACTATGTTTGACAATGCATGTCTCGAACTGACATGTTGAAATAGCTATCCCCACAAAATGTGTTCTGAATCTACACATAAATATATATATATCTTTATACATAGATGGTAAAAGTGCGAGAAGCCGTAAACGTTTTGTTTAATGTGTATATTTATTATTATTATTATTACTAATACTAATAATATTACTAGTAATATTAACAATAATAATAGTTTTATCTCTGTATGCTTGCTGAATTCTTTGCCTGTCCAGATTCAGGCCGATTACTGCTAGTAGAGGTTCTTGGTTACTCTAATGGTTTTCCCCAAATATGAGGTTGCTGAGCATTTCTATCAATTCTTTGTGACGTACTTTGTCGAACGCCATAGTCTATACAACATAGATAGAAGTCCTTTTTCATTTGTATTGCCCTTTACGGAATAGTAAGTATATAAGATGATTTAGAAAAGTGCTATTTTGACATATTTCGTCGATTGAATGGTGTCATCGGAAAAAGAACAATTTTATTTTAATAAAATCTGTTAGCAGAGATCAAATTTATGTAACGAAAGTAAAATATCAAGCGTACATATACAGACTTCATTTTCTGACGATATTAATTCATAGGTAAATTATATCAAAACACACACACACACACACACACACATACATACACACACACACACACACACACACACACACACACATATATATATATATATATATTGATTGTTTAATTAGTTTTTGGTCATAATAAAATTAGACCAGTGCACATTAGTATTTAACAGTGTTCAATACAGTTATATTGTAGAACTTTTGAATATTCTTCATTTATAAACGAGTTATTACGTGAACTACGTTTCTACCATGTGGTGTCTTCAGGCGATTTGCAATAACTTACTTTACCGTTTTATTTTATCGTTTTTTTTTAAGAACGCTCAGGTAACGGAGAATTTTTGAACACTCACGTAACAGTGAATTTTTGAACGCGCAATTTTTAAAAATTGCTAGAAATTAACGTTTTCTGCCATGGTTCTATGAACCTAAAAGCTATTTTTTCGTATCGTTATACTTAGTCATAATGTCTGTTATTTCATTCAATAGTTCATTTTTATTTATTTAGGAATAGCATAATCGCCTGAAGACACCACCTGGAGGAAACCTAGGTCACGTAATAATAATAATAATAATAATAATAATAATAATAATAATAATAATAATAATAATTAGAATGTGCGTTGTGGCGCAGTGGATATTGGCTCGAAACGAGAAATCGGAGAGCCGAGATCAAATTCCAGTTGAATTCTTTTCTTTCACTTACGCGCAAATACCCATGGGAAAAGGTATTAATCCGTCTCTTCCCTCCAGCTATGGATAAATAGAAAGACAGATTGAGTTCCATATCCTTGGTTAGCAACCAGTCTACTGCAGAAAGTAATAGCAACATCCTGCGGGAAAATCTTCTGTCCAGTCATTCATGTGTTTTTCGAGATATCATTACCAAAGCGTGTATCACGTATGCTACTTAACTGACTGATTAACACAAAAATTATTTTTACAAATATTGGAGACGAGTTTCTCTCACCAAAACAATGACAAACATGTATTCGCATTTCCTTCGTTTTTGAGTTATTGAGTTTTAAGTTTACAGTTAAATCAATATATATACTTTCAAAGATTCGCTAAAAAATTAGCATACATGATTAAAAATGCCCGAACGTAATAAAAACAAAGATTTATTGTCGAAATCTTTATTATTAAGATTATTTTTTAGTATTAAATTATATTTTTATTACTTTTCAGAAGCTTCAAAATGTTTGTTAAATTTATTTTTCTTATGTCTGCGGGTGACCATAAATTAGTATTGGAAATTTTAGCATCTTTTACAGCAAAACCCCATTGAATAAAAACGCATAATTGAAATAATTGTTACATTTTAATAAAACGTTCAATGACTGAAATTATCTTACATTTTTTAAAAGAAAATCTCCATAAAATGGGATTTTTAAAAAATCTTTTTCTTTCAACCTCTCTCCACAGACTTAATTTGATTTTAGGAAACTTCGAGAAAAATTAAAAAAGCTTTTAATTATTTTTAAGCATAAGATATATTATGGATAATAATTTCTTAAGAAAAATTGTTTTGATAAATAATTATTTACATTAATTGTTTTCAGTTAAAAAATTTTAATTAAAATAATTTATAAAGTTTTATGTCTTTTAAAATTCTGTATTAATCGATAGCAGTTATGTAATATTGTTATTAAGTAAAAATTGTATTTACTAATCATCAATGGAAAAAATTCTACAATTCAACTTCAAGTATTAAAAAAAATTTGAATTTTTTATGTGTGTATGTGAATTGGGGGATTCTGTGTGTGTGTGTGTGTGTGTGTGTGTGTGTGTGTGTGTTTGTGTGTGTAAACGTGCCGATTTTTGTAAATATAAATCTCCATAAACAGCATTATCAGGAAATAAGAGCGGCAACTGTAAAACATTAGATTACATTATTCAGATTTTTGTCCCCATTTTTATTGCCATATTCCCGACGTATCAGCCGATGTACGCTCCGGTCTTCTTTAGGTGGCTGGGATTTCGAACCGAACCCTTTATTTTGATCACTGGAATAAATCGTTCTCGTTAATGTGTCATGTCACTTCTGGATGTCTTAGTTATCTCCCTTTAACTCAACTAAAATATTGTTCAACACTGCTGTAGCCAGGTATTGAACTCGCAACTCTTTGGGTCAAGTCACTGGATTTAAGCAACGCTTTTATCCACTAAACCATGCGTCGTTGAGGTAAATGAGTAAATACGACGTCATCTCAGATGTATTATCAAACATTAGATTACTTAGAATATTTTCCTAATTTTTTAAGGTTATTGGATGACTAAAAATTTATCCCAAAAAGACGATCACATTTTATTCAAGAAACTTTTACAGATATGTTCCCTTTAGAAACATTTTCAAGCATAAGCCTATCAAGATAGCAGTCAACACCTCATAAAAATATCCACTCCAATAATATTCATTTCAAATTAGATTAATTGACCTTTAAATCAGCTGCTCTTCCACAAATAAATTTTCAGAAAAATATATATTTTTTTTTTGAAAGATTTTTTTAGCAAAAAGAATTACGTTGTGCTATGAGATTTGTAAATATGGCTAAAATATTATTATGGATGGAAAAAATAATTGCAATCAATTTAAAGTCATTTTAAAATACAGTTTGTGGAAATATTAATTAATCTGTTAGCTTGAAATTAAAATAAAAGCTTCAAGAAAATGTTTCAATTCTAAAAAATAATCTTAAATCTTTAGTACCTCCCAAAAATACATCTATCTATCTACCTATCAGCCCCACCCCACATATGCTCCACTTAGTCCATTTCAAACTAATTAATTTCTCAAATGAAAGTTCATTCGATCTTGACCTGTAATAATCCGTGACTCGCATACATTTCAATTTAAACTATTAGCAATGAAGCATTCTGAGTGGTTTTAATTCAGTTTTTTATAGAATATTGCTTTGTTTCATCTTTATAACATTAAATGTTGACTTATGTTCATAATCGTAACAATGTTAGATGAACAAAGGTTGATGAGGCTTCTTTATTTAGGTGCTGTGACCCTCCAGGCTGTAGGGGATCAGGGCCCTCCACATCTTCCTTTCCCTTCTAGCCCTTATTAAGTTTTGCTTTTTTGCTATCTCTCCGAAACCCTGGTCCGCCATCCATCCATCCATCAAGTATGTTACGCTCTGCTTTCCTCTGAGACACTTCCTCTCTCTCTCTCTCTCTCTCTCTCTCTCTCTCTCACTCTCCCATGAGTATCAGATTTTCCAAGCCCTTCGTCCTCATTACGTACCCCAGAAATGTTGACTGCCTCTTCCTGATGTTAAGTATAAGTTTCCTTTTTGGTTCCATTCTTTCCAAAACCTCGTTATTTTTTGTACGTTCAGATCATGGTATCCTCAACATATTTCTGTAGAACCACATTTCTGTTGTCTCAAGTCTTCTCTATTTTTAAGGAGATAATCTGACATTTGTAACAGAGAAATTTCAATTCAGCCGAGTGAAAATTATTATTATTCAGCTTTCGTTAATCGTTCTAAGTCGGACTAACACGTTTCTATTCCAACTAATGAGAATAATCTTAAAACTCTCCCGTGATTATAAGTTATTATTTTTCTAGGTTATTTTTCTGTTATCGCTTCATAACTTAACTGTGTGTGTGCGTGCGTGCGTTCGTGCGTGTATGTGTGTGTGTGAATAAGAAATGTCACACTTAGCATTACTCCCGTTAATGTAAAAGAAATTTATATTTAATATATAACGAGTAACAACGTAATAAATCTTGATTTTAATAACATTTACTTCGGGGAAATATTTATTTCCTTTTCAAAAATACTTTTACTATAAAATAAATTAATTAAAATATCATATTTCTTTAATGTAGAAATTTTCTTGGAATGTTTTAAAAAAATACATAATGACATAAACTAACCCTAATCCCTTTAATAATTAATCTCGATGACACAGAAAAAATACAAAAAAGTTTTATTCATTCGAATTAATAAATCAATTTAATTCGTATTAATTTATAATTTTATTTTCTTAAAACCATTTAATTATTGCGCTGATAAGCAAAATATTATGTATTGCATTGCTAAGCAAAATATTATGTATTGCATTGCTAAGCAAAATATTATGTATTGCATTGCTAAGCAAAATATTATGTATTGCATTGCTAAGCAAAATATTATGTATTGCATTGCTAAGCAAAATATTATGTATTGCATTGCTAAGCAAAATATTATGTATTGCATTGCTAAGCAAAATGTTATGTATTGCATTGCTAAGCAAAATATTATGTATTGCATTGCTAAGCAAAATATTATGTATTGCATTGCTAAGCAAAATATTATGTATTGCATTGCTAAGCAAAATATTACTGATTGCGCTGATAAGCAAAATATTATGTATTGCATTGCTAAGCAAAATATTATGTATTGCATTGCTAAGCAAAATATTGCTTGTTGCATTACTAAACAAAATATTCATTACATTAATAAGCTAAATATTACTTATTACATTGCTAAACAAAATATTACTGATTGCGCTGATAAGCAAAATATTCATTGCATTCATAGGCAAAATATTATTTATTACATTACTAAGCAAAATATTATGTATTGCATTGCTAAGCAAAATATTGCTTGTTGCATTACTAAACAAAATATTCATTACATTAATAAGCTAAATATTACTTATTGCATTGCTAAACAAAATATTACTGATTGCGCTGATAAGCAAAATATTCATTGCATTCATAGGCAAAATATTATTTATTACATTACTAAGCAAAATATTATGTATTGCATTGCTAAGCAAAATATTGCTTGTTGCATTACTAAACAAAATATTCATTACATTAATAAGCTAAATATTACTTATTGTATTGCTAAGCAAAATATTACTGATTGCGCTGATAAGCAAAATATTCATTGCATTCATAGACAAAATATTATTTATTACATTACTAAGCAAAATATTATGTATTGCATTGCTAAGCAAAATATTGCTTGTTGCATTACTAAACAAAATATTCATTACATTAATAAGCTAAATATTACTTATTGTATTGCTAAGCAAAATATTATTGATTAAATTGCGAAGCAAAATATTGCTTAGTGCTTTGCAAAGCAAGATATTATTTATTGCACAGCTAAGCAAAGTATTTATTGTTTTGCCAAGCAAAATATTACTTATTGCATTGTTAAGAAAAATATTACTCATTTTGCCTATTTTTTTCGATGCAATATATAGATATTTTGTAGCACAAATACCCTAATATGTATGATTATAAATTTTTAGTAAAGAATAATAAAATCAATAAAACTCTCTTGTTACCATTTATACTATTTCTAAATGGGAAATTTAACTCACAGAAAGTATATTTGTTTATGGGAAGATCTTGATGGGCATTTTTATGAAGCCATAGATAATCAAATATTTTAAATTATAATCATGAGATTTTATGTTATTAAAATATATTATAATTTATTCACGTGATGTTGTAAAAAGATCAGCGGCCTAATTAACAAAGCTTTCTTCAGTTGATTATCCTGAAATATGATTTCGTGTTCCTGCTATACATTTAGAGAGCTTTGATAAAATTTAAAGAAGAATTTGCAATATTATTGTTCCTGACCTGGCATCTCAACTTCACTCACTTTCCCACCGTCCTAATATAACTTTCCTGTGCCTTTCTTATAAATATTTTCATGGTAATTGTTATGAACCTTCTTCAGGGTTACCATATTTTATGAGTTTAATTGCCGTAATTGATCTCATCAGTTGAAATAGCTAGATGTAACCGCAAGTTCTAAGCTAACAATTAACGTAACTTTCTTTTGCCTTTTCTATAGTTCATGGTAATTGTTCTAATGAACTTTCCTTTTTAGTAGGTCAACTTTACAAATTTATTCGCAATACTAGATTAGCAACTAGGTCTCATCATTTTACAGTTGAAAAGACTAAATGTAAGTTCTACGTTACCAGTTTCTTCTCCCGCACTTATCGCTCGTGGAAATCCCTTGCTTTCCACTCAACATTAATCTTCAAAAATCTAAATGCAATGTTAATCGTTATATTTCATACTCTTGAGTGTTAGTAGCTTTATTGCCTTGCTTAGAATGAAATTATTCTAAACATCTATCGTTTTCGGCTCCTTATTTTTTAGTGAAGTTTGATCTTCAAAAATTCAAATGAAATTTTATCGTTATCTTCTGTCTTCTTTATTTCTTTTCTTTTACTGTTTTTACTCCTTCATCTAAAAAGAATCCGGATATTTTAATATATTTTAGAGCTTATTTTTGTAGTTGATAATTTTTATAGCGCGCCTTCTGTTTTCTATTTCTCACAGTGTTGCAATAACCTGGTAACAAATGATACGCATCGCCACTGCCACTGCCACATTAATTAATCCTGTGGGCGAACAGCATCTTTATTCACCATTTCAGGTAATCTATTAAAAAACAACCAGTTAAATCTATTAAAATATTTTGTTATAATCATTTGCCTAATATTTTTTCTGGGTTGAAATGTCCTAATAAAACAAAAATTGAGATGTTAGTCAGATTGTAAACACTGACTGAATTTTGTTCGTCTATAATTGGCGAGCGTCATTCATACATGACTCGGCTCTAAAGGACAAATTGGCAACTCATGGGATTCATGGGGCAACGTCATTGCCTCGAGCATTTACCTGCCAAAATGAAAAAAAAAGCCAGAAGAACAAGTCAAATACAACTGTATGTCTACATGCGTACTTCCGGAAGAGAAAAGTGGCGAAATTGACGAAAACGATGCTAAGAATATGCCATTGTTTTTTTACCATTTTTTTATGATCATTTCACATTTTTTATTATCCTTTTCACTCCAACCAAGGCGATGACGCTTGCGTGTAAATGGCGTCATCAGGTGTGAAAAATGATATTTTAGAAGGAACCCGAAACCCAATCCTAAACAGGAAACAAGGGATAAACCTCACATACTGTTGAAAAGATCAGAGAAGGATATGAACTGAATGATAGTCTCTAGAAAGTTTTAAAAGTGAGGTCGGGAAATACGGAAAATGCTACATTGAACTCTGAAGGTATATTGGGATAGCGAAATAAACCTTCCAAAAGCTAAGGAAAGTATTAAAGAGCAGGAAAATTTCATTAGAAACAAAAACTGCAATGATCGGTTACATAATATTAGTTCTCTTATATTGAAGATAATTCCATTACAGATAAAGAAGAGACCTGAGGCAATAAAATGCAGTTCTACAGAAGGATGCTGAGAATACCAAAAACTGAACATGTGAACAACAACAAAGTTTCAGGGAAAATGGAAACAAAAAGGACACTTATATTTAGTATCAGAAAGTTGAAATTTCTAGAGCACAATGGGGAAAGAGGGCTTAGAAAATTTGACACTTACATGACATACTGAAGGCAAGAGAGACAGAGGAAAACAGGAAATAAACTGTCTATGAGCTTCTGTAAATGATTGAGAGAACGGATTACGAGAAAGATAGTAAAAAGCGTCTACCTTTTTTTCAAAAGACGGGAAAGGAGTGTGCCGTGCGATAAGTCAACCTGTCAAGTCCTATTAATTGTACATGGAAGGCTTCAAAGAATACCATTACAGTTGAAAATATTAAATTTAAGAAACTAGCATAAGTTTTATATTTTCTTTCATTTTTATAATGTAAAACATAAAATATCATTTTTATAGTTTTTTTTTTTATAATTAAAGTGAAAATATGCATAAAAGCTATCCTTTAAAATTACTTCTCTTACTTTTTCACCAACTTTGCTTTTTCACTATCTTAACTTTGCCGTTGCTATTTTAATCGTTGACTTGTCAAGCACCATCATTTTGTTTTCTTCCATTTAGAAGCCACCGTTCTTTGTTGACTGCAGACAATCATAATAATAGTAGATGAAAGTTTTGATCTTCATGACGAGCTTAAGGAAGAGGAAACAGGTCATAGTTAAGGTTCAAATCCATTTAAAGAATAAAGGCTTTTGGGTTTAAGAGACATACGGGAATCTCAGTGATTGATGCGAAATTGATGAACTCAAAAGCGAAAAGGTCAGACCATATGTATGTAGGGTTGCCCAATTAAAACGAGACATTAAACAATTCCCAAAATATAGAAGCCATAAACAGTTCAGAAACAAAGACGTCAAAAATAAAAATCTGTCCTATTTTAGTTTGTCAGTTCATGGGAACAGAATAAGGCAGATATAATTAACATTAAAATAAAATGATTTCCTACTCTTACAGATGTTTAACGATGAAAATATTAAATTTTAGAGCTAACAAAAAATGTTAAAATTCTATATTCGTCGCTAGGACAGACATGTTTTACGAAACTTTCATGAATTGTCCGGCTTGTATGGAATAGACGCATCACTAGTAATCACTACAAACACATATGTAATCATCATTAGACTCATCCAACTCTTTAGGAATCCTCTACACCGTCCTTAGATTGACACCTAGACACCCTGAAATGTTCGTATGGAGTTTCCGGCGGAAATTCCCAACAAAACAGTTTCTGAATTTCTGGCAGACTGAATTGAGCCATGCTGATTATTTTCTCACATAGAGGAAATCAAAATCGATGGTGATAATTTTCCCATTGCACCCTCTGTATCTTTATATAGATATGGCGTCTAAAATGATGGCAACATATATATTGATGTACCTACTATTCAGTATCTTACATAAAGACATAATAAAAATAATACACTATATATATATATATTGTATTATATATATATATATATATATATATATATATATATATAGAGAGAGAGAGAGAGAGAGAGAGAGAGCCTTTGAGATTTCATTGGACGATTAAAGCTTATTGCTTTACTCGCCCGTGATTGATTAAAAATGTCGCAATGAAACGTGTCCGTTCAAATATAGAAAAACCCAACCCAAAAGTATGCCATTTAAGATTCACAAGTTACTTAGAATGACCTTCTATAATATTATTGAACTATTTGGTCTCACTTTTATCGTCCCGGTCAGTGGAAACATTCATTTAATTAACGCTTCTAGACTGGAGCCAAAATGTCTCGGTCGCCCAAATTGCTTACGAAAAGTAAAAATGAACATTTGAAAGAAAGGAAAAAATTGCATACTTCTTTCAACTACGCACCGAAAAACAAATTATACAAGTAAGTAATTTTTTTTATAGAAAATTGTTGAGAAAATCAGATTTATTGTTTTCATAGTCTATGAGATAGCGGTTGTAGTCAAACGGAAAAACTAAGAATTTAGGCACATCCACCCAATTGCCAAAAAAAAAAAAAATCACAGCATATCATGATGTTAAAAGATACAAAGATTTATCATCAAAATGTTTATGCTAATATTAAGAGGAAAGATCAAATTTTGTTGTATTACTTTTTTAATGTTTTAAAACCTTTCTAACACGTTCGAAATTTTAATTAAAATTTCATTTTTTTGTTTTCCGTCAGCGATTCACGCTATGTTTACTTAAGGCGACTATTAAGAAAATGTAGTCGGTCGAGTAAAATGATTTTAGGACGAGTAAATTTTCCCTCGCCCTCGACCGCCGGCCGAGTGATATCTTTTTCAAGTTTCAAAGACAATATATATATATATATATATATATATATATATATATATATATATATATATAATCATATCGCCCAAGCAAGGCAGTTTACTGCCACTGGAACGCAGGGGGTTACGTAGAAGGAAAGTTATGAGAAAGAGAGACAGGGACAGGTTATAGGGGGTGTCAAGATGTGTGTGAGAGAAGGATGAGAATACTGATGAGAGTGGAGGGGATAGAGAAAGGAGCATGAGAGAGAGGATACAAGTCAGTGAAACAGGAGATGACTATTGACTTTACATTTCAATTCTTGGAGATTGTAGCTGTCGGGGAACCAAGTAAACGGAAGTGAATTCTACAGGCGGCATGTGCTAGAAAAGAATATATATATATATAATGGAATCTCCCGTCAATTTTGAAGCATGAGGATACGAAAAAAATCTTCCAGTTTTTATGATTGTATCGTATGTGATGCTTCTGTCAACTTCCGTGACTTGCATACATGTCCACATACAGGGCAACAGAGAGAATAGGCATAACCAAAGTTATATTTGATGATATATATATATATATATATATATATATATATATATATATATATATATAAGGAAAGCAAAAACTTTAACTCAGTGTGGTGTGTTTTTATTCTTGAACGCAATATTCAAGCCTAAAACAAAGTCACCACTCGGTGTTAACCGCATTGTCCACTTCACTTGTATATCTATACAGGTCCTATGCCTAATATTAAGCACTTTTGTCCATAAAGCTTACCATAAATTATATTTTACTATATATATATATATATATATATATATATATATATATATATATATTCTTCACTACTTGAGGACATAATTATTGCCCAAAAAAAAAATAAAATAAAATAAGACCCTGTTAAAGAGTGAAATCACAGCAAAAGCTTTCATAACAGGTAGTAAAGTTTAAAAACTGGTAGTAAAGAGAATGAACTGAGGCTACGCTGGCTTGCTACTGTTTCTCTCCCAATGAGTTTGACAGGAAGAGAATATATATATATATATATATATATATATATATATATATATATATATATATAAACACTTTCATGGAGATAACCCCCTAAGTAAAATATTCAATAGGAGAACCATCAAAATTAGTTACTCGTGTATCAATAGCATGTATAACATTATTAGCTCCCATAATAACCAAATCTTGTTGAAGTGTAAGGAATCCAATACGGAAAATAGAATGACACCCCACTGTAACTGTAGATCTAGAAGTAACTGTCCGATTGAGGGTAAGTGTATATCGGAAAATGTGATTTATCAAGCCACCATCTACCCTAAGGAAAATGAGGGGAGACAAAATGTTTATATCGGAATTTCCACGAGAATTTGGAAGCAACGGCTTTATACCCACAGGCACTCCTTCACCAAACCTAGTTTAAAATACCAAACTGCGCTTTCTAGAAAATACTGGAAATTAAAAGAAAGTAACTTAGATCCCTAAATAAAATGGGAACTCATAGTCAAGTCTAGGACCCCTAATCGCTTAAGAGATAAGTGTAATCTATGCTTGACAGAAAAAATTTAAATTTTTAAATTTCAAAACCAAAATATACTCCTTAACAAAGGGAAACCATAAGTATGTGTCGCCATAGAAATAAATATAAATTTCAATAATTATCCTATTCCCCCAATTAGTCCTGATAAAAAAATTACAAAATTTTTTTAAAGTTGACCTAGCAGTTACCTCCACACCAATTACCCTGCTAACCCCAGGGTCAGGCCACATACTTCCCACTACTCAGGAAGAATTATTACTAGCTTCTTCCCCCAGCCCAACCCAAAGAAAAAACAATACATCCCAACCCCTTCCTTTACCTAAACTAACTTCTGGGTTTAGAATTTTCTTCATTCTCTGTTTAGAAGGGGTCGAAGAATGTATGCCTTAAAATGACATGTTGAAAATGGCTATTTCTCCACTAAGTTTTATCTGAAATTATATATATATATATATATATATATATATATATATATATATGATGGACTCTCCCGTCGATTTCGACGTATGAGGTCTAGACAACTGTTCAATTCGTCGTAGCATGCCTGCACTTACTCAATTGTAAATGGCATTTGAGTCCTGCAAGAGACTTGCAAACAAGGCCACAATAGAGGCAAGAAGGAAGATTGCACGAATGATCGGCTGGGACACTTACAGATACTTTGGTTCTCTCACGTCTTATGCGCAGTTGGTCAATCTCAGAGAACTGCTTAATGCCCCTCTGGCAGGCAGATCTCCATTCATTTCGTTGAGAGGCAATTCGTTCAAAATCACGGTGAGGAATATTTGTACATGTCAAAATTTTTAGCTTATCCTTAAAGCGAAGCAGAGGTCTACCCACATTCCGCCGTCCACCGCTGAGCTCACCGTACATCACTTGCTTTGGTATCCGGTCATCTTCCATACGCAAGACATGTCCTGCCCACCGCAGCTGTGATTGCATCAAAAAGCTTTCAATTCCGCTAATACCGCAGCGCGTGAACAGGTCCGCATTAGACATCCGATTGTTTAGGGTGAAACCACAAATTGTTCTAAGGCAATTTTTGTGGAAGACATCAAGCTTCTGGATGTGATTATGATAGACTGTCCATGATTCTGATTCATAAAGCAGCGTTGTTAGCACAACTGATTTATACACAAGTACTTTAGTCCTTAGGCTAATCCCCCTATCATCCCATAACCGATGGCGCATTTCCCAAAAGCACTAGTTGCTTTCGCAATTCGATTAATGATTTCATCATCAAAAGAAGCATTCCAATTAACCTTACTTCCAAGATAGGTAAAGTTTTCACATATTTCAGATCTTTACCATCTACTCGGATTGGTATATCGGGAAAGCTGTGTACTGTTGGCCGCTGCTTTACACTCAGAACTTACTTTGGTGTGGGGCGAGGTTGGTGAATCACCTCTGTTTTCTTGATGCTGATTGTCAGACCAAAAGCCTTGCAAGCAGCGGAAAACCTATCTACAAGCAGATGCGCTTCCTCTTGAGAGGTTGCACTTAGTGCAGCGTCATCTGCTAACAAAAGATCCCTAATGATAGTTTGTCGAATGAGGGTATTAGCTTTGAAACGCTGCTGGTTGAAGAGACCACCACTTGTTCTGAATTTATATATACAACGGTCTTTAAAACTTTATTATAATACAGAGTATTGTTGCCATATTTGGTCTGGCACTTCGGTTATATTTCTCGAGATTCTTAGCAAAATCTAAAGAAGTATTTGTAATGTTATCGAATTTGAAATTTAGCCCTGTTTAAAAAAATCATTAAACAAGCAACCAAGAGATTTACAAGAGGAGGCGAAAATTTTATAATTTTCAAAAAACTTTCCAACGAAACGAAAACCTTAATATATATGAAGAATAACTTCGGCAAAACACACACACACACACACACACACACATATATATATATATATGTGTGTGTGTGTGTGTGTGTAATTCATTTATATAATTAAAAATACTTGTTAAATTTGGCTTTTATTCTATTTTTTACGTTTAGAATTTTACTCTTTCCTGTTGTTCTACTTGAATTTTGATTAATTAATAATTTGCCGTAATTGACACAACGTCAGTGAAAATTTGCGAAGATATCCGTCGAGATTGCCAAAGGAGCCTCAACTGATATCAACCATAAGAAATGTAATCAAACCACTGAAGATGAAATCCTAAGCTATCAGCAAACTCACAATCATAAGAGAACTGTTAAATCACTGATATAATAAGTTAAGCTTTAAAGGATGCATATCAAGAAATGCCTTTTCTAATAAAAATGAACTATTGACATAAACAACCAGTGAAAATGAAAGTACGATTCTTTCCTAAGCAGTAAAAAAAAAGAAATTTTTTAAAAATATATCTTAATGCACTTGTTCATACACTAACTACATAAAAGCTTCGGTCTGGTTATTTTAGACCAGTGGGCTCGAACCTTTTTAATACCACCGACCGGCTTCATGCCTTACAATCTTTTCTTAGACCGTGGTACATATATGTAATTTAAATGAGTTTCGATAAAGAGTGCAACAATAGAAAAAGAGCAAGTTATTAAAGAGAAGAAATAGTGTGTAATCTTTTGGCTCCCACATCCGGGTTCCAGCCCGTACACACCCTTGCGTACTTAGTTTCCCTGAATTTATTTCTATTACACTAGTATCGCGTCATTATCAACTAACCATAATGTAGAATATAATGTTGCACTTAGAAAAATGCTTTGTGTAGATAATAGAAGCAAATGGGGTTTTGTTTCTGTTACAACTCACTCTTAGCAGTTATAATATTATGTCTCACTTAGGTTACTTACTCGCTGTGAAGTCACTAGAAATTCTCCTCAGCTGATTCTGGTATTTGCCCATGCCCCCCACCCCGATCACCACTGAGAAGAGATGTGTCGCAAGGTCGGGTTTAACATGGGAAAACCGAACCAATGGTCAAAATTTCCCCATCCCTCGCATACGCGAGGTGAGCCAACATGCTAGCCGAGTCTCTGTCCGTAAACGAACGGAAACAATCCCGACTGAATAGAGAGCTTAACAGTCGCAAGCCAGACAACAGACTGCCTGACTGATATTGCAACGGCCTTCATTTAATTTCTATATTTAAGTCTTGTTCAAATGTGTCGCCGAGGTGTCTTATTTAATTCACAACAGATTCTCGTCATCAAACTCAATTAAGGTTGGGCTGTTCGAAGTCCTCTTACTTATGATCCATAGTTGATTTAATTCAACTCTACTGACCTACTTTCATAATATATATATTCCAACACTTCCATATGCCATTTACTCACGCACGCACGCACGCACGCACGCACGCACGCACGCACGCACGCACGCACGCACGCACGCACAATTGAAAACTAAATGATTAAATTTAGTATTTCCAGTAAGCAAAATACTCTGGTGTATTTCAAACAAAAATTATTTTGATTGGAATCTAAAATTTTTCAAGTTTTTTTTTAATCTTTCAATTTTTCGGCCATTTTTAAGCAATCGACACATTTGTAAAGAAAAGCTAATTCTCAGTTTTAAAAAACTTGCAAAAATAAAATACATATCTATAACACATTATTTTTGGAAAATTAACAAATTTTATGTTAAATTAATCTGATTTACACTAGTATTATTTATTTATAGAGAGAAATTTAGAATAAAACGACTTCTTAATCACAGAGTTAAAATTTTTCACCTGTCCTCCGTATATCAAAACGTGTTGACAGTTTGTTGATTAGGGATAAGACAAGTAAGGTGTTCATCAGGTAAGTGCCATATGTGATACACGCTTGGGCGATCATGTTTCGAAAGAAGATTATCCCGCAGTAAGTTGCCATTGCTTTCTGCGGTAGACTGGTTGCCAGCCAAGGCTATAGAAGCCAATCTGTTTTATTATTTAATTTATAACCGGAGGGAAGAGACAGATTAATACCTTTCCTACCTTTGTGCGTAGGTGAATGCAAGGAATTCAACTGGAATTCGAACTCGGTACCCCGATTTCTCGTTTCAAGTCGATATCCACTGCACCACAATGCACATTCTCGCACATTTATGAACGCACATGGCGTTCATAAGTGACAAAATTGTACAATTTTTTTTCGTGTCTGCAGAGGAAACTCTGACCTTTTAATTTGTACATAGAAATTACCATACAAAAAAAAAACAAACTTCAACACACAAAAAAATTCATTTTAAAAATAATGAAGGCCAAACGATTTGTACTGAACTTTCATTTCCGATAGGCAATACAATCTTCAATTATTAACTTAGAAATCTAACCGCAACAAATCTTTGAAGTAGTTTTAAAATATTTTTGAAACTTTATAAATTATTATGATTAAAAATAAAAATGAAAACAAGTTTTTTAAAATTTCATTAATAATCGAAAATATTTTTTTTCGTTCAGGCATGTCTTTAATTTTTATTATTTCTTCAAGCAATTATAAGCGTATCAAATTTAATAATATCTGAGTTTTATTGCATTTTTTATTTTACTTTTCGGAGTAAATTTTTGGAAACAGAGGCAAAATTAAAAAAAATAAATTGATGATTTATATCCCCAATGAATTATGCGTTTAACCAAAAATCTATTTACCGCAACAAGGTAAAATTTATTAAAATTTTATGGATTTACGTGGAAGTGGGGTAACAAATGTAAAAAACAAATATATTATTACCAAAATTTTTAAAACTTATAATTTAAAAAATAATTTCATTCGTTTGTGAATGAGTACTGAAAGTTTCATTAAAATCCGACAATGATTTGATTTTTTCGAGAATTTCAAAATTAATGTGCTTGTCACCGGAAAAAAAATTAGTATTAATAAAATTACGTTTTCTATTATAAACTCTCGTAACGTTTTGGTTACCCGCTAACTCAAATCAAAACAAGATTTTCTGCCAAAATTTCGAACATGTTAAAAGGGATTACAAAATTTTAAAAAATCAATAAAAGTTTTTTTGATCTTTCCTCTTAATAATAATGTAAACATTTTGATGAAAAAGTTCGTTTTATACAGTTTGGGACCTTTTTTACTCATACTATGCTGTTTTTTTAGTGAATTAGTGGAGGTACCTATATATATATATATATATATATATATATATATATATATATATATAGGGGATAGACAAAATAATGGAAACATCTGGTACTAAAATAGCATAATTTGATTAAATAATTAAATAATTTGGTTAAATTGTCTAAAGCTTTCTAATTTTGTTTGTCGATTTAATATTAGTAGTACTTCAAGTTTTGCAATTATTTATTTATTTATTTATTTATTTTTTGTAAATACTGTGTAAATAAATTTATTAAAATCAATGGTCAGTACTATTTAAGAATTTTTAATGATCATTTTCATCATATAGTTCGGAAACTGTTGCCGGAGGAAAATGTCATATTTCAGGATGATAATGCACCCATTCATATTGCTAAAGTTGTAGCTGAATGGCACGAGAAACATTCTAGCAAAGTAGAACATATTATCTGACCAGCACAGTCTCCAGATCTCAGCATCATTAAACATTTATGGTTTATTTTTAAAAAACAAATGTGGAGTTTTGTATATATTTAGGCAGCATATTTTCATTGAAACTTGTTTCATTAAATAATATAGATATATTACGTGTATTTTTATAATAACCTCCTCTAGTTCGCTAAATATCTTCTTAATCTTAAGCTGGAATTCATCAAGTCAGGCGCCGTAGTTCTTACTAACTGAAGTACTTTCGATCTCCTCAGAGATCAGCCTGGGGGTGAATTGTGACAAACTTAATATAATTGTAACGTGTGTGTGTGTGTGTGTGTGTGTGTGTGTGTGTGTGTGTGTGTGTGTGTGCTGAAATAAGTCCCTGATATTAAACACTTTTAAACTGATATGGCCGTAAACCCTTATAACAAGGAGAATAAGTTAACTCCTTTATAACAATTTTTCTGCGTAATAAAATAAAAACATATATATATATATATATATATATATATATATATATATATATATATAAAACATATGTATGTCAGATTAAATAAATTGCAAACATTGTGACTGTTATTTTTAATAAAATCCGTTCATACTCACGGATAATCTTTCTGTTAATTTTCTTCTTGCTTTAAATGTAACAGTTGACATATTGCTTAGGGTTGATTAGAACGTGAAAATCATACAAGATGGAATTATTTTATGTTTTAATGTCATGGTCATGCAGCTTTTAGCAACGTGAGGCAACATTTGGAAATGACAGAATAACAAATTTACGCAACCAATATGTGGGTGGACCGGAATACCCATGGTAGAGCTCAGGATAGTCACTAGCATCAATTTATGATTAATGTGTGCGAATTCATGGTGACTATCTGGTAGGTCTATATTTTCTCCCTGCACGTATTACAGGATCTGACTACAGGGACTTTATTTTAAACACACTTCCAAACCTGCTAGAGGATGTACGCCTGCTAATATGAAGATGCATATAGTTCATGTATGATTAGGCTCCAGTACATTTTAGTCACATTGTTCGCGGTTCTGATATCTATAATGAAAGGTGGATAGGTAGGGGAGGACTGTTTTATAACCCACACGTACCCTCGACATCAAATCATTTAGATTTTTATCTGTGGGGCCACCAAAAACAAGTCGTTTATGCAGCAGACATGAATAATGCAGAGACGATTCAACAGCGTATCATGGGAGCTTGTGAAACCATTCGATACCGAGTGGGTGTATTTGAAAGATTTCGCTAGTTACTGATCCGATAGATGCATGCGTTGAAGCAAGCGAAGGACATTTTGAACATTTGTTATGAGTTGCTGTGTTGCAGTACAACGATGGTGATTTGAACATGTTTATAGAGACATGTTACTCTGTTTTCGTATCAAAAAGCCAAGTCCAAAGATTCTAAAAGTATTTTTGAATTCTATCTTATATTGTAGATTTAACAGAGTTTATCATAAGCTTTAAACTTAACTAAAAAAGGATTTGTGGACATATGTTTATATAAACTTTTGTCCTTGTTTTGGTGTGAGAAACCTGACCCAGTGTTTATGAAAGTATTTTGAAACACCTTATATATATATATATATATATATATATATATATATATATGATTTTAAATTAGAATTTGACAAATGGAAGCGTTTCATGAAATATATTTCATTGAAACTAGATATGATTACGCGTTTTGCCATTCAACGCTTCATCCGTTCCAAAAATAAAGAAAAATGTGTGTATGTGTATGTGTGTGCGTTTGCTTAAATAATGAATCTTAGTACTTTCCTTAATCTAATTTATCCTGATTACAGAAGAAAGAATATAAGTGAGTAAGATTCATTAAGCATACACAAAAATACATATGTCCATATTTTAGTCTATCGGTTTTTAACCTGATCAAGTCTATAATGGCAAAATGCATTATCAAATCTATTTCATGAAACGTTTTCATTTGTCAATATATATATATATATATATATATATATATATATACTGTGTGAGTGTGTGTTGACGTCATGGAAAAACTTGAAATGCAAGAAAACTGAACCTACAGTAAGTATAGAAAACACTCAGTTTGAGGTTTATAAATTATTGACATTACAATTTACTACGCGTAGCTGAGACATAATTTACAGGACACCCAGTGAGAAACGAGCTCACTGCCCAGTCGCAAAACGAGCTCACTGCCCAGTCGTAAAACTAGCTTGCTAACCACGTCGAAGTACCTCTATTATGGCTTGAAACTTATTTGGATGTTTAAATTTCTTTCTTTTTTTTTTTTTTTTCAAATCTTTCATTCGAGAAGAATATTGGAACAACTGAAATTTAAAGAAAACTGGATGCAGTGTCAACCTTGCTTTTTAGAAAGGCTAGTTAATTTGCAATCTTTCATAAAAAATGAAAGAGTTCATAAAATAATGTTTTAGAATAAAATTAATATCTATGTATAATCAATGAGATGTGTACATAGGGAATGCTTTTAGACAAATGTAAAATAACATATAATTGGGAATATTCTTTTTCTTAGCTATATGCAAGAAATGACTTTATGGAGAGCAATCAAATTTGATAAGTATTGTTCATGGTCACAGGAGAAATACTTTTAATATGAATCATTTATTTCTTTCATTTGGTTAAAGTACTTTCGATCTCCTCAGAGATCAGCCTGGGGGTGAATTGTGACAAACTTAATATAATTGTAACATGTGTGTGTGTGTGTGTGTGTGTGTGTGTGTGTGTGTGTGTGTGTGTGTACTGAAATCAGTCCCTGATATTAAGCACTTTTAAACTGATATGGCCGTAAACCCTTATAACAAGGAGAATAAGTTAACTTCTAAATTGTAGGGCAAATCTAACTCATTTTATTCTATCTAGACAGTGTTTCTAACTATTTAATTACAAACTAAAATTGTTTTATTATTATTAATGTCCAGTTACAAACTACGTATAGGCTTTAAAAAGGCTATTTTACTGAAGTTTTTACTTGACACAGTATTTCTCTATTGGAAAATTACTTTTTCTTACACTACTAATTTATTTATGCAATTATTGTACATGACGGGTGTGGTTGAAAATGAATGTTAATGCATATGAATAAAGAATTAGCTAAATTTATATTCGCAATAGGGATTGTAAAATACCATTTTCTATGTTATAGATTTCGTTTCCTTGATTTTGATATAAGTTATTGTGGGGACGAATTTAAAGGATATCAAATTATGATTACTAATAATTACGTTTGCGTAAACTGACTAATGGAAACATCACAAACTATCATCAGTACTAAGGAATTTTACACTCATTATAACCAGATGCCATCCTAGTTTTGGTCTCTTACTTGGCGTAGACGGGTACTTCAAATAATATATACCATGTATTACAGGATATAAAACGACCTTTAGATAAGATGAGTTAAAAACTATTGTAATTATTCATAAATTTATCCTATACTTGTAGTATAAGACGACTGCGTATTGATTATAGAAAGATGACGTTATCGGAAATGTTGTTACTTACTATATACTTAAAAATTCAAAATAAGCATAATAATAAAACCAATTCTATATCATGTTTTTTCTGCATATATCCCAAAAAAAGGAAACCATTTTGTCTTTACTATTCATCAGGTGATGTCTTGCGAATACTGATTCTTCTTCTTCCTTTTCTTTTCATATATCTAAACAGTCACAAATAGTTTGGTGTACTGTTGCCATTTACTTATACTTCATCAACAGTCACAAAATACCACCAATAACAGGACAAGATATTGTACGAAATTAGTACATTCTATTGATGTGAACGCAATCATAACTCGATATTTACATTTTTTCAGCTGAGCTTGCATGGATACATTTGGTTTCATTGATATGGAATTAGTCAGTAATATATATATATATATATATATGTGTGTGTGTGTGTGTGTGTGTGTGTGTGTGTGTGTGTTATTAATTTTATTATTAGTTTATTTGATAATGAGAATCTTTTCATCGATATTATTGGTTATCGTACTTAGGCCAAAGTTAACATACCAACAAACTTCACTCAGAATTTAAGGGTTTTTTTTAGAATCGTAGTGTAAGACGACCCCCAATTTTTCAGGATAATTTTTGGAATTTAAAGGTACTCTTATACGCTGAAATATACAATCTACAATGGTTACTACTGGAAGTATATTCCACAGTTAGATATTTACTTTTAAAAAGTGCTCAAAACAAAACTAGAGCATAGATATATGGCAATTATTATTATTATTATTATTATTATTATTAGTGGTAGTAGTAGTAGTAGTATAGCTTACTGCAACTGAATCGCTATAAAGTTTCGGTGTTAAAAAACCATCATCAGTCAGTAAAATGTTGTCAATTCACTTGTTAATATATATAAGAGGATTTTAAAAATAAAAAATAAAAGAATAATAAAATAATAAATAAATAAATACATAAGAATAAAGAGGTCAACCAATGAAATGAATTAAGTGCGGTGGGAGGTTATAGCATTTTAAAGAAATGTGTACGGCTCATAGACAGTAGTGTTTCAATGTTTTGCCACAGAAAGCCAGACATGACTAAAATTTTAAACCAAACGAAAGGGAAAAGGAGAAAAAAGTTAGAAGAACTAAAGAAAGAAAGAAGAAAAAGGAGAAAGACCAAGAAAAGAAAAAGTTAAATGTTCGAAAAGATAAAATAAAATAAAGTAAATATAAAAAAATCAACACCAACATAAAGAATAAGAATAATGAAAAGATGTAAAAATTAAAATTAAAATCAAAATATAAATAAAAATAAATTCTTAAAGGGATTACTACATAAGCACAAATAAAAGAATGATAGTAATGAAAAAATTACCAGTTAAATAAGCAAATTTTAAGGTATAAAATAAAAGGAGCAAATAGTAAAAATATTGAAATAAAATTGAAATAATTACAGATATATTTAATTATAATATATGATAATAATCAAATATATCATAATGTCATTGCTTTATTATTTTATTATTGTGTTTTCTATTATCATATCAAGATTATCAGTGTAGCTATAACTAAGTTTCGGTGCATTTTTATTAGATACTGAGAGGATTTTTTTTTTAATCGTTTCACCCCGAGCAAGGCATTCCACTGCGACTATTGCGCAGGGGGTTACATAGGGTCGGGGAAGTGATGGGAAAAGGATGGTTAGATATAGGAAATGTCAGCAGGAGAGTAATAGACGGGTAAGGGTACCGAGAATGAGGGTTGGTTAGATGGTGAGAGTGTTTGAGAGAATAGATGCAAGTTAGTGTGTTAGAAGGTATCTATTGACCTTACATTTAAACTCCTGGAGATTGTAGCCGTTGGGGAAGCAGGCATGTGGAAGGGAATTCCACGGCCGCGAAGCGCGAGAAAAGAAGCTGTTGGAGTAGAAATTACGGTCACATCTTATCTGTTTCACTGTAAAAGGGTGGGACCTAGTTGCTAATCTAGTATCTCGTGTAAATTCGTACCTAGGCGGCACGAGTGACCTAAGTTCATCGGAGCAGAGACCGTGAAAGTACTTGTAGAAGAGGCACGGGGAAGCCACGTCACGCCAGTGAGAAAGTGGTTGCAGCCGGTCCGCCAAGACAGGATCGATCAGGTTACAGATTCTCCATTGTGTTTTGTCAAGAAGCCCGAGGAGAGTAGCAGGGGCACCCGACCAGATGTGGCAGCAGTATTCAATACAGGGGCGGATGGTAGATTTATATATGTGCAGGATAAATTCAGACGGGAAAAATTTCCGGGCCCTTCACAGAGAACCGACCTTCATAGCAGCGGACTTAGCAATGGATTCGATATAGTCATTCCATTTGAGGTCCGCCGAGAGTGTAAGGCCAAGGAGGCGTAGTGTTTTACTCTCAGGTAGGCAAGCCTGTTCCATGCTAATGGGAGGTAGGTGCGATTGTCTATGGTGGTTAGTTGGAAACTGTTTGTCTATGGTGATTAGTTGGAAACTGCTTTTGAACTAGATTAAGGAATTTATTGCCTAACTTGGTACTAACCATTTGGTTAAATGGTGGTGTGTACCAAATTATTTTCCTGTTTTGATTATGGTTAGTATTATGATTTGTTTTTATATTTAATATCTTTGCAATTATAGCCTCTGATTTTTAGGGTTGTATTGAAGTAAAATTCCAGTTGAATTCGTTGCGTTCACTGACGCGCAAATACCCTTGGGAAAGGTATTAATCCGTCCCTTCCCTCTAGTTATGGGTTAAATAGCAGGGCAGATTGGGTTCTATAGCCTTGGCTGGCAACCAGTCTACCGCAGTCAATTGCCATTACTTTCTATATAATTTTCTGCCCAGTCAGTCACCTCTCTTTCGAGACATGATCATCCAAGCGTGTATCACGTAGGGCGCTTAACTGACTGATTGAAATAATTACCATGCTAAGAGAAAAATGTATTCAGTTGAAAAATTATTGTTTATTCTGTGTTCAACTGAATGTGTATATGTTTAATAATAGAAGGTGGGTGATTTGATTTAGGATGTTTGTAGTTAAAATTAGCATTATGTTTTACATATGGTGAGTGAGTACTATTAACTAAGTCAGGTGTAACATCTAGAAAGTCGACTTTTTTTTAGGTTGGTATTTATTATTAATTTAAGATTAAAGTTCTTCAGTATTTTGTGTATGTATTTACGGATTCTATTTACTTTCGAGTTTATGGAATTAAGTATGATCATGAAACCATCCTCTCTATACAATTTAATATCTGTTATATCAACACCATCATGTGCAGTGAAATTGTACAAAATAAAAAGACCTACAAGATCCGATGAATCTGCAGAATCCAGTGCTCCCATGTCAATGCCATTTGGTCCACGGAATTATATTTTAACCAATGTTCGTTTTTATAGATGAGGATGGATTGTTTTGAGTTTTAAATTATATTTCTTTCTACACTAGTTAAGTCCGAAAATTCCGAAGAAAAGTCTGAGGTAATTGTAAACAAATCCTTCGAGATAGAGGGGTAATAATCCAATATGTCGAACTGTGAAAATGAGCATTTATGTCTGTTGTTAATTTGTTTGAAGCAATTTAAGACTTCAGTGGTATTACTCTATTGGGTTATTCCAATATTGTGTTTGATTTGTCGGTTGACTCACTCCAGAATTTGTTTACTAATTCTACCAGTTTCCGGTTTCACTGGATTAATTATTCTAGTTGTGCAGTTGAAAGTCGGGTTTGTGATCCTTGATAGTAATGTAAGATTCATTAGGGTTGAGTTTGCTTACTCTGTCGCTCATTTTTAAATTGTAGGTTGTAATTTTACTAATAAGATTAATGCTGTCAGATATATTATTAGTGCAAATATTAACTTTTTTATAATTCTTGGTTAGGATTTTAGTAGAGAATTGTAGTACTGTAGTGTAGTTTTATAGTAGTTATCTGTTTTGTCAGAATGTAAATAAATTTTGTCAGAAGTGGTAATTTCTTTAACAAAAGAGTCAAGTTGTTTCTGGAAATTAGGTTTGTATTTGTGGAAGTTGATGTGGTTAATAATTTGGAAAAAATCATATTCAAACTGTAATAACATATCAATGAGACGAGCACCTTTCAAGTATTTAAATTCATAATAATTGTTGTGTTCAGGCGAAAAATTACTTTTGTAAAAGAAGAAATGAGCTTTCCATCTCGTCCTTCTAATTAAGACTTCAGTTTTGGAATGTTTTCAGGGATATTTTAAAGTTGTTTTTTTTTTCAATGGTTGCAAAAACAGTAAAGGAGGAGTGTGCTCAACTATGAAAGGAGCAAATGAGTAGACGCCCTGTTTTTGTTTTTTTTAATTTTTTTATTACCTGGAGCGTTTGAATTCCGTCAAAAGGCCTTCGTATTCGAGTCAGTAAAGAAAGTGTACTCTCTGGTAACCTGAGTTGTCTCGCTTTGAACGGAAAAACACTGTCTGTTCTGTAGTCGATCGGTTTAAAGCACACCGAATCAAACTGTGACTTCCCCTAGAAAGCAGGGGTCAGGTTTCAACCCTACCGTAGACTCTTTAAATCTTTCGAATTCACCGGTCGGTAAATCTAATTCACACTGTCAAGAATCAAAACAAAGCATCTACATCTATATGTAACGAAACTTTCTGGTGATGTAGTTAAAAGCCCACCTTTTATAGTAGAATTATTTTCTAAAAGGAAAATTCCAATTGGTTCTGTTAAATAAAAGAAACTGAGTCATCCATATTGAAATTTATGTATATGAAATTAATTTCCTTTCATATATTTATTTTCATTTACAGCAATGGCTTCCAAACGTTTTTCGATCTGCCACTTCTTTGGCTCCTCGGACACATCACTAACGCCCCACTTTTGCACCAATAAGAAGAAACTTCTTTCTTGGCATTAGGTACACTAAAAATTCAAAACTACTAATCTCTCATCATCCGTGGCTATATCGCTACACCTACAAACTTAGAGTACTGACCCCTGTAGAAGTTGACCTTTTGATTTGGCTGGTGTATAGGACTGTCCCCCTGTATGGCAGAGAATACTGGACAATCATCTCAAAAATGAAACTTGAAGCAACAGAAATGTGGTTCTACAGAAAGATGCTGAGAGCATCATGTGCCGGACATGTGAGAAAGGTAGGCTTAAAAAATCTGATACTCACAGGACAGATTAAGGGAAAAGAGGATAGAGGAATGTAGTGCGTAACATACTCGATGGTCCTGAGCAAATGGATGGCAAAACATGGTTTTGGAGAAATAACAAAAAGGCAAAACCTATTAAGAACTACAAGGGACAGAAAGATATGATGGACCATGATTGCCTACCTCATGAAGGGACACATTTCATAAAAGAAGAAAAAAATGATGCTTCCTGTCCAAATAATGTCAACAAGATACAAACAAACTTTCGGACTTTGTAACTTTATTTTTTTAATCGTTTCACCCCAAGCAAGGCGATACCGCCACTGATGCATAGGGGCTACTTAAAAGAGTAAAAGTTTAAGCTGGAGGAGAGCATAGAGAAAAACGAACCAGTTACAGGAGGTGTCCGAGAAATGGCAAGAAAAAGATAGGAATACAGGTGTGATGACAGTTGATGAAGGTAGAGTGAGAAAGGAAAAGAACAAGATACATGGAGTGATGCAGAAATGACGAGAGAAGGATTGGAGTCAAGTGAACAAGAGATGGGAATTGACATTGGATCTAAATTCATGGAGGTTGTACCCGTCAGGAAAGCAAGTATACGGAATGGAGTTCCACAGGTGGGACGTGCGAGAAAAGAAGCTGAGAGAGTAAAAGTGGTGGCTCAATAAAATAAACTAATTAATTCATGAATGATTCTTATGTTAATCTTATTTGTTTTGAATAAAACAAACATATTCATTAAGTGTGGGTGACTTACATTTTCTCATAAAGATTATGTAAAGAAAAAAAAAACGAAAAAGAATTATTTGCTTCTAATACCACCATGCTGTTTCTTCAAAGAATTCTCCTTGTTTTCTCGGTAATACAAACTTACAGTATTTTTCATGGTCTATTGGTACTGACTTTCTCAGCAAAAGTCTTTTTATGATTTTCCCTGTCGCTGCATTTTTTTTTTTTTTTTTTTTGTAAATTTGGTCGTATCTTCTAAAATAAGCAGAAAAGCTAATTCCATCATCTGAATTATATGTGAATTTAGCTATGGCGGTTTCCACCGCATCAATAGTAAAAGAAATTGGAGGATTTTCTGTTTTCTTTTCAATTATTTCAATTAACATTTTTTTTTTTGTTTTTCGGAGTTTCAACAGCTGCTGCTGTTGCTGTTACTGTTGTTGTTGCTGCTACATTTTTACTAATTAGGCTCATAATTCTTCCATATTTAGAAACATCTGCTTTTTTTTTCTTTACGTACTACAAAGAAAAAACACACGAATCTGGTTCTAATTTCTCGTCTTCACTGTCATTATGTGCGCCGAAGTAAAAGGGTATAATTTTCGATTCCCCCTCGCTACTGTTATAACTCGCTACTAACGGTTATAATATTATGTATTGCCTGACTCCAACGAGACTCAAACGATCACTTAATTAGAACTCGCTCAGAACTCTTTCTTTGAAATTTATTTGAGTTCTTTATTTAAGACGTCTTGTCTCATTCATTTGTGTTTCCGAGTGCGTCTTATTTGCTTTACAACACATACTAAACGAAATAGTGATATACAGGAAAACCTGAATAGATCTATTTTCATAGCGCTGCCTAAGAAACTAGGTGCTAATAAATGTGAACTCTATTAAGCAATCAATGTCTGACAAACTACATAGCAAAATCTATTCGAGGTTTGATGAATTGATCCTGCAGCAGAATTAGACATGAAAAAAAAAACAAGAACTGAGTCATTTTCTTAAAGACACTATTACAAGAAAAGCTCAGTATATCAGAAACAGCAATATAGATGCAAAAGGATGTATACATATATTTTACAGATTATGAAAAACGTTTGATGAATTATGTAACAAAGATCTATTGAAACTGCCAGGTAAACTGAATTTATTTGGGAAGGATATTAGAATAATCAGATACTTGGAGCAAACTACCTGTCTAATGATAGTAACTGAATTCAGTAAATACACAAAAATAGAAAAGGTCATAAGACAATAACCAGACATATTCACCCTTTACAATGAAGCAATTCTGAGAAAATTAGAAGTCCAACCATCATTCGTTATTAGAAACTACAACCTTAATAACAGTAGATATGCAGATGATATGGTGTTGATAGCAGATATAGAAAGGAAACTACAACCTTAATAACAGTAGATATGCAGATGATATGGTGTTGATAGCAGATATAGAAAGGAAACTACAACCTTAATAACAGTAGATATGCAGATGATATGGTGTTGATAGCAGATATAGAAAGGAAACTACAACCTTAATAACAGTAGATATGCAGATGATATGGTGTTGATAGCAGATATAGAAAGGAAACTACAAGAACTATTATAGGCGTTCGCAAATGAAAGCGAGAAGAAAGAAATAAACATCAGTTGTAAGTTGTTACAAATTAGAGGCACCAAAATCAAACAAATACAGAAATTTAAATATCTATGAAGTGTTTGAACAAAGGATGAAAAATGTGACACTGAAATTTGAAGGTGCACAGGGATAGCGAAAGATGACTTTCAAAAGCTATGCAAAATATTAAGAAACCGGAAGAGTTCATTAGAAACAGAAAATAGTACTGAACTGTCATGTAATATCAGTTTACCCATATGATAGTAAATGCAGAATAATCTTATCACACACGTAGAAGGAACTTGAGGTAACATAAATGTGGTTCTACAGAAGAATACTGAGAATGTCATGGACAAAACTTGTGCGCAACAAGAAAGTTTTGAGGAAAATAGGAAATACAAGGAAACATATTAACGTTCTGAAAGCGATGAGTGAAATTTCGAAGATACATGTTAAGAAAAGAGGGATTGGAGAGTTTAATACTCACAGGGTATAATGAGCGTCAAAGAAACAATGGGAAATAGCGAATAAACCTATTTAATGTTGATACTTGGGGATATGCTTGGGTGAATGGGTTACAAAACGAAGGGGAATGCATAAGAAGCTCGGTGCTAATGAACGCAATCTATGTCTTATACCAAAATTTATTTAAAGTCTGATGAAGTCTTGATTCGTTTTCTACAGCTTATCAACCACATAAAGGTTATTTAAAGCCAGAAAATATTTTATATTATAAGAATGCTTTTGCGAATAATCATTTAGTGATAGAAGTCTATCCAATTAACTCATAGCTGAATAAAGAAAAGGCGGATTCAAACCTTTCCTAAAGGTATTTACGCGCAAATAAACACAACTAAACTTGAAAGCCTGTATTGAAAAATTCTTAGGCAGTGTTCATCCCACCACCAGCACATCCAATCTTACAGCACTTAGAATTCAGAAATGGTCCCTTATCAAGGTACTGACCAGGTCCGACGTTTCTCAACCTCGCTTATTGTGTAAGCCTGGATGACAAAAGTAACAATAGATAGGAAGGTCTAAAGAGCCATGATCGTCCACATCCCTATGGATTTAGGACATAAAATAAATTGATTCCTGTTCTTTTCTCGGTACTGTTTCTTTTGACAGATTTGCAAATTCAGAGATTTATTCCATTGCCAACGCAACTAACTATTTACATTGTATATCTTAGTTGTAATATTTACTGTTAAACTTCAAAATACATTGGTTATGTAATTATATACCAGTGGAAGAAAATATATTGGTTATATAATTATATACCAATGGAAGAGAAAATCTGAACGGAATTTATGTTTGATTTTTCTACTTATTTTTAACAAGGTTTATAGTAGTCCAGTCTTTAACTCTTGCCAGTGTTGACTTTTTTCTCATTTTTCTTTCAGAGCCTGTGAAAATTATTTAGAGAAAAGCTTTTAAATCCACCCATGCATTATCCAAGAAAAGAAAACATTCATCATGTCATTCTCTATGAATTTCACAGAAGGAATAATGCAAATACAGCAGCAAAATCCATCATATGCATATACAGTGATAGCGTAATGTGTGAAAAAACATAGCGTAGATTGTTATCCCGTTTCAGAAAGTGGGATTTGCGTCTAAAATATGAGCTAAGACAAAGTAGCTCTTGAGATCTTGATTTTAACCTACTGGAAGCAGCTTTTAATGCTAACTGAATCATTACACTTGGTGAATTCAGCGAACTCTTCAATGTTAGCCATGTGAAATTAGCTTAGGAAAGTGTCGATTAAAAAACTTACGATTATGTTAAAATTTTGAAAGTGGCTTCTACATGAAGTGTCATAGGGAATCGAAAACAACGTCTTTATTGTACGTCATTTCATTCCCCGTCGATTTCAGGTGGCGTTCGTTTTTTGGACAGTCATTACTGTAGATGACAAGTAAATCATTTGCCGCAATGGCAATTTTTAGATATTTTCACGAATGAAGAATTGAAAAATTCTTTATTATCTACGCAAAGAAAATCACCACAGATTCTCACCCATCGCAATGACTTCGTAGAAAATAGAAGTTTTCCAATGTTTTCCCCAGTTTTAAATTCAGAGTCATTGTCCTCTTAGACTGTCTAGCAACCAAGGCTAGAGAGCTCAGTCTACCTTGCTATTTAAGCTATAGCTAACGAGTAAGAGAGCAAAGGGGATAGTAGGCAAAAGAAAATGAAAAAGCAAGAAATTGCAGAACATAAATACCCATCATTCTTGGAGCACATGGAATAGTCTTGAAGGAGCCTTACATTAAGAATATAAGAATTGAAGACGTCAGGAAAAAAATAGAACTATCCAAAAACAATATTAATAAAATATTGAAGCCTGAATTTAGCTGATTTGTCATCATATTATGAGATTTTGTCTACATATATATTCTACATATGCATATCTATATACTTATATGTATACTTATATATAATTATATATTTATAAATGGACGAATACTTATAAAAACTTATAAAAGCTATATTGAAAACTTATATATATAGTGAATAACTTATAATTTTTATAAAATTTTATTGAAAACTTGTGAAAATCTTTAAAATATGCGAGTTTTATTAAAAAGTTTAAAATATTAAAAGTTTTTTAAAAATATAAAAACTTACATAAGCTTATATACACCTATATATACATACATGTATTATACATATTTTTCTTAATCATTTCACGCCGAGCAAGGCGCGTCAGCTACTACTATGCAGGGTGTTACAGGGAGAGAAAATACTGTATACAAGGGGGGTATTGAAGAAAGGATTAAGAAAAATAGAAAATGGCAACTGACATTGCATTTAAATTTTTGGAGATTGTAGTTATCAAGCAGGCAAGTAAAGAGAAGTTAACTCTACAGGCGGGAAGTGCGAGAAAAGAAACTATTGAAAAAGAAGTGAATAAAGAAGAAATAAACTTGTTATTCTACGTTTTCGGTTCTTCGTTTTGCGAAAATTAATATATGTATATGCATGTAAGGGCGCCGAAACCCAGCAACCCTAGAACCATCACTGCTTAGGATAAAACTTTTTAAAACAGTAACTGAATAATCTGAAATTAAAATGAAAACAGTGATAGGTTATAATCTGAATCCATCATAAAATTTCGAATAGGTAGTTAATAAATACTAAACAGATCAAATACCTCGGTGTATGGATCAATTATAACAAACTAAGGAGATAAGGAAACTGAACAATTATTAGCTATAAGAGTTATTTCACGCAACACCGTTACTTATTGCAAAACCAAAACAATGACACAAGAACTTGAGTCACGATTTTAAATAGATTCATCAGATGTAAATTTTCGTACGAAACTCATGCGTGACATCGAACTCGTTTAGAAATGTCTAAACTATAAGCAATATACAAAGGTTTTCTCGGATCAATGATTAAAAATATCTAGAAGCGAATGATCCCTGTGTGTCTTAGAGAGGGCTGCATTCCATCGGATCTCACAGACTGGCGATAAGCAATCACAAACATACGGATACAAAATGTTGATTTTCCACACTACCTTGAACAAAAGATTAAGAAGGAAACAGAAACTAATACTAGAAAGAGCTATAACAGCTAGTAGACTTGAGAAAACTATTTTTCTGAACTGAAATATTTTATAGATTCCAACCGGCACCTAAAGCTAAATGTTCTGCCAATGAATGACGAATATTTCTTGCGTGGAAACGGTTACTATTTTCAATAACATTTATTTTACTTGCTGCAGGATTGCCTGTTGGGTAGGGATCGTCGTCTCATAGTTGCGTTTCTGTCTTTGGGCAGTGTGCGGCTCAGTTGTGATTCTGTCCGAGGACAGATAGGCAGCTGAGAAAAAATAAAATGTTGAGAGGTTTCCGGCCCCAGGGAACAGATGCACGAGGCTGTACCGCCCCATTGCACTAGAGCGGAGGATCGGTGATCGCCACCGAGGCCAGCTCGATCGACGCTTGGGACGGAGAGAAACTTTTTTTTCCACTGGTCTGAGCGTGCGTGTTTGGGCTCCTGACAATAAATTCGACCTTGTGTCACATTACGTCTCAGTGGGAACGAAGAGGTAAATACCAATTGGTATTCATTTTGCATAAACATATGTATAACAATACGTGCTTTTAGCAATTAATGAACATCCTATTTATAATTATATATATACTTGCAATTTATATGGTGTTTATAAATTTTTATATGTAACGTGTCCATTTAGAAAGTGTTTGATCAAGGCACTTCACAGCTTCCCGTCCGACGCAACTCAATATTTGGCGTTTTACTGGCACTGTTTCTTTCTCTTCTTCTATCCATTCAGCCGAAATCATTAGTTACATTATTCGTTTCAATCTGCTACTACTTTCTCAATATGCCCTGTTAGTGTTAAATTTACCTAGTCTGCTCTCTTTAAATTGTATCTCAGAAATGTCAACTTTCTGTTTAAGTATAAGCATATTTCGAATTTACTTTGTCTTTAAATTCTCTAAATATCTGTGCATATTCTGAATGTCCTTCTATAGAATCATCGCTGACGTTTCGAGTTTCTTCTTCATTTGCGAGAACGTTGACCAGCATTCCTACCTTATTAGAGGATTGATATGTCATAAAAGTGCTGCACTTTTTCTTTGTTTCTCTGAGTAAATCCGAATCCCTGTTTAATACTTAATATGTCACATATGAAAGGATTAAACAAGTATTTAAGCCCCACTTCTTTTCCTATTTCTCGTTTCGTTGAAAAAGTAGACAAGCCTGTCCGAAAATTCCGACTTGAAAATCTTGTTCTTCGTGTTTCAATTTTGCCAAAAGTCTTACTAATATCTATCTAAACTTATTTATAAATGGAACTTTGTCTGTGTGTGTGTGTGTGTGAAATTTTACACAGTTGTACTATAAGCCCCCCCTCCCCGGTAAATATCGAAAATCGATAATCGAAAAAATCGTGTTATAGAAGGAGTGGTCCGATTTTAATCAAATTTGATACACTCATAGACAAAGACATAAGAAACGATATTCAGAAGTTTCAAGGTTGCAGTTCTTACAATAGTGCAGAAAATTTGATATAGATACCAGGAAATCAAAATTTGACTGACATCCATTCATTTTTTTTTCAATCTACGGTTTCATTTTAACTGGAAACAACTATTGCTTTTTAGTCTTTCGTGCCAACGTCCAAAGAGTCTGAGCTCCAGGACCATGGATTAGTTTTGAAGCTTTCATTATACCCGAGCAACGCCGGGCTATACTGCTAGTATATATATATATATATATATATATATATATATATATATATATATGTGTGTGTGTGTGTGTGTATATATTTCACCTAAAGATTAACAGAGCATAAAACCTGACCTGTCCTTTATTGAGTGCTGACGCTGTGAAATGTTATTGGCTCTGTCGAGATAGTCTAGGGGCTGAGCAATTGAAATTACTGTGTATGTGAGTGTTTGTTTTTTTGGGGGGGGGTCAACGTTTTACCTTCCTTGCTCGAGAATTTTTTCTTGTCCTACAAATTAGGTCTTCTGATAAGTTATTTGTTGGTCACACCAACATTTTTAGATCACATGTATATATATATATATATATATATATATATATATATATATATATATGGCCATCTGCATACAGATCTGTTTCGCTCTATCACAGCTCATCAGTACGGTTAGACAGCCGATTGTCTTTTACCCAGGATTGAAACCCGACCGAATTGGAGTCAGTCGGCGATTCTACCTCTGAGCTACGGGCGCTCGGTAGAAGGAGGCAGATTTTTTAGCGTGTATATTATCATTACACACGCCCAATAGCTGAGAGTGTTCTAATTCATTGCTGAATGAACGATGCGTAGATGCCATAGTAGCTACTGTTTTTCAAAGTCTAACATTCTTCCAGAGTGCTCAATTATATATTACGGAAATTAACGAAGATTAACGAAACTTGGTTATAAAAAACCGACAATTTGAAATGATTTGTTTGAACTTTTATTTTTGATCGATACTTGTATTTAAGTAGATATTCTGTTTTTAATTAAACAGTACTATATATTTATATCTACCGGCCTGATTATTTACGATAATTTTTATTACGAAAATGTGTGTCATTCGGCAGTCTTAGACCTCTCGACCACGAATGACCATCAGTCTAAACGAGGTTTTAATCAAGCTTATTTAACACAGTTTTCGATTCATCGCAACAAACATATCTGCTCTGAAATGTATCGCAATGTCTACAAATGTAAACATGTTATGGAAATTAACGAAGATTAGCGAAACTTGGTTATGAACAATCGACAATTTGAATCGAAAACTGTTGTTTATAACCAAGTTTCGTTAATCTTCGTTAATTTCCGTTTAATTAAAACCAGAACATCTACTTAAATACGAATATCAATCAAAAATAATGTTCAAACAAATCATTTCACACACACACACACACACACACACACACACACACACACACACACACACACACATATATATATATGTATGAAATGATTTGTTTGAACATTATTATATATATATATATATATATATATATATATATATATATATATATACATATATATAATGATGCTAAGTCCGTAAACAGAGAGAGAGTAACCAAAAAATGTATATTTAATATGAAATGTTAAGCTATAGATCTGTATAGAGGGCTCAGTGGATATTATACTGAGCTATATGATATACATGAAGGTAAACTCAACAGATCATTTAAAGTGGTTAGGAACAGTAATCTATTTCGACGGGCGAATATGTCCTTCTTTTCAGACCACAATTTCATTTTGTTGAAATTTCCTCAGAACATCCAAAACATTTTCAAAGAAAGGGGAATTCAAGTAATATGCCCCAGAATAGAAATCTTTAGTCTTGTAAAGGTCATAAAAGTTAAGGAAGAAAGAACTCATGGAGAGAATGAGTAACCATAAACCCGCATATATTCACACAAACACACACCCCTACGTGCACACGTATACATATACATATATAAATAGATATATATTCATTCTTACAAATATCTTAGGCATATATACACTCTCCTCCAAGTTTTTGACTTTATCACGTCATCATCAGTATATGTAAAGACAATGGTGAATTTCGTTCAACTAGTATTCTGACGTAAGCAAGGTGCGGCGTGTTTTTTCATTTATTTTTATTGATTTATATACATTTTAGGACGTTGGCTCCTATACAGACTATTAACGTGAATAGATTTCCCATTTTCTTAGTTCGTTGTTCAAGCCTCTACTGCTTGGACCCGCTTTGACACGTATAAAGGTTTGAATCATCCTCGTTTCTTTCTTATTCT
The DNA here is from genome assembly GCA_037127315.1 of Ascarosepion bandense. Taxonomy (NCBI): domain Eukaryota; kingdom Metazoa; phylum Mollusca; class Cephalopoda; order Sepiida; family Sepiidae; genus Ascarosepion; species Ascarosepion bandense. Next base: position 5,417,735 of record JBBBDQ010000694.1, on the reverse strand, counting down.
ATTAGTAATGAAGGTAAAGAGCTTGGAAAATATTCATAGAACAAACTGCAAGAGGAAAAAACACGTGATACACTTAGCGAACTTGAGTAAATGTATGGTGGAACATTATTAAGAAATAACGAAAAAACAAATTATTAAGAGCTACAAAGTATGTTGTGAAGAACCTACGTTCTGAGAGGACACGAAACACAAAGAAGTTACTGTGGTCCTCCTGTGAAATTTTTGTCTTACATTATTGAAATTTTATTTCATTTTAGACATCCCCCTCTGAAATGAAATTACAAATAGGCAAGAACGAAAGCTGCTGTTTGTTCTGTGTGCAGAGATGAAATGCTTCAAAGCAACCGAACGTTCAATGTTAAGCTGTATATTGAACAATTTAACAAACTCACGAAGGAAATTGAGCCGAAAAGACATGACTGCGATACAGTGTGATTATTTCACATGACAATTATTTTGTATGCCTTTCTGAGATGAGCAATTATTAATATCTTTGCTTTTTTTTTCTAGCTATTGTTCTTATCTTGGTTGATATAGATGTTATTATAGACACAACGTTTTGACCAAGTACCCTCTGGCCATCATCAGGTCTCCATTTTTGGCTGATATGGATTATCTGTTAATTTTTGAGATATATCTTGTAATAACAGTTATTGTTCGTTCCAGCATTATTGTTCGATAATCAACAGAAACGTTGTGTCTATATTAACATCTAAATCAGCCACGATGAGAACAATATTTTGAAATAATACGAAGACATTGACAATTACTTATCTCAGAAATGAATACAAAATCATACGAACCCACTATCATAACCACATATCAAAGCCATTTGACAGATAATACAAAAAGGCTCCCAAAACATATTACTAATGTCCTTGATGACGTAGGGGATGTAAGAGTTTAACATGTGTGGGTTTCTATCATCTAGTTGAAGGTTTAGGCATCCTGGCCTTGTTCAAATTGCTGCTCACGCTGAATAACGCACTACAGAAACTGTAACTAAAGTCTGCTCAGCATAGTTGCAAGATAAACCATAGATGGGCTCTGTGGTTTTGAACAAACATAAGTGTTCCTGAGCAAGCGTCTGCAATGGAGATTAGCTAGTCGCCCTTGTAGACAGGCAACCTCGGATACGAGTGTCCAGTCATATATACATACATACTATCATTTAATGATCATGAGTTCAATCCTTGGATCTGGTAGTAACATACTGATCCAGAACAAATGAACAATAACTGATATTGCAGCTATCACAATAATCAACAGATAATCTATATCAACCAATCAATAGACACCTGATGACCAGCGGGTACTTGGTCGAAACGTTGTGTCTATAACAATATCTATATCAACCAAAATGAGAATAATATTTCGAAATAACACAAAGATAATAAAAATGTTTACCACCACGTTGCTAACATGACCAAGCATGTAATTAAAGATCTCGGTTTGGAAAGTCCTGTCACATGCACCATATTCTCCTGGTTTAGTCCCTTCAGACTACCACCTTATTTCAGTCGCTTTCTAACAATGGGTGTCTCGTTCAACAACGATGTGGAGCTGAAAAGAGGCATAAATTTTTCCAGTCAAAATCTAGCGATTTCTATCCTCGAGGCATTGAATCGTTGGCAGGAGATCGTAAACAATGAAGGGGAATACATTACGGAATGATTTATCAGAACTATAAATAAATAAGTAGTATAATAAATTATCAAAACGAACGAAATTATGTAACAACCTAATAAATAAATTATCTGTCTATATGTGACAAAATGCATATATATATTAAATATTTCGTATATTCAAATTTCTTACTTTTCTAAGTTCAACCAGTTCAAGCATTTAGTGCTAGATCCACCATGTCATGTACATAGGTTCGAATCATTCCCATTCCTTTTTGTAAGAAAGAAATTCTATTTGGAAAACTTCTTCCCAAGAACCGCTACTTTGTGGAACAAACTCTCCGAGGATGCTTTCCGATCTTCAAATCTCGAGTGAATTGTTATCTAATTCCAACAACCTTATTGAATAACCCTCTACCTTTAGGGGCTCTTGGGTCTTGTTTAGAGTTAAAACAATTAAAAAAGTCTTCTCATTTGGGTCTAAGTCTGTGTTACTAATTTTATATACATATGATCACACATCTGTTAGAATGTAGAGGGCGGCGTGTTCATGAGGGTTTAGGGTGTTATGTGCGTGTGTGTGACTGCATGCGAGAGTTTCTGTGTTTCTGTGTGTAGTCGTGGTGGTATATGTGTACGTGCATGTTTTTACATATCTGTATTTATATATCTGTTAGGGTATGGAGGCGGTGTGTGCGTAGGTATGTTTACTTTACTTGTGCGTTCTAGGTGTACATGTATGCGAGTTTGTGCCTATCTAGGCCACTGCATATAAGGGGTCTTATGTCCCAAAGAGTGTGTTTGAGGTCGTGTGTGTGCGCTTGTGTGTGCATTTGCGTGTGTGCATGTATGTGTGCGTATTTGTCAAAATTAGGAATTGTACACGAGCTCGAGAGTTTTCAGCCAATATTGGCTTCCATTTTACAAACTAATGGATATCTAGTTAAACGGTCCCCCTGCGCCGGATGTGACTAACTATGTAGGCAATGTTTAGAGTGTGAAGTCGAGTGGAGGAAAGAATTGGGTGGGGGATAGGTTGTGCATAACTCCCACGCTTTTCCCCCACTCATCAGCACACATACACAGGCATAAAATGACTGCATCCGTTCAAACTCATTCATACTAAGGCTGCAAACTGACTCGTAAAAATCTGCATTTAACGTATTTCTGTTCCAAGTTTATAAAAAAGAAAACCTTGAAGTAAGAATAGAAAACAACTTTGAAATTCCACTTTGTAAGCTAACGTGCGTCCATAAAATATCTTACAAAGCCGTCATCGGTGGTCTTTCTCTCGCGCTCCTTCTCTCTCTCTCTCTCTCTCGCACCTTATTTCTCCGTGTTTTTACTGGCCCTTCTCTCTGACTTCTCTCAGTTGAGCATCTCTCCAATTGCCTGTGTACCTTTATCAATTTTTCTTGCCCGCAGTTCATCTGCTCTCCACCCGTCGGCCTTTATAGGTCTGCTTCTCTAATTTCGTTCAACTCTATCTGTATGTCTATCTTTATCGATCTGTCTTGTTCACGCCTTCAATTCACACTCTCTTCTTCCTCTATTTCACTCCCCTCAACTCTACCTCTCTCCATCTATCAGTCTGTCTTTATTAATCTCTCTCTCTCTCTCTCTCTCTCACTCTTTCTCTCACTCATCTCACTCATTTCAGTTCACCCCTTCTCCATCCGCCTGTCTGTCTTTATAGATTTGTCTGTGTTACGTCCCTAAATTCAGTTCTCTTCATCTGTATTTGTTGGTTTTATAAGTCACCTTCTTCAATTCACCCTGTCTACATCTTTTTATCTCAGTCATCCAAACTAAATCTCAACATTACCTCCAACAAAGGAACATTCCAATACTTCAAATATATATGTACATAACCACATTTACTTTACTCAAACTGACCTACTTGAATAAAAATTCTTGTACACACCAACAAACACTGAAATGTGTATTCCATATTACATTACATACTATTACTTCGCTTGATATATTCATCAATAGAAATTTGTAATAGATTAGGTTAAGGCCAGTGCAATTATTCTTTGAAACAATCCCGTGAATGTGTTAATTATTAAATTCATAGTGCAATCTCCTTGCTTATTATGATGAATACAAAATTTCTAGTTGTAAATGATAAATCAAATTTTCTATATCAGGTGAAAATAAGTGAAATAAGTGAAATAAATTTGAAAATGCAGAATTTAAAGAAAACGAGTCACGAAAGATAAACTCGGAAAGAATAGAAAATTTATCGAAACATACTCGATTCTCAAGTGACAAAGACAAATGGCGAATATAAAAAATGTTACTAAATGTTGGGCCACAACGTTAAGAACCAATAAAGAGTATTATACAAAGTTGTACGCTTAGAAAACTGTCACCAAAAGAGAGCAGATAGTAGTGGTTTTCTTTTTGGTAGCACCAGATACACTTCAAAAAGTGAAAATCGAAAATGTAAAAATAAAGCTAAATTACAAAACGTTCTCAAAAGTAATGACAAAGAGACTAACAAATACTTGAGTTAGAAATCAGCCATGCGAAAAGGCAGACAGATGTGGTTACTCAATAATACAACATCTGCAGACAATAAAACAAATGATCAAGAAAAGATTATAAAATAAACTGATTGTTGTCTTCGTTTTTACTGCCACATACACGGCGTTTCTCGTTCAGCAGAGGTGAACGAAAAAATTGAAAGTTGAGTTTAATGCCGATACCTGATACGTCTGGAAGCAGCATGACTCATGGACTGAGAACAATCTACCTCATTGAAAGAAAAAAAAGGTCATTTCAAAATTCTAATCACCTGAAGATGGTCGGAGTGTACAACAGCCTAAATGTCGTGAATATGGCGAAGATAAGGGCATCAGCTCGAACAATGTAAATCTAAATAATTACAATACCTTATCTCAGAAATATAAACAGAATGTAAACAAAGAAAACTAAACAGAATGTCATAAAATAAAGCATGAGAGAATCCCCTGGAAAATGAACTGGGAAGATATATGAATAAGTATAAGCGAAGACTAAACCTTCTACCACCTTCTGGTAATATATCGTATGTATATATCGACGTAAGTGTGACAAAATAGTAACTAAGCATAACGCTAAGTTGAAGATTCTTGTACACAGGAGATATGGAAGCATATCGGAACCTAATTTAAATAATATCATTAACTTGTCGTCCCATGAACTCACTGAGCTCGAATCTTTTGTTCTTGCTCATGGTTTGAATTTTTGCATTCCAACTTCTATGCCTGACAAGGAGAAGATTTTTTCAGAGTTTGAAGTACTTTTGCTCACTTGGCGAGACTTAAACCTGTTTCCTTGGATGCGGTTAGCAATTTGAAAACCCAATTGAATCATTCGGCACACATGTGTGTGAATTCTTCTGTTGTTTCAGCTGAATCCAAGTGGACAGCTGAACATCAACGTATAATTAATTCACTGGGGAATAACTTAGAATTAGTGATTTCCAGACCAGATAAAGGTGCTGGTGTCGTTGTTCTTAATCGCGCAGATTATGTGTCCAAGATGTCTTTCATTTTGGAGGACACTTCAAAATTTAAAAAGTTTGGATCTGCCGACGCGTGTGATCGGACTACCTCATTTGAAATAAAATTTCAAAAATCACTTTTGAGGTGGGCAAAAAGTGGTGTTCTTTCCAAGGAAATTTCTGATGAGATTCGTCCATCTGGATCCTTTCGTCCCAGGTTATATGAACTTCCAAAAGTCCATAAGGATGGTGTACCATTGAGACCTATTCTATCAATAGTTGGATCAGCACAACACAAAGTAGCCAAATGGCTGTCTTCTCTTTTGGAGCCAGTGTTGCAACGCTTAAGTGGGTTCTGTCTGAAGGATTCCTTTTCTTTTATTAACCGCATCCGAAAATGTTCTTCTTCAGGTAAGTTCATGTGTTCCTTTGATGTTTTTTCATTATATACTTGTGTGCCTCTTTTGGAGACAATAGATATTTGCTGTGATTTATTTTATCGTAGCTCTATGTCTCCACCTAGTATGCCTGAATCAGTTTTTGTGGAGTTGATGAAATTTGCTACGTCATCTCTTGAATTCAGCTTTAATAATAAAAAGTATCTACAGATTGACGGGGTCGCGATGGGCTCTCCTTTGGGTACAGCACTTGCCAATATTTTTGTGGGCTTTCGCGAGGAGAGAATACGTAGTAGTTCACTTCGACCTCAATTGTATTGTCGATATCTGGACGACACTTTTTGTTTATTTGATAATGAACTTTAGTCAGACCGGTTTCTCTCTTTTCTCAATAATATCCATCCAGCACTGAGGTTTACTGTTGAGAAAGAATCAAATTCTGAACTAGCTTTTTTAGATGTCCTAGTACATCGGACACCTACAACTTTTCTCGCCTCTGTCTATAGGAAACCAACATTTGCGGGGTTATATACGCGTTGGGATTCTTTTTTGCTCTAAAAAACTTAAGTTAAACATTATTAGAACCCTAGTTCACAGAGCATAAATGATTTGTTCTGAGTCTTTCCTTGATGATGAAATTAGTTTTGTAAAGGAAACCTTATGCAGTTTAGGGTATCCGCCCAACACTGTTCATTCGGTCATCTGTAACAAGATTTTTGAATTCAAAAAGGATAAACTCATTACTGCTAAAAAATGCCCTGATTATCTTAGACTTCCCTGGATTGGATCAAAATGTGAAAGTATGGCTTGACAAATTTCATTTAATGTTCATTGTTGTTTTTTCTCGGCCGATGTACGTATTGTATTTCAAAACCGGTCCATGTTATGTTCTGCACGTAAGGATGTTCTTCCTCCCCACCAAATTAATTCCATAATTCATGAATATAAATGTAGTTGCAGAGTTGACTACATAGGAAGAACAACTCAGCGTCTCGACATGAGAATAAGACAACATGTCCCAACTAAAATAAGAAATCACACATTGCCTCGAAATGGACTCGTTCAAATACCTACAGTTCCGCCATTTGCGAGCACCTTATAAAGAATAAAAAGTGTGCAGCTAATTTTAGTGTAGATCGGTTCACTGTTCTGTCCCGATCTCACTCTTCATTCCATCTCAAGATTCTGGAGGATTTATATATCGGGTCCCGAAAGCCTACACTGTGCAGACAGCGTGAGTTGTTGGGGCTCGATGTTATTAGTCTCTAGCTCCTTGTATTCACAATTGTTTTTTTTCATCCACCTCATTTTCATGACACACTTTTTAAAAAAATTCTGATTAAAATCTTCAGTAGAGGCTGAAGAGCGGGAGCGAAACCGGTTGCTTTGATTTTTAATATCATTTACAATGTGTAACATCAAGCTACATACTTATTTCTTTAATTAGATTCTGTACTTACAAAAATATTTTCAAATATATATATATATATAGAGAGAGAGAGAGAGAGAAAGAAAGAAAGAAAGAAAGAAAGAAAGAAAGAGAGAGAGAGAGAGAGAGAGAGAGATCACAATTTTTGGTTTTCGCGTTTTGTAATTTATTAACTATATAATTTAATTTGGTTTATACCAAAACTTAAAAATGAAATTGGAAATCATTAACTCTTTACATTTTTATAACTTCTACGATTTTGCTTTCCAATTTCATTTTTAACATGTTCCATTCAATAATATAGTCACAGTGTCTATTTATTTTTATTATGATCCTTTTCAGTTCTCTAATCAGTTTCTTGATGTCAAGAATCCATTCAGAAAAACGCCGTAGTTTTTTCCTACCTAAGCACTTTCGATTTTCTCAAAGATCATCATCAGAGGTGAATTACAAAGACAAAGTTATTTTAACTCTGGAAAATTTGCATTTCTTTGTGATGGTGATGTTTTAAAAAGACATGCATGAACGTTCACTCTTATAATTATTTACTTACTTTTTTTTTACTTTATCCGTTGTAGCGAAGCAATTTTTTGCAAAGCAACTGTAGCACTATAAGGTAGCTAACCGGAAATTGGTAGAATTGCAAAATGGCATTAAATGTTTGTTATATGTTTTTCACCACATTGGTGCTACACTCGTAATAAATTTTGTTGGGTGTTGATTGGAAGCTTTTGCTTGAGTGGTCCTCCAGAATTTGTAATTTTTATTTATTATTTTCGTGGTGTAGTATATTGGTGTTGTCAACAAGTATTTTTCTGTATTGCGAAGCTGAACAGGAATGTGTTTTTAAATGTTGCGCAATAAAACTTGTATCAGACAAATGAACTGTAACTTTGATAAAGTTGTAGTCGTCAGACAAATGTATGTACTTATTTTTTTGTCAAATGTACAATCTCCCATAAAATAGGCATCATATATCTATATTATTCAATGAACCATATATATATATATATATATATATATATATATATATATATATATAAATTTTCCATTTTCAAACGAGTTATTCGCTACCCAGGTTTCTACCATGAGTGGTGTCTTCAGGTAATTTTTAATAACTGATTTTGCCTTTTACTGTTTTTTTTATTTTTAAGAACGCTCTTGTAACGGTGTTTTATTTGAACGTTCACGTGCCAGAGAATTTATGAATGCGCATTGTTTAAATTCAAACGAATTATGACGTTTTCATCCATGGTTGTATGAACCTAAGAAGTATTTCTTAGTGTGGATGCATTTAGTCATAATTTCTGTTCTTACATTTAACAGTTTGTCCTTATTCGTGTATGTCATAATTTCTAATTTTTCTTTTTGGCACAGTCTACATAAACGCCCACCGTTGTAAGGCTTGACCGTTTTTACAATGCTCCACGTTATGTGTGGATCTTTTTCATATTTTGATTTCAATTTCCAGACGTGGTTAGCCAATTTTGTATTGTTTTTTAATTTTTTTATTTTAAATGTAGATCTGGTCTTAAAGGTGTCTTTGGTTGAGCCCATATATATATATATATATATATATAGAGAGAGAGAGAGAGAGAGAGAGAGAGAGAGAGTAATAATACAAATAATATTTGTCATTTAGTTGAGTTGATTGATGTTATAATCATCATCTCGACTTTCGATTTTTATAAATGAACATCTTTAATCAACTCTTCAGCAAGTTTCAGCAATTATCTGCCGTTTTTCTCATTCAGCGTTTTCTTTTCAGTAATTTTGATACATACATACACACACACACACACACACACACACACACACACACACACATATATATATATATATATATATATATATAGTGTATCGAAGCAGCAAATAATTTTCTAAACATATACTGTTAAATATAAGAGACAATGAATGTCTATTATGTTTAATCATGAGCCGTTCTAAACATCATAATGGTTTTAATTTCGGTTGAAAATAAAGATAAAAATTCTCCAACATTTGGATAATTTCTTATTAAGTTGATTCTAAGCTTTCAGCTCACATGAGCCATCTTCAGAGAGGTTATAAGGATGTTTTTGTGTTACTGTCCTTATGACCTCTCATGATTTAAACTGGCTCATGATTAAACTTAATAGACATTCATTGTCGCTTATATTTAACAGCATACGTTTAGAAAAGAAATATATATATATATATATATGTGTGTGTGTGTGTGTGTGTGTGTGTGTGTGTGTGTGTGTGTGTGTGTGTGTGTGTGTCTTTGTCTCTGATTTTTTAGACTGTGGGGCGCTTCTTTTACACATTATAATCTGCTGGAATTTTGTAAAGATATTTAATGGGCTTAGCATAGTGCAACGTTAGTTCAGATGTAAGAAAAGTGGCAGTGAGAAGAGTATGTTGCGCCAAGTTTTCAAGTAGCCAATTACATACCTTTCTTGAAGGTCAGGATATAAGCTATTATATTTTACTTATATATGCGTTTTAAAACCTACCAGTAGTCCCAATGTGAAATAAGCAACAATCACTAGGAAGAGGCAGGTCACTAATCGAAAACACTACCTTAACATCTTTAATCAAAACCAATATCTCTTTGTTGAATTAGTAATTTATCAGTCTATTCGATTTTCAAGAAATTTGTTAGTTTTCAATTTAAAATGTCCTCTTCAACGAAATATATATTTTTAGAACATTTACTTTCATTTCGTTTTGTGTATTTATTTATTCATTTTTTTATTTTTATCTTTTTGCAAACAACTAAAGAAACAAACCAAGACCAATTTTTCTTTCTTCTTAATAATACTGATGGAAAATATCATAGTCTCGAACAAGCGAGCTGGGCGTTTCGATTAATGTGTTTTTGTGGTTGTCTTTTACTATTTTGTTGTTAGTTCCATTCTATCAACATCTTCACGCTTTTCTTTTTATATCGATTGCTAATCTTCACTTTGTTTGTTCGCTGCATTTCGGTTTATTAAGTTATTTTTTTTTTCTTTTAAATTTTTGAAATTAATATTATTGATTATTATATTTACCTTTATTCTCTAGCATTTTTCAGATAAGTTTCCAGTAGAAATAAGAACAATTAAATTGAGCATTTTTTTGTTTTGTTTTTGGGGCTCTTACGGTAAAATGTTTTAATGTTTTCAACATCTCAACCCAGTGATGACAAGGAAAACAATGACGAGAACAACCAAAAATGACAGTAAGCATTTAGTTGTAACTCCATTCAGTATACTTCTAACATTTTACTTGCGAAAAATAGGATGGCAGACTCATTAAGGGAACTGAGAAAACAAACAATTAGATAAAGTGTAGAGGAAAGCAAGAATAAAGAACTGTATTTATTAACTAAGAAACTAGAATGTTTACTTGCCAGCAAAAGGGGTAATTCATTGGGTACTTATATAGTGGGGATGTCACAATCAAGCAGGTACAGAAGTGTAATTATTTAGGTAGTGTAGGATGTGCGCTGTGATGCCGTGAATATCGGTTCGGAAAGAGAAATCGTAGAGTAGAGTTCGAATTCCAGTTGAATTCGCCGCATTTATTTACGCGCAAATAATCTTGGGAAAAGTATTAATCCACCTCTTCTCCTACCAGTAGAGCTCGAATTGCAGGACAAATTAAATTCTGTAATCTTCTGTGGCAGCCGGTCTATCGCAGAAAGTAATGATAACCTACGACAGGAAAATCTTCTGCACAGTCAATCATGTTTCTTTTGAGACATGATCGTCCAAGCGGCTATCACGTATGGCACTTAACTGACCGAGTTACAGACTATGGATGTGCGTTGTGGTGCAATGGATATAGGCTTGGAATGAGGAATCGATGAACAGCGTTCAAATTCCAGTTGAATTTGTAACATTTATTTATGCGCAAATACCCTTGGGAAAGGTATTAGTCCATCTCTTCACCCTCCTCCAGCTATGAGTTGAATAGCAGGACATATTGGGTTCTATAGCCTTGTTTGGCAACCGGTATATTACAGAAAGTAATGCCGACCAAACTACTGCGGGAAAATCTTCTACCTAGTCAGTCATGTCTCATAAAAGATATGATAGCCCAAGCTTTCGTCCCCTATGGCTATTAACGTACAGACTTTAGTTACAGACAACAGAAAGTGGCACAGGAATCTGTAGGCGACAAGAAATAGCGAAAAATATCTTCCAGAAACTAAGCAAGGTATTAAGTGATATGAAAACAACTGATATTAAAATACCAAATATCCTATATGGCATCGATATGAGTTATGTTCATCATGAATTTGAAACAACAGAGATGCAGTTCTACCAACACATGAAGAAGATAGATGGTTTTGTTTTTTGATTTTTGTTAATCATTTCACCCCAAGCAAGGCAGTTTTACTGCCACTGGTGCGCAGTGGGTTACATAGGGGCGAAGTGATGAGAAAGATGGTCAGGTTATAGGAGGTGTCAGGAAGAGGGTAATAGAAGGATGAGAATATTGGTGTGATGGGTGTGGAGTGGATGGAAAAAAGAGCTTAAGAGAAAGTTAGTGAGATACGAGATGACTATTGACATTAGATTTAAATTCTCGGAGATTATAGCTGTCGGTGAAGCAAGTATACGGAAAGGAATTCCACAGGCAGGAAGTACGAGAAAAGAAGCTGTTAGAGTATAAATTGCGGTTACATTTTATAGGTTTCACTGTAAAATGGTGGGACCTAGTTGTTAATCTAGTAGCTCGAATAAATTCATACATAGAGGGCACCAATGAGCTGTGTTCATTGGAGCAGAAACCGCGAAAGTATTTATAGAAGAGACACAGGGAAGCCACATCATGCCGGTAAGAGAGCGACTGTAGCCCAGCTGCCAAGTCGAGATCGATACAGATTCTCCATTGGATTTTGTCAAGAAACCCGAGATGAATAGAAGGGGTACCCGACCAGATATGGCAGCAGCATTCAATACACGGGCGGATGGTAGATTTATATATGTGCAGGATAAATTCGACGGGAAAAACTTCCTGGCCCCACACAGTGAACCTACCTTCCTAGCAGCGGATTTAGGTATGGATTCGATATAGTCATTCCACTTAAGATCTGCTGAGAGAGTTAGACCAAGGAGGCGTAGTGCTCTGCTTTCAGGGAAGCTAGCATGATTCATGCTAATGGGGTGGGTAGGAGCGATTGTCTGTGATGGTTAACAGATAGCAGCTTAGTTTTGGAAACATTAAAATTTACGAGCTATTTCTTACCCCAATCCACTACAGATTATACCATAGTCGCGCAGCTTGCATAGAAGGTCAGCATGCCGGACACTGTCAAACGAGTCGGAAATATCCAGGGCAGCAGTTTGAGCTTCGCCGTTCTTGTTGAGAGCCCAGTGATGGTCGTTAGCATATCAGCAGTAGACCTGGTGAAGCGGAAACCATATTGTTTGTCAGAGAAGAGTCCGTGGGCTGTGAGATAGTAGGAACTACAAGGTGATGCTTACAGCCAGAAAAAGAGAGCTGAATGTTATCGGGCACATAGTGAGGAAAGAAGGCTAATTAAATACACAGTAGGAAGTAGGGAATTTTTTTTCTTTATTGATGAGTACAAATAAATGGATGACAGAACAAAAACAAAGACGTGTATTTAAGGGTATTTTTCAGTGTGCCTACGTCGCTATCGAAATTATGTTTAAGGACAATATAGTGAAAATATTATCGTAGCCCCTTTCGCACATCCCCATTTGGGGCACCTCTAGCTCCGGGGAATAAACACAGACTCTGTCCTAAGTGTTGCAGAAAATGTGATGGAGAGCCATAATTGCTCACATCCTGAAAAGACATGGCACATGAAAAAAGAGTAACAACAAATAAAAATCGCTAACTTTGCAGTTAGACAAACACAAAGTAAAGATGGGCGCTTCATTATTTGATCAAATTCAAAGATTCATAAGAAAAGAATTGTTGATTTAAAAGAAAATGAATAGAGATTTTGACAGTCACTAAAATCGTATCCGGTGAAAAGAAAAAAGAAAAATAGTACTAAATGAAAAATATAGGAACCTTCGAATTTCACTTAGATCACGGCCCGGACGATCAGCTTACATTTCGTTGCTTATAACTAAATAAACAATATCAAGAGTGCCGTGTTCTTCAGGTCAAAGCAGCAATGGATATACCAGAACGTTGATTTATTTGAGGTATATTTTGCTTACTTTGTTACCAATTTTCCTTCGAAGTGTGTGCCTTCTTTGTATTATTATTATTGTAGTTTTGTTTTATGGTAAAGCGGGTAAATTTTCATTGACCATCAAGGGCCACCATCCACGTCAGGAGATTGGGAAAGGAGGAGACCAAACAGAGATAAGCTTTGTTAATAGTTTTCGTCGATTATTTCGAAATTCTAAAGAAATGGTTTAAGTTTGAAAGTCAGTGAGCAGATGTCGGAAGTATATTCAACATCTGGCGTCCCTTAAGTGATACACCATATTCCCAAACACACACGCATATATATATATATATATATATATATATATATATATATATATATATATACATTCATATAGGCATGTATACATTCATATATGCACATATACATTCATTATACACACACACTCATATATGTACATTATACAAAATAAAATATGAATAACTCCATATAGTGATCAAGAACGTTTGCGTTTTTCTCTTTCTCAAATGTGTGTGTGTGTGTGTGTGTGTGTGTGTGTGTGTGTGTGTGTGTGTGTGTGTGTGTGTGTGAATTTGCGCGTAGTGTATTTGTTATCGACGCAGGAAATGAAATTGGCATGCCAACTTGAAATTCTAACCGAGGGCGTTGTGCTCACTTTCACACAAATAAACTTGGAAATGTGATTTTCTACACGGAGCTTAGATGTGCATCAAGGCCGAAATTATGGAGCACTTAGTGAGGATCAAACTTACTACTCAATTGTGTTCTGATAATACAGATCGAAGTTAGCATTAAATAAAACAGTGTTATTGGTGAAATTTTATTGATTTCACTATCGGATCATCTTATTTGTGTCATGGCAATTATGTGTGAAAGATCAAATCAATAAACTTTCACCAATAACATTGTTTTATTTACAGCTAATTTCGATTCGTTTTATTGAAACATCCTTAAAATTGGACCAAGTTATTGGAGCACACTATATAAACATTCGGGCAAGTTAATGATTCTGAGTATACAGATCTTTTCTCGTCAAACCTCTTTGTGGACTTCTGCAATAACAGTATATATATGTTTTCTTTTGAAAAAACCTTTACAGACTAAATATGTGTAATAACTTGAAAACGACTCCAGTGGAAACCTTGCAGGTTTAACTATTTTTACTTAGTCACGAAAGAAAGATACTCTTGAACATTATCCTGATGGAATATTATACCCTTATTCTTTGTTATTTCCAGACATTTTTTACCGATTGATGCTTTCAATTAATTTAACTGTTCGAATTAAATATTTAGATCTCAGGAATGAGTTCTAAGTAAAGTATTCCCTTTTAACACTGCTATATAAACAGCAACATCGCATTACGACTTCAGTCGAGATCATTAAGTTCGCAAATTCTCGTCATCAGATCTTCTAATCCCCGTGTCCTTGCTGATGACATCAGAAAAGGTTAATTTATTACTTCCACTCCCTTAAAATTAACTGTTCTGTGACAGTGACCTGTAAACTGGACTTTATTAAGTTTTTCAATAGCAGTGACAGGATTTAAATTGTCATATATATATATATATATATATATATATATATATATATATATATATATATAGTTACTTAGTTAGTTTTGGGTCATAATTAAATTAGACCAGTACACTGCTGTATTAATATGTGTTCAATACATTTGAACATAATTTCTTTTGAATGTTTTTTTTATTTGCAAATGAGTTATTTCCGCAACCTAAGTTTCAAACTTTCGGTATCTTCAAGCGATTTACAGTAACTGATTTCACCTTTTTTCAAACGTTCAAACAAGGATTTTTTATAAATGCGCAACTGGAATTTTCAAACAACCGAAAAATTTTCAAAATTAGGTAGGAGTTATTTAAGGATCTTAGAACATTTTCATCCATGCTTATATGGCCCTAGTAGACATTTATGGGTATGATGACATTTGGACATAATTTCTGATCTTTCGTTTAGCTTTTGTTTTTCTTTCTGGAAACAATATAATAGCCAATTTTTCCTCCTGGCATAATTTGCATATCCACCGTTGTATAGTTTGGATATTTTTACTACGCTCCAAGTTATATCGGGGTCTTTTCCATATTTCAATTTATATATAGATATGTGTGTGTGTGTGTGTGTGTGTGTGTGTGTGTGTGTGTGTGTGTGTGTGTGTGTGAAAATACAAAGAACATCTGCAATGTTTTGGCCTAGAATATTCGTCAATGATTAGAATATTGCTGCCACATAATGTCCGGTGCTCCTGCTATATATCTAAAAATCCTGGATAATATTAAAAGAAAAATCAGCAATATAATTCGTCTTGATCTAGCACTTCGGCTTTAGTTTTTTCCCTACTGTTGTAGCATATCTTTCTTGTGCCTTTTCTATAAATAGTTGCATGATATTTTTTTCTGATGAACTTTCCTCTATGGTATATAGACTTTATAAATTAAAGCACAATGCTATATTGGTAGCAAGGTTTCATCCTTTTACAATCGAAATGGTGATAAATAAGCGTAAGTTCTATTATAGCAGTTGCTTTTTTATAATCTCTCCCGACTTTTTGCTCTTCAGTCAACTTTGATTTTCAAAAATGTGAATGTTATATCTACCGTTATCCTTTGTCTTCTTAATTCCTGTTCTTTTATTGTTCTGTTTCTTAATATTAATAGTGTACTTTTTTCATATTCTCTAGCACTCAGTAACTCTTTGTGTCTTAATAGCTTCATTGCCTTGTTTTGGGATAAAATTATTAAAAATATATATAGTATTTCTGTGTTATTGCTTCGCCATACAAATATTTTGAACCCACCATCTTGCGTAGGTGCTATCTGTCTTTTCTGAAGTTTGTCTGATTTTTATTTTCCAGAGGCAAGCATGAGTATTAACAACTGTGACTCTAAATATATGCACATCATATCGCAGCCTTTGCATTAATACCACGCGCAGTCTTTCATTTTATTTCGGATTATTTTTGTTGTAAAATATCTACTTTTCATCGAATTTTGCAATTAGTTTCGAAAAGAGAATATTTAAATACAGTGGTATTGTTTTTCGCTTAACTTACGTAAATATTAAGAAAGCAGAATGGTTAATATATTCAACTAGTACAAAGTATTTTTATAGTTTCATTTGAGTATCTACATCGTATGAAATTGATATGTCTTTGTACTGTTCAATCTGATTTATTCGACCGCTGGGCATCATTCAGTCAAAAATCTATATGCTGTCAATCACTTTTCTGTGTGTTGTACAAAGCATTTTTTGCCATTTTTGGGAGTACCCACTATAAAAACGTTTGAATTAAAAATAAATCCACTAATTCTTTAGAAATTGCTTTATTTACCCCACGTTGCGGATAAGCAAAGTTAAGCAAATACGTGGATTCAATAAAAGTATGGACGAAAAAATATACTTTTTATTTTTCCTTTTTTATTAAAAGAAGTTGGGGAAATAGAACCATGCAAAATAGTTCGCTCTCTGTGACGGAGCTGTCCAAAGCACACCTGATCAAACAGTTTTTTCTTCTACAAAGTGAAACTCAGGTGCGAACCCTGCCAGAGAGAGAATTTCTTAAGATTTCTCGAGCGTGCAGACCGTTAAATGTAATCCGTACTATTTAAAATAAAAAAGGAAGCATCAATTTCAAATACAGTTAATCGTTAAGCAATCAGTCAACACAAATTGCCTGACGAAACTGAAAGTGTCGAAACCACTGTAGCGTAATCTCCCCAACTTAAATATCTAAATGGTCTATTGAGCACTTTCTAATATAACTATTTACTGACCTAATTTCAATTTGACCTATAGCTTTTTAGTATATACATATATATATATATATATATATATATATATATATATATATATAGAGAGAGAGAGAGAGAGAGAGAGAGAGAGAGGGTCAGTTAGTTAAGTGCCATACGTGATCCACGCTTTGGGCGATCATGTCTCGATAGAGACATGACTGACTGGGTAGAAGATTATCTCGCAGTAGGTTGCCATTGCTTTCTGCGGTAGACTGGTTGCCAGTCAAGGCTATAGAACCCAATGTGTTCTGTTATTTAACGCATAACTGGAGGGCAGTGAAAGTTATTTGCGCGTAGGTACATGCAAGGAATTCAACTGGAATTCGAACTCGGCTCTCCGATTTATCATTCCGAGTCGATATCCACAGCATCACAATTTTAAATTTGACAAGTGGAAAAAAACAAAAGAGTGTATTCTGTGTATGTTTAAATAATTAATCTTAGTGCATTTTCTCGAAGTTTCTCGTGAAAAAATAGGAAATAAAAAAGTTACTTTTTAAAAATCATTAATATTTATTCTTACAATTCTTAGTTCAAATCGAAATATTTAATATTTCCAGCTATTTTGTATCGGATTAAAAGTAAATCGTTTTCTCAAAATCAGAATATCTTAAAAGTAAGAAATATTTCTAACCTTTTCCGAAATGAATCTCAGGGAGATCCTTATAGAATCATTTAGGTTGAAAACAACATATTTGTTTGTGGTTTATCCATGTGCTTTCTGTATTGACAATATGTTACTAAATTATAATAGAATATAGAAATCACAACAAGTGGAAACGTTTCATGAATATATATGTGTGTGTGCGCTCGCGCGTGTGTGTGTGTGTGATTTGTTTTATTATTGATAACAGCAACTGACTGCTTGATTTTCCTCGTAAAAAAGTGCACATGATTTTTTGTTTGTAATGGTCAGTTGGTTGTACAGCACAAATAACCCAAATAGCATCGCGGGTACTGGTCAGTGTGCCATCCGTCATGTTCTAAAGTGATCGCAGGTCAAATTAGGAATTATGGGCATGACTTAACTCTTGTTGCAACATGCACGCTTTCAGTAACTGATTTTAACGGCCCATCTCTGAGGGTGAACAGAGTTTTATTTGCGTTAATGTTCCTTCTCGCGTTCAGGAGCGCATAAGATTTGATTGCTTAGGTCTTTCATCTTGTGCAAGACCAAAAATCTCATTACGCAGGCACACACACAGTTTCCTTGAAGGCGATTGACAAGACAGTTATTGCGATTAAATTTTAATCAATTTTGTGCTGACATTGTTCGGTATTTAAAAACATTTCCATCCCTATATAAATACACATATAGAAACAAACCTACATATTCAGTTAAACCAAAAAACATCCTTGATATTGCCTAATAGATTAGCCGAAATCGCTTAGATGTACAGATCATTTGGATAGTTTATAGACACTATGTTCAGAAAATAAATAACTTGTATGAATGCAGAAAAATTTAACAAAACATTTAGTCGCAGTATTTTGTCACTCGTCTTCAATGAAACTTGTATAAAAGAGGGTTTAATGCCCATCACATATATCTTCGAATACATCTGCAGTGTGTGTAAGATAACTTGTCTCCTTCTTTGAAACCTTAAATAGCTACTTGTCGAGACACATGTATCTCCAGATTATACTCACACTTATATAAATAAAGTTTCCACTATGCACATGCGCACACACGTGCGCTTGTGTGCGCATGTGCATCCAGGCAAGCATATATACGTATCTATTTACGTACATAAGTATATAGACAGGTCCGGTGTCTACAAAAATCGGCGACCATTTCAAAGGTTATTTAATGATGATGAACCAATTACAAGAGAAACATCAAAAGGAGCAAACATCTGTTAAGTTGTTTAGTGAGGTTGGTAAATGCGTGGGGAAAAGCCAGTTTATCTACCGGAAGTAAACAGATGACCAGTAAATACTGTCTACCCCTCCTTCAACTAACGACTGTATTTATATTTTTATTTAACGATACAGAAGCTAATAGAGTTGCATTTTATTCTTCTACAGTGTGTGTATATGTTAAGAAAAGGTACATTTTCAGGGTGGGGGAAGAAAAGAGTACCGAACTTCATTGCAATAACAATAGTCTTATATAACAGTCAATGCTGGACAATTTTCTCAAAGATAACGAGACAGAGATGTAATTCTACAGAATGATGCTGAGAATGGCATAGATAGAGCAAGACAGCAATCGCAAAGTTTTAACAAAAACCTAAACAAAAACGACGCTTATACATAAATTCATACGTTGGCGTTACTATATAATAGGGAAAGAACGCTTGGAAAATTTAACACCCACAAGACATATTAAAAGCAGGAGTTACAGAGGGAAACAATGAGTAAACTAGATAACAGAAGGGATTATGGAATGGATGCTAAAATGGTAAACATTACAAACAACTATAAAGATAGAAAGTTGTGAAGGGCCATGATCACCTAAGTTCTAAAGAGGCATGGCATAGAGAAAAATAGAAGATAAGGATTAACACATTTCCCAAGGATAATTGTACCTAAAACGAATTCGACTAGAATTCGAACTCGGCTCTCCAATTTCTTATTCCGAACCGTCATCCATTACACCACAACGCATTATGTATATCGCTTTTATTACTTGTAAGTATTAACTAAGCTCGGTGAAGTACGGTAAAGAGAAGGGCACCTAGCGCGGATCGAAATCGCTACAAAAATAATCAAGTCAGACTAGTGTAATAACCACTTTTCCAGAGTGAAGCATATATATATATATATATATATATATATATATATATAAATCTACACTTTTCCACAAAGATAAAGCATGGATCAAGAAATCCAACAACAGAGCATTCGATGTACCACAAGCATCGTATGATGAAGCAGAAATTTTAGAATTGATTGGAATATACATTTTAAACAAAATCAACAAAATAATCCATATTGACAACCACGAATTATATAAAAATGACGGATTAATGATAGTATCTGACAACGAAAGAGAAAATGATAAAATAAGGAAAAAGCTTTTCAAAATATTCAAAGAACTAGATTTTGATATAATAGTAGATACAAATAATAAAGTGGTACAATATTTAGATGTAGAACTTAATTTACAAACACGAAATTATCATACATAAATACAAAATTCAATCATTCAAATAATATAATTAAACACATTTACAAAGGAATAGAACACAGACTATCTAATAATTCGTCAAACAAATCAATATTTAATGAAAAGAAAAATATCTATGAGAATGCACTAAGAAAATCTGGCCATAAAATATTTTACAATATAATTCTCAACCAACAGACAAATAAAAAATGATACTAGAAAACTAAATATCATCTGGTTCAACCCACCATTTAATTTAGAGGTAAAAACCAAAATAGGACAAATGTTTTTTAAACTAGTAGATAGATACTTTCCAAAAGAATCAGAACTCAGAACTAAACAAAATTTTCAACAGAAACACAATCAAACTAAGCTATAGTTGCACTAGTAATTTAGATAGTTTCATAAAAAAACAAAACGCCAGAAACTTAAATAGCATCGTACAAACAAAACCACTAACAAAGAATGCAACTGCAGGAACGAAAATAAATGCCCACTTCAAGGACTCTGCAACACACACACACACACATACAAAAATAATAATAATTTACAAAGCAAAAGAACATGACACAATTGGTAAAATAAAATATATTTGGGCTCAACCAAAGACACCTTTAAGACCAGGTGGTTTAATCAAAGGTCTACATTTAAAATAGAACAATTAAAAAACTGTACAAAATGGGCTAGCCACACGTGGAAATTAAAATCAAAATATGGGAAAGAACCAGACATAACGTGGATCATTGTAAAAACAGCCAAGCCTTACAACAGTGGCAAAATATGTAGACTGTGCCAAGTAGAAAAGTTAGAAATTATCCTATTCCCAAACAAAAACGAACTGTTGAATGAAAGAACGGAAATAATGACTAAATGCATCCACACTAAGAAATACCTCTTAGATTCATACAACCATGGATAAAAACGCCCTAAATTCCTTTTAATTTAAATATTGCGCGTTCAAAAATCCCCTGTCAAAGAGCGTTTTTAAAAAAGAAAAACGGTAAACGGTAAAATCAGTCATTAAAAATCGCCTGAAGACACCACTCATGGTAGAAACCTAGGTCGCGTAATAACTCGTTTAAAAATGGAAAATATTCAAAAGTTCCACAGTATAAATGTATTGAGGACTTTTTAATACAAATGTGCACTGGTTTAACCCTGTATTATGAACAAAAACTAAGTATTAAACAATATATATATATATATATATATATAAAAGTATTAAACAATATGTATATATATTAATATATATATATATATATAAGTATTAAACAATATATATATATATATTTATATATATATATATATATATATATATATATATATATATATATATATAAGTATTAAACAATATATATATATATATATATGTATTATTTGTTACGTTATAACATGTGAAAACTACAAACTACAGCAAAATTGTACATTTTGTTTCGACATCGCCAGAAAAAGGAGATTGGTTCTTTCAATGTTGAAATAAAGTGTACAGTTTTGCAGTAGTTTGTAGTTTTCAGATGTTCTAACGTAACAATTAAAATTTATCATGTTTCGGTACAATATTGTTTTTCTTTTTGTAGTGATATAATGTTTTATGAAGCACTGTTATAACAAAATTACAATATATATATATATATATATATATATATATATATTTTACCTTACTTCTATAACACGACTCTGTTTTTCATGCACTATGCAATCATCAAGTGTATATTATAAACTGATGTTTTTAGGTTTTAATTTTTATTTTTTTATCTTGCATTTCTCATTATCGTTATAAATTATACATCTGTATTTATTAAATGTATAATTTTATTTGTGTCAGAATGAACCTTAAACATGAAATTGTAAAGTGAATTCATAAAAGTTAAATTAATATTTAAAGATACATTTTGTTAAGGATAGATGTGTACGTGTATTCCAAGGGAGCCACTTGTAGTTTATTTTTTGGAAACGAAAAATATTTTTAAAAATATATAAAAACAATAATAAAATTATGAAATATGGTAAAATATAAGGTGAAAATGAAGTAAAAAATACTTCTTGGCTCTGTTATATTACATCGAGCACTGTTTTATTAACACCCAAAAAATATGTCTCTGTACTTGCGTGTATATGATTTGTATATGTACTAATATCCACACACACACACACACACACACACACACACACACACACACACACATATATATATATATATATATATATATATATATAGTCATCCGCAGAAAGATCTGTTTCGCTGTATCACAGCTCATCAGTACGGTTAGACTCCGATTGCTTTTTAACCCATGATTGAAACCGATACATACATATATATATATATATATATATATATATATATATATATATAGGAGTAAATGGAAGGGAGTTCTACAGGCGGGAAGTGCGAGAAAATAAACTGTTGGAGTCGATGTGATGGTTACATTTAACTAATTATACGTTAAAAGGGTGAGACCTAGTTGCCAATCTAGTCAGACAGTTAAGTCTAATACTTGATACACGCTTGGGAGATTATGTCTCGAAAGAGACAAGACTGACTGGACAGAATATTTTCTCGTAGTAGGCTGCCATTACTTTCTGCGATAGACTTGTTGCCAATCAAAATTATAGAATCAAATATGTCCTGCTATATAATCCATAGCTGGAGAGAGAATAGATGGACTAACATCTATTTTAGGGTGTATTTGCGTGTAAGTGAATGCAACGAATTCGACTGGAATTCGAACTCGGCTCTCTGATTTCAAGTTCCGTGCCGATATCCACTCTACCACAATGTAGCACTGGGCGCCAATATAAAAAAAGCCTCAAAGCAGTTACCAGCAGGAATATTTGTAAAAAGAAACCACATCAGAAAGTCACTAAGGTCGAGATGCTAAGTCAGGACCGATTACACTGCAGATCTTTCTTTAGATTTTGTCGAGAACTTCGAGATCACAAGCAGGAGCACCCGACTATATGTGGCAACAATATTCATCAGGTATTTTAAGCTGGGCATGGTAATGTTTAGCAGATCATTCAAATTTGCACCTTATTGTATGTTCATTTCATGTTCACACCATAATCTTAAGGAAAGTTTATGGGACAAAATATACAGACAAAACAATCAAAGTTAATCGTCCAGACATCGTGATCAAAGACCGAAAGAACAGAATGTGCTTTCTTATCGACATGGTATTCCTTGCAGATTGTAGTGTATCTTTTAAAGTCTTCAAAATACTCAGTATACATGGAAAACTAAATAATGTGACACATGAGGATATCAATAATTCCAGTTTTAGTTAGAGCTCTCCGATTGATTGGAAAATGTCGATAAACTCATTGAACGGATTCCAGGTAGCCCATGCCTTAAAGAAATACAAAAAATTATACTTACAATACAGTTCACATAATATGAAGATCTTTATCTATGTAAAATATGTTTATTCGTTTTCTTAAAAAAATGATCAGTGGAAAATGTCATGAACCTATTTCTAACCTTAGGTCAATGTTTGGGACCCGGAAAGAAAGGTATTTTCAACAGAAACGAAAGGTTTTAATAATAATAATAATAATAATAATACAAAAAATAGTGCTTATTTGACAAACGTAGTCCAGCACAAACCAGAATTCTAGGATATCCAGTGAGATTAAAACCCTGCCTGCTAACCTTTACTGATTTCATTACTCATAGCTTGAAACATTCTCAGTCTCTTCGCTGCTGCCAACTAACCAGAATGTTGTCTTTCCTTTGTGATCAAACGGATATAAACATTTTAATGTGGTTTTGTGTGCGAAGTTAAGTCGCTGTTTGATAAATGGTGTGTGCAGACTGAAAGCAGCTCTGTGCATTGCAGCAGCAATAAGTGAACTTTTCTTTTTGGTTGATGTTTGCGCGTTTCAAGCGGGAAAAGAGGACGAACAGATTCGAAAGCTACGTTGATAGGACGGATCATTTCGTTGCAAGTTGATTTTTTAACACTCAGTGGGTAGACAAGAGGTGAGCCGAACATAAATCACTCCAGAAATCTTGAAACATAAGAAGAAAAAATGAGGTAAAATGAACACTAAATGCTAATAAAAAAGCAAAAACGCTTTTTATTAAATTTCGACTAGAATGAATCAACTGTGGATAAAGTGTGCTGAAGAGCCGAGTGTCAAAACCGCAGTAGCTTAGTAAGTTCATTATATAATTTTAAGGTAATATTTGTATATAGATATATAAATATAGACATATAGATAGCGATAGCTATATGGTGAGATAGATAGATAGATAGATAGATAGATAGATAGATAGATAGATAGATGTAAGTAATAAAAATAATAATAACAATAATAATAATAACAATAATAATAATGCTAATACTAATAATTGTTATAATATATTTCAGTTCGTCTCGAAAACCCCACCGAGAACAAACTCGGAGGGGAAAAAGGGGGAAATAAAAAAAGAAACAAACTAAGTACTTGAACATACGTCAAAATACTCGTAGGAAAGAAAAAAAAACCGAGACGAGAACCCTAACACTAAAGCGATAGTTGGTTAGAAATGACACATAGCACAGTGGTTAGTTGACCAATGAGTTGACCCTAAGAGTTATGAGTTCAGTACCTGGTTACAGCAGTGGTGAAAAAATAACTTAGAGAATTGAGTTAAAGGGAGATAACTACATGGCACCGCAAACTGAATGTGAATTATATAAACTAGTGATCGGAATAATGGGTTCGATTCAAAATTTTTAGTATCTAAAGAAAGCCGAGCGTACAACAGTTGAAACGTTGTAAACATGTCAATAAAGATGAGGGCAACAGTCTGAACAGTGTAAATAATGTAAATGCTGCTACATTTTATAAGTATAGACAAACATATATATATATATATATATATATATATATATATATATATACTAATGATGTGTAGATGAATTAGGAAAAATTCTGTTACGTGTTTCGTCCTTTGAAAGAATTTCGCCAGACGTAATAATATTTTTTTATTGATGGGATCATATATATGAAAGAGAATGGAAAGAAATCAAACAATCATATTTTGTAACTTTACATCGTGGGAAACGCTGAATAAGGCGAGATGCTCATTGTTAAATTAAAAATCTATGTTTCTGGCGTCTACCGTTTTTGCCTTTTTAAATATCCTACATTTTTCATTTGCTTTTGATATGCTCCATCAGTGTTGAAATTCCTAAGCTCTTTTCCTCATCATGTGCCCTATAAATTTGAATTGTTTTATTCTGATTCTATATATCAGTGTCCATTTCGCTTCCATTTACTCTAAAACATCGTATCTATTCGCATGTCCAGTCCATAGTATTTTCAGCATCCTCCTGTAGAACCACATTTCTGTTGCCTCAAGTCTCTTCTTCATCGGTGAGGAAGTTGCCAAGCATTCGCTGCCATATTGGAGTAACGATATTATATAGCAGTCTACTACTCTTTTCTTTGTTTCTAACGAAATTTCAGTACTTGCTTAATTTTAAATCAGTACATTTTATGGTTAAAACGCAGTGATTACTTTTACAAGTTATCAATACTCACTTACAAAATTGTAATGCTTTCGTTTGCTATTTAACTTGGTCGATCTTTAACTTTTTACATCAGTTGACCTTTTACCACTCTTTCTTCTCACGGTTCTCATTAGACATTAACCCTTTGCTTCTGTTTCACAAACCTCCCTTCCCAATTCCCTTCCGTTTCGACTCTGTTTTCCCTAATAACAAAACAACTTTAAGCTTTTCTCACAACTGAAATTTTTAAAAAGTCAAAATCTCTTTTGTTAGTTAAAGAAGTATTGATAATAAAAATTTGCGCGGGCTTATTAAAAACTCTAAAGTATATTTACGAAAGGGTACTGAAAATGTTACCAGTCCAACCCACTTTCTGCAATCTAATTAAATGCCTAAAAATAGGATGTTTTAAGGGTTCTTCGTTAGGGTGAGAATTTTTCCCACCTTTTAACTGAATTTCGATCAGAGATTTTCACTGATATATGTACTCATTGTTCACAAGTGCATGAAAATGTTTTGCAGAAAAATTAATATTTATGTTATATATAAAGTAAGTGTTATCAACGTAAAGATATATATATATATATTAATCAATCCCCCCCAACCAAGGTGATAATGCCACTAAGACGTAAGGGGCTACTGGGAGTGAAAAAGAATGGAGACTTTTGAAGAAGCCTGAAACAGGTAGCAAGGAACAAATCCTATACTTCTATTCAAAGGACTGGTGTGTGTATGAACCGGATAGTGTGTGTGTGTGTGTGTGTGTGTGTGTGTGTGTGTGTGTGTGTGTGTGTGTGTGTGTGTGTGTGTACACAAAAATTCAAAACGTTAGAGCGACCAAAAGATTACCTACCAAAAGACGAAAAACATTTTCGACAAGAAAAAAAATTTCAAACTAAGAAAGAAGATGAGCATAACAAAAGGCAAACTACCTACCTAAGTAATAAATTACAGTCTTCAACATCTAGGCTAGCCAGGCAGAGCAAAAAAATAAAAAAAACTCTGCACAGTGTCAAACCTCAGTGTGACACAGGTCGAATCACTACTTAAGTATCAAGCTCACATGATGTTCAGGCGATAAGAATATAAAAAGAAGGATTTATATTGCAGTACCGTAATACGATCTAAGCTATTGCATTACGAAAAAATGTTATAATAAAAACGTGTATATCCATCACCCTCACGGAAAAAAAAAAAGAAAATAAGGAAAGAAAAAATGCATAGAAGTAGGGGGAATATATATATGTGTGTGTGTGTGTGTGTGTGTGTGTGTGTGTGTGTGTGTGTGTGTGTGGTTCAACCACAGATCTACATTTAAAATAGAAAAATTAAAAAACAATACAAAATTAGCCAACCATGTCTGGAAATTAAAATCAAAGTGTGAAAAAGATCCACACATAACGTGGAGCATTGTAAAAACAGCCAAGCCTTACAATGGTGGACAAATATGTAGACTGTGCCAAGAAGAAAAATTAGAAATTACAACATACCCAAATAATGACGAACTGTTAAATGAAAGAACAGAAATTAGGACAAAATGCATCCACGCTAAGAAATACCTCTTAGGTTCATACAACCATGGATGAAAACGTCATAATTCGTTTGAATTTAAACTATGCGCATTCATAAATTCTCTGCCACGTGAACGTTCAAATAAAACACCGTTACAAGAGCGTTCTTAAAAAGAAAAACGGTAAAAGGTAAAGTCAGTTATTAAAAATCGCCTGAAGACACCACTCATGGTAGAAACCTGGGTTGCGAAATAACTCGTTTAAAAATGGAAAATATTCAAAAGTTCTACAATATAATTGTATCGAACACTTTTTAATACAAATATGTCCTGGTCTAACCCTATTAGGACCAAAAACTAAGTATTAAACAATCAATCAATATATATATATATATATATATATATATATATATATATATATATATATATCATTCCAACATGATTCCTAACTATTATGAACGTTTAATTAATATTAGAAGAAAATATTGCTACATAAGTACTACTAAACATTTTCATCGCAATTCAATTACTTAATGGTAATGACATCGCGATACAAGATCAATACATCAAAGGATAAATGGTGCTACTTTGGCTTGTTATCGACTTGCCATGAATGTATTTTGGTTTGCGATCTACACTTTATATTGCAATCTACGTGTCATTAATCTACTTTGTTACGTGATCTACACATTATATTGTGATTTACAGTAAGAAAAGTTATACTTATCAAGAACAATATTTATCGCTAAAATCTGATGAATAGAATTTTTTTAAATATTTTAATTTATTTTTTCTATGTTATATATATGTTAGTATGATTTACTATGTAGATATCATTCTAAGATTTGTACAGTGTAAACGAGAAATCAGAGATCCGAGTTTGAATTCCTGTTGAATTAGTTGAATTCACTTATGTGCAAATTCCCTTAAAAAAGGTATGAATCTGTTGCTTCTCCCTCTAGATATGAATTAAATAACATGACAGATTGTGTTCTATAGCCTTGGTTGGCAACCAGTCTACCGCAAAAAGTAATGGCAACACACTGCGGGAAAATATTCAGCCCAGTCAGTCATGTCTTTTTTAAAATATGATCGCCCAAGCGTGTATTACATTTAGCACTTAACTGAATGACGGTGTAGACATTTTAACTGATGTACATGCTGTTTATTGCAAAAATATAAATTACAGAAGGTTTTTAATATTTTAATTACATTTTCTTTATGCTATATATATGCTTTACTGTGTAGATACAATTCCAAAATAAAATTTTTACGGTGTAGATAATTTTCCTTGTAGATAACAAGCCACTGTAGCACCGGATAAACGTGAAACCGAAAAAAAAAAAATCATAAACTTGTTTTTCTGAATTATTTTAAGGAGCAAAGCTTCAAGAAAAACTAATATTTAATAACATTTTCTTCTCTCACACACACATACACACATGTATCTATAATTGTATATGTGTATGCTATGGCACCTCTCAACTTCCTAGGCCGTCGTATATTTCCCATCATTACCGACAGGATTAATTATTTGAAGAAAAACAGACGACACTATCGGCTGTAAGTGTAATCACCTTGAATATATCGTGTCAAAGGTTATTAACCTTTATTGCGAGGGATGCGGCAGGGCATGACAACAATAGTAGAGGTTAATAAAGGGACATTAAAAACTCGAAAGAAAAAACAAGGTAAAGCCCAGGGATAAGGGAGATGATACGGCATGGAGAACTGAGAAATAAACGGATGGGAAATAGTCAAAGTGAATAAAATGAAAACCATACAACTACCAAAACGCAAATGGTGGGGGCAGACAAAAAGATAATAGAAAAGACATCGATGAATCATCGTGACGGTTGATATCTGACCTTATGACACAGAACTTCTCATTAACAGACAACCTGAATAAACAGGAAACGGTAAAGATGGTCTGTGCTAGAGAGAGCCATCTGGCGGCAGATCACTCAAAGAAATTGACCATAAAGAAGACAGATTAATATTTGAGACACACTGGCTAATTTCAGTAGTATTTATAAAACAGTCTGGTTATAATGAGTAAATTAAGTGTCATTACAAAGTCAGGATATGTAGAAACTTATATCTGTCCACGAAACAGGATAAGAATACTTTGTATGATGTATCACTTCGGAGGACATCTTGACGGTACAGAAGCAACTTCACGGTCTATGCATTTAGACAGACTGACGTCAAACAACCGTCGACAAGAATACAAACGCTATACATGCAATAAGTACATTCTTTACCAAAAATAATAATAATAATAATAATTTCAGCATTAAGAAACAGGAAACTTTTGTTAGGAACAAAGAAAGAATACTAAACTCTTATGTAATATCAGTCCTTCTATGAGTCAGTTAAATGTCATACGTGATACTCGATCATGTCTCTTTCGGCCCATGACTGATTAGGCAGAAAACTTCCCGCAGAAGATTGCAGTTTCTTTCTGCAGTAGTCTAGTTGCCGACCAAGGCTATAAAACCCAATCTGTGCTGCTATTCAACCAATCGCTGAAGGGAGAAGAGACGGTTTATTACATTTCCCAAGAGGATTTGCGCGTCCTTCTATATGACATTGAATTCTGAAGAATTTCATCACCAATGAAGAGGAGAATGAGGTAACAGAGCTATGGATCTACAGAAGAATGCTGAAAATGGCACAAACAAAGAATGTAAGCAATGTGGAAGATTTTTTTTTTAATCATTTCACCCCGAGCAAGGCGGAAACGCCACTGATGTGCAGGGGGTTACATAAATGTAAAAAGATTAATTAGAAAAGAGTGAGGAGTACAAACTAGTTAGAAAGGAACAACAGAAAGCTGAGAAAGCAGGTGCGATGACAGATACATAGGTGGAGAGAAAGGGAAGGTTATACAGGGGAGGGGAGAGAGCTAGAGTCCAGTGGTTAGTAGATGAGTATTGACTTTGCATTTAAATTTCTGGAGGTTGTAGCCGTCAGGAAAGCAAGAATACTGGAGCGAGTTCCACAGGCGGGAAGTGCGAGAGAGGAAGCTGCAGGAGTAGAATTGTCGTCTGCATTTGGCTAACCTGACTGTGAATGGGTGGGACCCAGTTGCCAGTCTGGTTGCACGAGTAAACACCTGTTGAGGAGGCATCAGTGACTTAAGTTCATCCGAGC
This sequence comes from Ascarosepion bandense, assembly GCA_037127315.1. NCBI lineage: Eukaryota > Metazoa > Mollusca > Cephalopoda > Sepiida > Sepiidae > Ascarosepion > Ascarosepion bandense. The sequence continues at coordinate 5,387,563 of JBBBDQ010000694.1, read as the reverse complement.
AGAAGCCATGAAACTGAAACAATCTGTAACTTGGAAAGCGAAAATTGAAATTTCCGGGTTGCATTATAACGGGAGCGGTTTTAGAAAATTTAACACTAAAAGGACATAAAAACGACAAAAAAGGGCCAGGCGAAAACATTTAACAAACTTGTGTAAATTGTGAAGAGGAGTAAGAAAATTCGAAAAGAATAACAGAATCTGAATAAACTTGAAAATAAATGAAAAAGCAGAAAGATCTGAATGTCAGCATTCAAAAAACAAAAGAGATAACGACAAAAACGCACGTTCGAAATACACACACACACAAACACACAAATATATATATATATATATATATATATATATATATATATATATATAAGTTGGGGAGATCAGCCAATTATGCACATGGTTTCGACGATTTTGTTTTCTTAAGGCAAACAAATCCTTTACAAATCGCCAGACGAAACTGAAACGATTGAAACTATGGTAGCGTAATCGGTTGATCTCCCCAAATTAAATATCTAAAATCTCTACATATTAAAATGTTACTTCCCTTCAAACATTTAGTGAACACTTTCTAATACAACTGTTTACTGCTCTAATTTAAATCTAATTTAAATCTTACCTATAACTACTTATATATATATATATATATATATATATATATATATATATAAAGGAAAAGTCAAGCTTCATGTACCAGAAAACTTTACTTACTGTATTTTGTATGTTCTGATAAAATTACACTATTTGTAATTTGTATTCTGATGAGACGGGTACCAAAAATTCACACGGCGAAATAAATTACAGTTTATAACCGTTTTCGATGATACGTTTAGTTTTTTGTATGATGCATATCATATTGCTTTGGATAGTACACATTCAGCTCTCCATATTGATCTATCTATTTAATTTTTTGTTTTAAAAAGATCTATTTCGATTATCCTCTCCGTTTACGGATTTAATATCACTACTTATATATATATATATATATATATATATATATATAGAGAGAGAGAGAGAGAGAGAGAGAGAAAGAGAGAGAGAGAGAAAGAAAGTGAGAACTACACATCATCATTATGTATATTATAACTAATACTTGTGTTTTTATAACCCCCTTTCCATTTTTCTGTGCATGTAAAGTTAATATATGACCAGAAACACCACTTTAATTCGATGAAGTCCTTAAGGACGAAATGCTTCACGCAAAATTTATTTCTGACTTTGTCATTAAATTTTCGAACGTTGTTAATATTGTTAAAGAACAAATTATATATGATCCACTCTGAAATATGAATGCAGTAAATATCGGCTGGGAACAAGAAATCGGAGAACCGAGTTCAAATTCCAGTTAAGCACGTTACATTCACTTACACACAAATGCCCTTGGGAAAGATATTAATCCGTCTCTTCCTTCCATCAAATAACAGATCAGATTATGTTCTAAAGCCTTGGTTGGCAGCCAGTCTACAGCAGAAAGTAATGGCAACCTACTGCGGGAAAATCTTCTGTTCAGTCAGTCATGTTTCTTTCGAAACATGATCAACCAAGCGTGTATCACGTATCGAACTTAAGTAATACGGCACATAAAAGAAAAAGATTCGTATCGAGACAGACACAAAGACAAAAGGTTAAATCACCGGTGATATATTTTATTTATATTTGAATATATACATATACACACATATACTGTATTCACCTATATTTCATAATTTTAAATATTTGATTAATCTTTTTGCCTTTCAGCAAACACCATTTCGCTTGAAGTTTCACAGATCTTTCAAAATCACTTTAAGAGAAAAGGAATAATACTTTTCTAACATTTTTGTATGTCCGTGAAACTATTCAGGACCTTGAAAAAGTTCTCACTGAATTTTCATGAAAAGTAATCTTTTATTTACAAAAATTAGTTAGAAACATATCACTGAAAGTATTGTTCACCACCACCTATTACTTTTTTCCATCTTTCTGACAACATTTGAATGCCACGCCGGAAAAACGACAAGTTTTTTTTAGGCTAACTACGAGTCGACCCATTTTTCATAAGAATGAAAGTGTTGCTCAGCCAGACCATGTGCCATCGATCGGAATAAGTCATAATCGCACGGGGCAATGTCTGGTGAATATGGGTGGGGTAGGACCGCCCATTTAAGAGTTTCCAAGTATATTTTCACCTGTTTCGCAACTTGACACGTTGTAAAATCACTTTGTCTTGTCTCTGCTCGTATAGCAGCCATTTTTTCTTCAATGCTCGGACCAAAAGCATTAACTGTAATTGACAGCGTTCTCTCGTGATGGTTTTGGTCGGTTTAAGCCGCTCATAATAAACTACACCCAGTTGATTCCACCAAATGCAGGACGAAAGCTTCGAACCATGAATATCAAGCTTTGTCACCGATGTTAGTGCATAGCCGAGCTTACCCAACGATCTTCTACGCTTAAGGGTTATCGTAGTGTACCTACCGGTCAACATACGATAAAAAAAACTTTCCTCTTCTGCCGATGACGCAGCTGTTCACACGTGACAAGACGCCATTCGACGTCTCTCGGCTTCAACTCGTACTGCAACCAATGTCCTTGCTTTTGAATCATTCCTAATGCTTTCAAACCGTTGTGTGATCAACCCCTAATGATTCTTCAAGTTCAGCTTGCACCTGGCATGAGTCTTCATGAAGCAATGACTCCAATTCTTTGACTTCAAACTTTTTTGGTGCGCCAAAGCATTCATTAACTTCAAGATAAAAAATCATTACTTTTTAAGAGTCTAAACCAACCTCTGCATGTTGATTCCAACAGAGCATGGTCGCCGTAAGTCTCAACCAGAATTCTGTGTATATCAGCTGCAGATTTCTTTTGAATAAATGAATGCAGTAAAATTCCCCCTAAATGCACTTTCTTTGGCACGAAACCCGACATATTTAACCCTATGAAAAACACAGTTGTTTTCATTTTGGCGAAATGATATACAGTGAATTTCAAACTTGCTTATTGTACTTCATTATAGATGCATTATCATCTGAACCTACGCACACGCAGTTCTGGGAATGCCATCTGCTAGACAAGAGCGAGAACTTATTAAAGTTCCTAATATTTAATGCCTTCAGTTATATATATGAAATATATACACATATATACATATATGAAAATTATTAAAAATAAAGTAAAGTGTAATAAAAGAAAACATTATTTCTAACTTTTAATCATTTGTTTATATGATTCTTTCATCAACATTTGGACAACGAGATTTGTCATCAATAAATGCTTTTTTTTTAACAATTACGCGATCTTAGCAACAGTGCGAAAACTTTTCTTGCTTGTGACCCCCGTACTTGGGACTCGTCAAATTCTCCTTAAATATCTTCATTATTGATTATTTTCCAATGGAATCGAATAATAGCGAAAGTGTGAATAAAAATTGACCGTATCTAGGAGAAGTCCATGCTAAGTTTGGTTTTCAGTACTCTCAAGCTATCCGTCATTAGTCTAAACATTTTTACCTCTTTCTATGTGCTGTGTCCCTTCAGGACATAGGCAAACATAACTTTTCATATTATCTTTGTCTCTTCCACACCCTGTTTTTCTATCTATTTTAACTATCCATTTACCCAAGGGAGGTTACTCGCTCATATCTAACCAAATAGAGAGTATTTGTATAAATTATTATTTAATATAATTGCAATATGCTTAATTGGTATTATTAAGCAATAATACTAGCTAAATTGATATACCCTAGAAATACACGTCGTAGATAAATGAGATTCATCAGTATTATTCAGTAATAACTGATTTCTAAATAAACGATTGCTATATACGTCAGCATTATTATTAAAGAACTGAACGGCAGCGAAACTGTTCATAAAAATCGGTCTTACTATGGTGCATTAACTATAGAGGAGAAACTAAAGCAGGCTGTGCAGTTTAATCCAAAATGAAGAGATAATTAGACAATATAAATACAATAAAAGAAAACAGTTCTTGTACCTACTTGATTCCATCGATCAAAGAATGGTAATGAAAAAGTAAATGCAGACATATGTTTCAAAAAGACAAATAAAGACGCAGCAAAGTAAATGCATAAAACAATATATATATATATATATATATATATATATATATATATATATATATATATATATATACGAGATGGTAGGAAGATAAGAGTAAGAAGCCTTTGTAATTTGTTTCGTTTCATTAGCAATGGCGAAGAAACACAAGGAAAGAAAAGCACAACGGCCAAACATCCGTTTGTTTGTGTTTTGCTTAATTAAGCGTCGATATATGAATGACAAGGAAAAAAGATGAAAACGGGAAAGATGCAATGTTCAGAGAAAATAAGAAAAGAAAGAGGAAAAGTAAATAAAAGAAGAAAAGTGAAAAACAAAGAAAAACAAGGGAGAGGAATGAGAAAATGAAAAAACAATAAGCAGTAAAAGGAATATAATAATTTAAAAAAAGACAAGAACAAAGGAATAAGAAAACGGGTAAGAGTAAGAGAATAAGAAAGAATAACAGAATCGGAATTAACTTGAAAAAAAATGTGAAAGCGAAAAGATCTAAATGTCAGCGTTATCAGAGATAAAGACAACACTGCATAGTTAAGAACTAAAATGCACGTTCAAAATATATACTCACACGCATACACACACACACACACACACACACACACACACATATATATATATATATATATATATATATATATATATTCATAGTTGTGAGTTTGTGACCCTGGGTTTCACGCTTTTGCGATCGTCAGACAAACTGATTAATTTTTTTAAAAATTGGCTATATGTAGGGCTGCGTATATTGGTGTAATAAAAAATTAATCAGTTTGTCTGACGAACGCAAGAGCGTGAAACCAAGGGTCACAAACTCACACACCTCTCTATATGAATATGTCAACTCTATCACTGATATTGAGCGCTTTCAAATAAGTACCGCGCATATATAATATATAAACAATATAATATATATAACAAATTGCATATATATATATATATATATATATATATATATATATATATATTCATATTTATATACATACACATTTCACACATATATATATAGTTAACATATCAAGAGAAACATCACTTTAATCCGATGAAGTTCTTAAAGACGAAACGCATCACACAACATTTATTTCTGACTTAGTCATTGAATTTCCGAACTCTATTCTAGTACAAGTTAAAATATCATCTGCTCCGATAAATGTACGAGCTCTGTTTGAAAAGTAACGGGAATGGTGTCAAACAATTTCAGTTCCAAAAAGCATGGTTTCTGAGAAAAATGACCTCCTTCGAGTTGAATGAACTTTTCCATCTTTCAATACCACGCATCTATACACTGCTGGAATATTCTTGGGTGCTTCTCAGTTGTTACTGCTCTTTTGTTGGCCTCCACGCTTTCAAAACCAGTCTCCTTGAAGAGGGGAGTAACACAAAGTAATAGGGAGGTTGTTCCAAGACAATGATGTTCTTTTCGGCCAGGTACTGCAGAATGCTCAGGGTGTTATAAGCAAGAGCTCTGTCTGTAAGGCAGCCATTATTTGTGTTGTCACAAATCTCGTCTGGTCTCGTGCAGTGAGTGAAGCAAACGCCAAAGGATCTCTTTCTAGACTTGCGGAACTCACTGTGGACGATGGCTATAACTCACACAGAACACTCAGTCCCGTTACTTTTCAGACAGTCTTTATATATATATATATATATTATTTCGAAATGAATTATTTCCGCAACCTAGGTTTTAACCTTTCGGTATTTTCAGACGATTTACAATAAACAATAACTGATTTTTCCGTTTCTGAAATCCACGAACAAGGATTTTTTGCGAACACATATTTGGAATTTTGAAACAACTAAAAATTTTAAAAATTATCGAGAAGTTATTCAATAATCTTACAACACTTCCATACATGTTTGCATTATCCTGATATGTATTTGTAGGTATGATTATATCTAGACATAATTTCTGATCTTTCATTTATTAATTTTTTTTGTTCTAGGAACAACATAATAATTAACTTTTTCTCCTGGCACAATCTGCATACATTGCCACTGTTGTATGGTTTGGCTATTTTCACTATGCTCCAAGTTATATCAGGGCCTTTTCCTTTTTCAGTTTAAATTTCTACACGTGGTTAGCAAGTTTGGTACATTTTTGAGATTTTCCAGTTTAAATGTAGATTTGTGATTATTTCATCTGTTTTAAATATCTTTAGTAGGCCCCAAATATGTTTTTCTTTGTCCATCTAAGTCATATAAATCTGCTTTGTAAATAACCCCTTCTGCTTTGTAAAGTCCGTTAAGTGAGCATTTGTTTTTGTCCCTGCAATTATATTCCTTGTTAATGATGTTATTTTGTACGTTGTTATTTACGTTTCTGGCGTTTTGATGTTTTATGTAATTTTCTAGTGCAGCTATAACTTAATTTGATTGAATTCCTATTAATGATTTTGTTTTTTTGGGAAGTGTTTATTGATTAATTTAAAAAAATATCAGTCCTCTTTTAGATTTCAATTCTAAGTTAAACGGTGGATTGAATCAAATAATGTTCCGATTTCTATTATTATTTTTCGTCTATTTGTTTGGCTGAGGTTTGTATTCTAAATTGTTCTTATGGTCAGATTCCTTTGAGGGCATTTTCATATTTTTTCATCAAGGATTGCTTGATTGATGAATTTTTTGATAGCCTGTGTTCTGTTCCTTTATGGATGTGTTTCCTTATGCTGATTGGATTGTTAGATCTTGTGTTTATGTACTTTAACCACAGTAGTTACGATAAAGTTCGATCCATCAAACTTCACAAAGTTGTGGATGAGTACTACTTCGGCTACTATATTGAAAATGTTTTTATTTTTATTTTAATGCTACAATTCAAATTAAAATATACACATATCATTTAGTGAGGCCATGTGAAGAACGCTTTCATCGAACTTGACGACATCAGAAAATAATGTATCAAAATTTCATTCGTATTATTATTATGTCATTTTCATCATAATTCGATATCTGTCATACTACCTACTAAGTCTGCGAAAAGACATAAGGCAGGTCGTGGTGTGCTGTTATGGCTACATTTCATTTTTCTATCTCCCATAACATCTCTAGCTTTACATAGACAAAGTTCTCCATGGTGTGTGCGCTATGCTTAACAAGACATTTTTTTATATCACTTAAGCTGGTGTTTCCAGGGATTCTTTCAATGTGTTGTTTTGTTCTATTTTTTATCATCACAAGTACACCTACTATATCTGGTAATATTCTTGTTTTTAATTTCCACACTTTTTCTGTTTCAGTTTCCAGGTCTTTATATTTTGATAGTTTTCTAAATTCCGTGGTTACAATCCGCTAGACAAGTCGCATAAATTAGGAGGCAAGTTTTTTTTTCTTTTTCGTTTTTGACAATAGTGTCCGGCCTATTTGCTTCAATTTTCCTGTTTGTGTATATGGTGTAATCCCATAGAATAGTGACATCTTCTATTCCTGTAACCGGTGCTGGATGATGTTCATACCAGTGTTTATTTACATATTTTTCAAACTGTTTTTATATTCATTTGGGGCAAGTACAGAACATCCTGACATTAAATGGTCTATTGTTTTTTTATATTTGTCACAGAAGCTACATTTTTGATCCACATTATTACATATGATATTTGCCTGAAAGTTATTATTATTATTATTATGTCATTTTTCATCATATTTCGATTTCTGCTTTGGTCTCACTACCAACCAAGTCTGCGGGGAGACCTAAGGCAGGTCGTGGCCTGTTGTTATGGCTCCATTTCATGTTTTTCTATCTTCCCTATCATCCGTAGCATTACATAGATAAAGTTTTCCTTAGTGTGTGGGCTGTACTTAATAAGACAATTTTTTGTATATCTCTTAAGCTGGGGTTTCCAGGGATTCTTTCAATGTGTTGTTTTGTTCCATTTTTTATCATTCCAAGTGCACCTACTATCACTGGCACAACTCTTGTTTTCAATTTCCACATTTTTTCTATTTTAATTTGCAGGTCTTTATATTTTGACAGTTTTTCAAATTCCTTGATTGCTATGTTACAATCCGCTGGACAAGCCATATCAATTAATAGACAAGTTTTCTCCTTCTGGTTTTTAACAGTAATGTCTGGCCTGTTTGCTTCAATTTTTCTGTCTGTGTAGTTGGTGTAATCCCATAGAATGGTTACATCTTCTATTTCTGTAACCGGTGCTGTGTGATGTTCATACCAGTGTTTGTTTACAGATTTTCCATAATGTTTGCACATTGTCCAATGTAAATATTGCCCAACTCTATCGTGGCGATTTTTATATTCATTTGGAGCAAGCAGAGAACAGCCTGAGATTAGGTGGTCTATTGTTTCTTGGTGTTTATCACAAAACCTGCATTTGGATCCATATTGTTATGCATAATATTTGCCTGAAAGTTTCTAGTGAAAAGACTTTGGTCTTGTGCTGCAAGAATAAAGCCTTCAGTTTCAGACTTTAATCCAGATGCACGTAAACATCGATGAGTATTAACTTTGTCAACATTGGATTTATTGGCACGTTCTGGATATTGGTCATGCAGAGGTTTGTCTTGCCAGCGCTGTTTCATCTGTTCAAGAGCTTTAACTTTGGCTTTCATTTTCATATATTTTTGCCGCAATAGTTGGTTCTTGGCTTCTGTTTTGCTTTTCTACAGAATCTACTAACTGTAAATCTTGTTTGTATTTACTGCCTTCTTTTATTATTGAATATTTTTTCTTTCTTTCTTCATGTTGCCTTACTAATTGTATCATCCAATCCTTTGTTGATTCTATGTATGTTAGTAAGCCAATAGTTGTTGTCTTGTATGACAATTCCAGCTGAATAAGACCTCTTCCACCTTCTTTACGGGGTATGTATAGACGGTCTACATCAGCCTTTGGATGATGCATCTTATGCTTAGAAAGAAGCTTTCTTGTTTTAGAATCCATTCGCCTGATGTCGTTTAGAGTCCAGTTTAAGATGTTGAAGCTATATTGGACAACTGGGATTGCAAGGCTATTAATGGCCATAACTCTGTTCTGAGAATTCAATTCAGTTTTTAATATCATTCGTAGCCTTCTATAGTTACAGCAGGGTCTAAGCTAATTGAGGATGTTTCTTGTATTGATCCACGTAAAACTGTAGCTTTAGCACATTTATTCAAATTGAATTTCATTCCAATGTCTTCGCTGAAGCATTTTACAGTTTGCAGAAGACCTTCCAGCTCATTATCATTCTTAGCATATAACTTTAAGTCATCCATGTAAAATAGATGGCTTATTTTCTTTTGGCCTATTTTATAACCACATTCTGTCTTATTAAGTTGACTGGTTAGTGCTATTAATGATATGCAGAATAGTACTGGAGACAAAGAATCACCTTGAAATATACCTCTTTTGATGTTTATTTCATCAGACTTATAGGTTCCATTTATATGATTGAGGTAAAGGGCTGTTTTCCATATAGACATGCACTGTTTGATGAAATTGATGATGACGGGTGATATCTTGTATATATTTAAAGTCTTTAAAATCCAGGAATGTGACACACTATCGAATGCCTTACGATAATCTATCCAGGCAGTACTAAGATTTTTCTTTGTACTGTAGCAGTTTTCCAGGATCATTTTGTTAATAAGCAATTGGTCTTTACATCCATAACAGCCACGTTTGCACCCTTTTTGTTCAAGCGGTGTGTCATTTCTTTCTAAGAATAAATAGGTCTATTTTGTTAAAATAGATGTTAATAGTTTATATGTTGTCGGAAGACATGTAATTGGTCTGTAGTTTTTCGGGTTGTTTGTGTCACCATTCTTGGGTAGAAGAAATGTAATTCCTTTGGTCATCCATGCAGGAATTTTAGTGGGATCGTCAACCATTTCTTGAAGTTCTTTGGCTAGTTTTTTATGTGCTGTATTTAAATAATATAGCCAAAAGTTAGGAATTTTATCTATACCTGGGAATTTCCAATTGTGTGCTTTTTTTAGTGCAAATTTAACATCCTCTTCTGTAATTCCAGTCCATGTCTGTTCTGGTTTATTTTTCATTCGTTCTATCTCTTGTGCAATCCAATGTACTTCCTTGCTATGTTCTTTAGGGCAAGCCCATATCTTTTCCCAGAACTGTGTAACTTTTTCCATTCTGGGGGGGACTGTCACTTCAATTCTTTTTTTACCTATTTCCCTGTAAAATCTTTTTGTATCGGTTTGAAAAGTCTTGTTCTGTCTGTAAAATCTTGATCTTTTCTCATGGCGTCTTATTCTTTGAGCCTTCAGTTGTATTTTTTGCTTTATTTTTTCCTTAGTTGATAGGACTTCATTTTCATTTCTAATGTATTTTCTTTCGACTCTTCTGCTTTTCCTAGTTCTTACATTTATTCCTCTACTCAGTTCATCCAGTACTGATAGTTCACTTCTAAGTTGTTCGATTTATTTTTCTATTTTTCTTTTCCAAAGTGGATCTTCATGTCTGCGGGACTGCCTTGTTTTTAATTTGATGTTCAATTTTTTTGTTGCTGCTATTGCTGATGCATATATTGCTTCATTGAGATTTGTATGAGTGTCTTTATCCAAGATTCATTTGAGTGCTGCATTGTAGAGTTTAATAGTTCGGAGGTTATGCATTGTTGGTTGTAATTTTGGGCGCTGTTCTCGTTCCTCCATTGCAATATTTTGTATTTGACTTAGATGGTTCTTTATTTCTTCCTTGGGTTCTTGTATACTGTTCTTATTTTCCGTCAAATAATTATGTTCGATGTGTTCTGAACTCGTTTTATTTTCGTCTTTTAACTGACTCAGATCACACCTTTCCAGCACTTTTAAACTTACAGCATTATCTTCACAGTGATTTGTGTGTATCACGGTTTCTACATTATGACCTGTGGCTTGTTTGATGTTATTACTTTTTATTTCTGATTCTGATTCCGGTTCCTTTTCATATTTTGTTGATTCGTCTCTTCTTGTTACAATTCTTTTAATTTCATTAATTTCAGCCTCTGTCAATCGGTTATTACGAATAATGTACCTTCGTACATTGGCTAATTTATTTTCGTCAATATACTTTCTATTTGCTTGACCAAATTTTCACGCCAAATGTCATATGTTTGGCGAGTCATGTTTTTTTGAGGTTTGAGTAACGCTTCATGAAATGCAGTCATAACGACTTTGTACTCCTCACGAGACCATTTTATTTTTTCTTTCTTTAAATATACGGTTGTAGAGCTAGCTGGAGAATTTTCAGGACCATCATTAGGATTATCCTGGTTGTGGGGACCTGAAGATACATTCTTTGTGTAGGAGTTTGTTCCTATGGCAGATTTTTCAACCTCAGGTAGGTTCCCTCCTGAAGGACGTGCTCCCTGTTTATCCACTGGAAGAGCCATACTGGACTTTTTATTTCTATTTGTATTTCTCATGTTTTTCCCACGAGTGACGCACGGGTCCAAAAGTTCACCCAAAGTTGCCCGGCACGTTGGATAACGGTCTTTTACAAACAGGGTCCCGAAGCCTGTAGGGGATCGTTTGTGACCTCATAACGCAGTAGCCATTCACTCCTCGGCACGATTAACACCTTGAGTTACGGGTTGTTGTTCGGAGTTTTCCTTCTCCTAAATGGGCTGCCAAGCGACAGCTGATATAGACGCGATTGGAATTCAAGGAGAAAGACGCTGGTTAAAAAAACAAAACAAAAAACAAACAAACTTTGGCGTAGCAACGGCTCAACGAAACAAAACATCACTACTAGAGTATTTTGTTAAAGAAAGAAAAAAAAAATTAATGGAAAAAAGTTGACATACGTTTAAGTTTATTTGTGCTGTGAGATTTAAAATAAAAAAATGTAATAATTTGTTCGTCCACTTTATATTCATTTATTTTTTCAATAAAGTCGTTGGTCAAAAATAGGGTTATCAGAATAAGATAAATTAAAAAAGTAAATTAAATCAATAAATAAATAAAAATAAATATATAAATAAATACGTAGTCTTTCTATAAAATAATACCGTAGAAATTGTTTTTCATCGGATTTAATTTATTTTCTTGTTGTTTTGTTTTGTTTTTTGTTTTTAAGAAAATTGTAATAGTTAAAATAAAAAAGATAAAAAAATAAAAAATTATTACGAAATATCGACAGCTAAAGGAAATATAATACGGATGATTTTATTTATTAGGTTCATTTAAAGAACAAACAGATAGATTAAACTAACACAGAATTTCATAAAAAAAAAAAAATTCAATAAAATTAAATAATATTTGAAGAAAAATTCATGTTTATATTAAGAAAAAAAAAAGATTCATGTTTATGTTAAAAAAAAAATTCGATAATCTCTAAAGAAAAATTCCTGTTTATATTAAAACAGAATTTCATATTGAGAAAAAGAAAAATTCAAAGAGAGAGACGCTGGTTGAAAACAAACAAACTTGGACGTAACGGCCGTCCAACGGGGGGGGAAAAAAAAACGAAAAAAACATCACTGCACTTAGAGAGTATTGTTAAAAGAAAAAAAATGTTGCTACCATCAATAGTCCTTGCAATAAAAATAATTAAGATAAAAAAAAAAATGAAAAAAAAAATGAAAAAAAAAATGAAAAAAAATAATTCAAAATTTAATAGAAAAGAAAAAGTGGACATACGTTTGAGCTTACTAGCGTAAAATTTAAAAATAATAATTTGTTCGCCAACTGTCTGTTAGTGTTATTCTTTCATTAAATCCAACGAGAATAAGGTTATCGAAAAATAAATAAATATATAAAATGAACGAATAAATATAAATAAATTATTACGTATTCTTTCTAAGAAAGGATATCGTAGAAATTGTATCGAACAGTTTTTAGTGTTTTTCATCGTATTTTTTCCCGTTGTCTTGCTTTAGAAAACTAGTTAAGGATCATTTAAAGAAGAAACATACAATTTAAATTATATACGAAGAAAAAATTAATGTTTATGTTTAAAATAGTAAAATTAAAAATGAATGTTTACGTTTTAAATTGTAAAAACAAAAAAAAAATTTCATCAGAAAAAAAAACGTTACGTTTTCAGGAGCCTCAGAAAAACACGTCATTCTCGTTGTAATTCCAATCGCGTTCTCTCATTATTATTATTATTATTATTATTATTATTATTATTATTATTATTATTATTATTATCATCATCAAACCAGACACGGTCAAATAAAATTGGTATAAGTATTTTTTTAAATATTTTCATTTTCTTCTTCAGGACGTTGGCGAGCATGGCTATATGACATCTTATTTATGCTTTGTAGCTCTTAGCAACGTGCGTCTTTTTACTATCCCCCCCCCCGTTCTTTATTTTGCTTTCCATTTATCCATCCAATCATTTAGTAGGTTAGTTGCTATTTCACTCTGTCTCTCTTAACTTCAATATGTCCTGCAAATGCCAACCCTTCATTCATCATTGTGCAGCCAACTCTCTTTCTGATTCTAAATATAAGCTTACTTTTAGTTTCTATTTTGCTAGAAAAATACCCTCGTTGATCACAGAAAATTTTATTTCAATTTTTTCTTTTATGTTTAAAAATTTACGGATAGGTAAACGTTCTGGAGTGAAATGTCAAAAACGACGGCCATATAATCAACTATGTTCGGCTCACCTCTCGTCTACCCACGAGTGTTAAAAAATCAACTTGCAACGAAATGATTCGTCCTATCAACGTAGCTTTCGAATCTGTTCGTCCTCTTTTCCCGCTTGAAACGCGCAAACATCAACCAAAAAGAAAAGTTCACTTATTGCTGCTGCAATGCACAGAGCTGCTTTCAGCCTGCGCACACCATTTACCAAACAGCGACTTAACTTCGCACACACAACCACATTAAAATGTTTATATCCGTTTGATCACAAAGGAAAGACAACATTCTGGTTAGTTGGCAGCAGCGAAGACACTGAGAATGTTTCAAGCTATGAGTAATGAAATCAGTAAAGGTTAAGCAGGCAGGCAGGGTTTCGCAAACTATTAAGATGGAAGTAAGTTTCAGTTTCACTGGATGTCCTAGAATTCTGGTTTGTGCTGGACTACGTTTGTCAAATGTGCACTTTTTGTTATTATTATTTATTTATTTATTTTGATTTCTTTCGAATACTCATTTTCTCCCGAGTCCTAACGAGAGACTAAGTTACGAAATAGCTTCGTGACATTTTCCACAGATCATTTTTGTAAAGAAAAACCTAAGATCACACGCATAATAGGTAAATCTCTTCGTAACATATGAGCTATTCTTGTGACTAATATCTTTTGCATTTCTTTAAGGGTTAATCTCTCCTATTTGTCTTTCGGAACTTTTTCCAATCAACCCGAGGCTCCAACTATAACTAGAATTAATAATGTCATCATGTGTCACATTTTTGAGATTTCTAATTGAAGATACTTGTATTGTTATAGTTTTATGAAGATATTCAAAGATACATTGCAATCTGCAAGAACGGTCATGTCAATAAGAAAAGACGTTCTATTTTTGTGCGTTATGGTCACGGGGTCTGTTAGCTTTGTTTATTCTATCTGTATTGTAAAGTCTTATTAAATTGTTACAAGTCCGATCTCTGTAACTGAGTCAGACTCTTGTTCATACCATTTTTTAACCTGAACCTTATAAACATGATAAAACTCTGTTTATTCCAGAAATGAAGCATATTTTAAGCATGAAGTGAGAGTCAGATATTTTAACGCCAATTTATTCAGCATTAATAAATTTCTAACTCTCTTTTAGGGTTATATTTTAAACGTGAAATACACATAGAATAAGGTTGAAGTTTGAAAATTTTCTGAACATGGTCAGGATCATCTAAAATTACCTGACGCTAATATAAAATAAAAGAAGAAAAGATGCAGTGTATTACATTTGTGAATTATTTTATTTTGGAACTTCTTCTTAAGGGTAGCTGAGAAGTTTGGAGTTACCCTTTCATCTATGAAGTTTAAATCCACGTTCCTAATTTGACATGGCAATAAGCTGAATTTTAGCTGAATATTTAAGTGATTGCTTAGTTTACCTTTAATGTAGAACTGTTGGATTAAATGTATAGACAAGAAACAAGATTGATATAGAATATAGAAAATGCTCTCTGTTTTTTAGTAGTAGGCTACAAATATATTGATCTTTCTGTGTTTGTATGTGATGATGATGAAATACACTGCTGTGATATTTAGCCTGGAACATATTGTTGAAAAATATATAAGATGCTTTCTTTTATTTTCTTTTATTTATTTATTTATTGTTTGTAGGCTACAGATATATTGTTCTTTCCCTGTTTCTGTATGCGATGATGATATCTTGTAATATTTATCATTAATTTTATAAGCAAAACAAAGTTCAGATTCGCCTTCAAATTAAGCCTGTTTTAACGTATCATTATTAATTATTAATAACTGAAATAATTTCCCTCATATTTTAATTGTGAAGTATGCATGAAATGAAGCTCACATTTGAGCATTTGTTACTCACGATCGGGTTCAGTTAAAATTAACTTATGATAATACAAAAAAAAATGTTGGTCAATTCTCGATAAACTAAAGCTCACCTGATATATTACTCATATAAATATATGTATATCCTAAACATTATGGCAACATTTCTTGGTTAAGTCAATTTTATTGAGAAAGCATTTACATGTATACGAAATCCCTGTGTAATAATTCAGTCAGTTAAGTGCCATACGTGATATATGCTTGGGCGAACTTGTCTCGAAAGAGACATAACTGACTAGGTAGATGATCTTTTTGCAGTAGACTAGTTGCCAACCAAGGCTATAGAACCCAGTATATTCTGTTATATAACTCATTGGTAGAGGGAGAAGAGACAAAATAATACCTTTCCGAAGGGTACTTGTGCGTAAGTGAATGCAACGGATTCAACTGGAATTCGAACTCATTATTCGATCTCTCGTTCCGAGCTGATATCCACTGCATCACAACGCACATCCTGTGCATCCTTTCTACCTATTAGGTGTGCTGAAAAATCACTGGCTAGACCAACATTTTGATATTTGGTTATATATTCATGCTTTAGTATTAGTAACATACATTTTTTGAAAGCTCCGATATGAGTTGTCAGTGATGTTTTCCGGTATCAATTTAAAGTTTCGGTTTGAAAAACATCAGACCCTTGTGCCTGGTAATTCACCTTTTTTTTTTCTCAAGTACAAGCAGGCATCCTAGTGGTCGTGTGTTACCTATTTTTTGACAAGTGTTTCGACCGTTCTGCAACCGGCCAATGAAATTCTTCCACGCAATTACTACTGTACTACTACCTGGGTTTTTTTCTTCTGGTATCTGCAGAGGTTTTCTGGTTGTTTTAGTAGAATCCCTGCGAATATGCTGTATTGTGGTATATATTGGATTGAATGATGATTGATGAACTCTTGTGGGGATTGAGAAATGTAAGAATGAATGGGTCGTGAATCAGATTAGTTAGGTCAGTGGTTCCCAATAATTGCGGCAGGTGAAACGAAACGATTGAAAGACAATCAAAGATTTAAATTAAAAGGTCAAAAATAAATATCATTTCAAAAGTTAAAATATCATTATGGATTATTTGTAACTGTATGCTTGACTCCCAGTATAAATAGCTATCATCATTAACCTATTTTATCGCTGTCATATTTTTGCATTATATCAAGTATTAAGAATAGAGTTATTACGGTCCGCAAATTGGAAAAAATTTGATTTTCTAAGCGGTGCTTAGATGTGGTACAAGGCCGAAATCAGTGAAGGACTAACTCATTATTCAATTGTAATAGGCTTTAGCGAGGCAACCTTAATAACCAATACACCACTTCGAGGTGCCAACAAATTGGAGGAGATAGTTATCAAGGACAATATTCTGATTTCGAATCCGTTGTTATCCCCCTTTAACCCTCTCTCTTCTATTTTCATTTTTAAACGTACTTTTTATAATATAAAACTTCGTTAGAAGCGAGCAAATTTTAATTCCGAAAATGCGATCCATAGAAAAAATGTTTGAGAACCACTGAGTTAGGTGTAGGATACATAGATAACCCCCCCCCCACATCACTTCCTTTTCAACCTTGTGCAGCAATTGTATTTTAAATACAATAAATAAATTTTCAGTGGGTATTTGAAGTTATTCAGCTTCTTTAATGTGGTAAGTTGTTATTTCAAGTCTTCTATCTCCATCTCTTTTTCTTTTTTAGTTTTATACCCGAGCTTTTATTTCATATTTGAAGATCGTATTCACCCTTATCCCGTTATTATTTTTGAAGACAGGGTGAAGAATTTTAAAAAAATTAAAGTAAATATTTCAAATATAAATCTAATCTTGTTAATCATTGTTTTAATTGAAAAAAAAAATAGCTTTTATGTCTATATTGATATATTATTTCTTTATAAATTACTTCTTTTCCTACTTTGGCTAAGTTTTTTTTATTTAAATAAAACTGCCTATTTACAATTACTATCGAAACATCGTTTGTTTTTTTTTGTTTGTTTTTTGTTGTTTTTTTTCATCTTTCTGTTTTTCCTGATTGATGTCTTTATTAGCTGTTAGTTCTACGACTTTCTCTCTTAATATTCGTATTCTGCTTCATTACTTATTAGAGATCTTTTGAGCCAAGTTCATCTTGATGATTTTTAGACCGCTTTGATTATTTTTTTCAGAATTTTCCTTTTCACTAAACCTTTGATTCCAAATTTTGTTAAAGCCTTACACAAAGATTGTCGTACGAATCCTCTACATCCTGCCTCGATTGATTCGTTGTATGTTTTCTAACCGTTTTGTTGGTACTCATCATATTTCCTTTCGTTAGCAAGTATCATAAAATCTTCCCAAGGCACGCTCAGTTCTTATGTTATTATCTGTTTATTGCTGTTGGAGAAGATTATCAGATCTTGGCAAAAGTGCTGTTTCTGCAATTTGTTTAGGGGATTTTAATTGCTTTTTTAAATCCACTTCTAGCTGTCAGGCTGGAGTTGAAGGTAGCAGACGAGTTTTTCCCTTCTTTGTACTTTCTTATTTGCTTTAGCAAATTTCATTTTATTCGTTCTCCTTAATGTTTCATATATGCTTTTTCGGATGACTGTGGTAACTGTGCCAGCTACCGCTTTTAGTACTTAGTTGTGTCTTTACTGATAACATCCGGCGGCCAAAGCGTGGAGGGTAGTTACTTAATATATGTTGTAACTATTATTTCTTTGTGGACGTTATAGAGTGTTACTTGTACTCAATGTGCGTAAGTTTGCCGGGCTTAGTAGGGAGTCGTATACAAATTAGACAAGAAAACTGAATTAATTAAAGTCGACTTGCCACAAATATGATCACTTGATCTTTCTCCCGTCTATTCTTTCCCAGCTCGTTCATGCTCCATCTCTGCTTAATCCTACCATTTTAAAATACTGTACTGCCTTTGCTCCTGCTCGGACTTCTTCCTGGATGAGCTGGCATCTTTCCCCACCTTCAGCCTTATTTAATTGGCGGGGAAATAGGTAGAAATACAGTCCTAGACCCGATTTCTCCCTTTCTCCTATCATCCACACTAGTGCTTTTTGCCCTGACTTTTCTTCCACTACGTATAATTCTCATGTTTGTGTGGCATAGTACAGTGTCTTGTTTCCAGACATAGGGTCTTCCAGCAGCTGCTCACTTGACCCAACCTCCTCGAGACAATACAGACCTCCGAAACATAACGTCACAATCACAAGTGATCATTCCAAACACTATGATGTTGATTGGATATATCATCTAACTCTTTCCAAATCCACTGCATTGTTCTCAGATGGACACTCAAACACACTGTACACAACTGACTCTACTATACTGTGTAGTCAACAAATTGAAACAAGCAATGAGCTTACACGAATTTAAAAATATAAAATGGCAACAATTTACCTATCTCACCTTTTATAAGTGAATGTCTATTACACTGATGAGCTGTGATAATGCGAAACAGGCTTTTATGTGGATAACGAATATATATATATATATATATATATATATATATATATATATATATATATATTGTGGCATTTACCGGTGTGAAAAACAGGAGAGGGAAGTTTGCATTTACATTTGAGTTTTTATTCTGACTTACATAGACAGATAGACAGACAGACAGAAAAAGAGAGTAGAAATAAAGAGATTAGACATAGAGACAGAATTAAAGAAAGAGAGCAAACATAGAAAGAAAGAAAGAGAGACATAAATGGAATAGACATATATGTGTGTAGACACAAACACGTGCGCACACATACATATACCCACACATAAATATAAATTAATAATAATGAATATTGATTTGTTCTTCACATTTGGGTCTACTTAAGTTTTATGCTTGGGACAGTCGTCAGGTGAACATTGAAAACTCTCTGTACGATATTTCATATATATATATATATATATATATATATATATATATATATATATAAATGTGTGTGTGTATGTGTGTGTGTGCGCGTGTATTTGAGGCGCTAATTTAGTTCCTAGAGATTTGAACAGATTGATTAATCTTTTTGCCTTTTTCTTGTACAACACCGTGTATTTTACAAATATTTCAAAATCACTACATCAAAGAATAAAGAACTAACCTTTTCTATACATGGGTAATCTATTCAATGCTTTAGCTTCCTCAGACATGCACGTGTGTGTGTGTGTGTGTGTGTGTGTGTGTGTGTGTGTGTGTGTGTGTGTGTGTGTGTGTGTGGCGAATGAGAAAGAGTGTGTGTTTAAAATGCATAAAAGTAATCTTTCAAAGATAAACATTGAAAGAGACGTATAGCTCTTGACTCGTAAGAATATCAACCGAGTGAATCAAAAACAGAAAGAAGCGCAAACTGCACCTCCGTTGGTGCATCAACGCGTGCATTGAGATGTCATCGTTTCAGAGCGGAACAAATGTTTGACTAAAAACAAGCAAACTCACACTAGCAAACGGTAATAAATTTGAAACACTTACATGTACAAATTCCTCTGTATTCATAGACAAACACCCAAGTGGCAAACATGCACAATTTACATGATTCAAGGTCATTTTCATAACCATGCAAAATCACCCCATGGGACCAATTCTGCTACAGTTCCTTGATTTATAATAGTAGCAGAATTGTATCTTTTCTCCTAATGCTTGTTCAAAAAGACAGCAGTCAGCTCACAACAGAAGGGCTATTTAATGCTACAGAGATTATTCGTGCGTCAACCAACCTTACTTAGAAGAATATTCATTCATAAATTATTTTGATGAGTTCCATTCTACGATCTTTAAAGCGGGTGTGAATCAGAAACCGCATTTTTATTTTCTTACTTTCGTTTATTTAACACTTATGGAATGTAACGATCAAAGATTAGTTATGAAAAATGAACTTACGAGGTTATAAATCATATTTAGACCAGATAGAATAATGAAGCAGGTTATCAAAGCGAGGTAAATATATTTACCTTAAAGGCTACGATGTATGGTTGATAAAACTATTTATCTATATTTCTGAGATGAGTTATTTACATTGTTCGGACTAGTGTCCTCATCTTTATTGCCATATTCACAACGTTTCGGTCATTGTACACTCTAACCTTCTTCAGTAGATTGTTCTCGTGCCATGAGTCATACCACTTCTGAATATCTTAGTTATATCTATTTAACTCAATTCTCTAAGTTTTTGTTCACCACTAATAGTTTAAGCTAGACAGAATAATTAATCAGGTATGAAAATTAAGTAAATGTATTACTCTCCAAAGTAAATGTGTTAACTGATAAATTAGGTCTCCAAACTTACAAAAGAAGTTTTAGATAAAAATTATGAAAGTTGCATAAAAATGAAATCAATTTAACATCACAATTTATGTTTTCCAACATAGTTACCAATTAGTAACAAATATTTCTGTCTACGTTTTCCTTCTTTTTGAAATCATGAAACATTCTATTCAGTTTATCCTTCGGTTTTTTTCTCAGACTTTCTATCTAGTTTTCCTTCGTTATTTTTTCAAAAAGTTCTATCTACATTTTCTTTCTTTCCGTGAAGCAAGTGTCTGTTTTGATTTTGATAAAAAGGAAGGTCGAAAGGTCAGCATTTCTCATCCAATGAGAAATGAAAGTTGCTGAGCCAAATAGGCGCAACAAAATCAACTTTGCATCGAATGAGAAATGTTGACCTTTGAACTCTTCTTTCCATTTTAGGATGAACCATAATTATGATGGTACCAACTTGGGACTGTACAAAGGGTGTGCAGTTTCGATGAAACTTCAGGTTTGTCAGTTTTGTTGATTACCTTGCGGCCATACGTAGCCATGATACAAAAAGGTGCTTTTTTGTTTGTTTGTTTTTTTTCTTGCTTTTGTTTTTTAGTGGGTCAGGTTTTATTCTGGGTGCTTGTAAGGTTTCGATGCTGTCATGAATTTCGATTGGCGCGCAATGTAAAACGAACCTGAGCGCTGTGATGAAATTCAACAGGAAAGAAAAACTAGTCAAAAGGAATAATGAAAATAATTAATTCCCAAAATTCAAATGAATTAAAGATAATTATATTCAAGTATAGATATAACAGATAGATACGATGTAAACAAAACAGAATCCAATCATTGCGATTTTCTAAAGGTATACTTAAATTATTATGAGAATCAAAAATGACTGTATAAAAAAGCATCTGTATCTACTGAAAGCTTTATTGTCCCTCTCTTAAAGTTTCAACACGTAAACGAGATGATTTAAGAAATTTACAAAAGAAAAATGTTTACTCTGTACAAATTCGCAAAAAACTTCAGAAAATTAGATTATAAGGGGAAATCAATTAAAGAAAATCATTTATAAAATAGTGAAGCATATAAACAAAGAAATTAATCATTAAAGTGAAATTTGAAGCTGTTTGTACCTAGCTGATACAATAAGTTTTGTAAGAAAATAAGTTAATGTAAATGCCAATTTTGTAAGAAATTAAACAAAGTACTCAATTACAGATTGGTTTATTTTGAAAGAGAGATTGAAATAGAATTGTAACAATTTCTGTCACCTTCTTGCCATGTTTCCTTTATCTTCCATTTCTTTTTCTTTAACTTTTGTCTTACGCGTTCTTATTTTTTTATCGTTCCCTTTTTTGCTGGATACATTGCATTTTCTTTCATATATGTTCTTTTATACGCTACTTGGTATATTGTATTTTATTTCTAATATTCACTTCTTTTAATGTTATTCTTCCCGCCATTTTGTTTATTTTAATTGGTTCTTCAAATGTTCTTTATACAATATTTTCTCTTGTTTACTTCTTTCATTGTTGTGCTTTCTTCCATTTCCTATCTTCGATTTGCTTCTTACAATGCGATTCTTTCTTCCATTTTCTCTATTAATTTGCTTCTTCCCGTCTTGTTCATTCTTCCATTTTTTTTCTATTACTTGCTTTGCCCAAATTTGTTCTGTCTTCCATTTTCTTTCTTTTATTTGCTGCTTCCAATGTTGTTCTTTTTTTCCATCTTTTATTTGATTATTCCAATGTTCTTCCTAATGTTTACTTTCTTTTATTTGCTTCTTACAACGTGGTTCCTTCTTCCATTTTCTTTTTTAATTTGCTTCATCTAATGTTGTTCTTTCTTCTATTACTCTTCTTCAATTTACTTCTCCCAATGCCTTTATACCATTTTCCTTCTTTATTTGCTTCTTCCAATTATGTTTATTCTTACATTTACTTTCTTTTAATTGTTACTCACCATTTTGTTCTTTCTTCAATCCTTTTTATTTTATTTTAAAATTTTTATTTAATTATTTTTTCCAATATTGTTCTTTCTATCTATTTTTATTAATTTATTTGCTTCTTCCAAGGTTGTTCTTTCTTCAATTTTTTTCTTTTGAAGTTTATCCTCATTTTGTTTTTTCTTCCATTTCTTCTTTCATTTGCTTTACCCACTGTTATTCTCTACACCATTTTATTTCTTTTACTCGCTTCTTCCAATGTTCACTTTCACAATTTACTTTCTTTTATTTGGTTTTCCAACGTTGTTTTTTCTTCTATTTTTCTTTCTTGTATTTAGTTTTTAACATTTTTTTTCCATATATTTTTTTCTTCCAATGTTGTTTACTTTTCCATGCCCTTTAATTATTTGCTTTTGCCAATGTTGTTCATTCGTTCATTTTTTTTTGCTTCTTCTGATGTCTTACTTTCTTCGATTTCCTTCCTTTTATTTGCTTCTTCGAGTCTTGTTCTTTATACTGTTATCTTCCTTTTATTTGCTTCTTACAATGTCGTTGTTTCTCCCATTTTCTTTCTTTTACATGCTTGTTTTAATGTTTTTATTTCATTTTCTTTCAATTATTTTCTTCTTCTAATGCTGTTCTTTTTTCCATTTTTATATCTGTATTTGATTCTTCCAATGTTCTTACATTTTCTTTCTTGTATTTGCTTCTCCTAATTTTGTTTTTTCTTCCATGTTCTTCCATTTATTTTTTTCTTCTAATGTTGTTTCTTTCCTTTTTTCCCTGTTATTTGCTTCTTTCGGTAATGTACTTTCTTTCATCTTCTTTATTTTATTTTTTCTCCTAATTTCATTCTTTCTTCCATTTTCTTTCTTTATTTGCTTTTACCAATGTTCAGTTTTTTAAATTTTCTTACTTTTATTCGCTTCTTCCAATGATGTCCTTACGTCTAATTTTGCTTATTTTTCATATTTCTTTTCATATTTTTCTTTCTTTTATTTTCTTTCTTTTATTTGTTTTTTACCATATTTTTCTTTTTCTTTCATTTGCATCGTTCTTGACATATTACTTTTTTCTTCCTTGAATTTTACCATATGGCTCATTCTTCCTTTGTTAATCAGTTCCTTACTTTTTATCGTTTTCTTTTCATTCCTTGCTTTTTAACATATTCTTTCTTCTTTGATTCTTCAGTTCATTTTCTTATACAGAATATTCTTCAAATTCTTCATGCATTTTTTCTTCCGTTTTCTCTTTTACTTACTTCTTACTCTATTGCATTTTCTCACAAATCTTTCTTTTTCTTACTTCTTGCTATATTTCTCTTTTTCTTATTTCTTTCTAGTTTTTGTTATATTCTCTTTCTTTCTTTTTATATTTTACACTTTTTTCCGTTTTTTCATCCTTTTACTCGACATACTACTTTTTTATATTTAGTAACTTTTTATCTTCTTCCTATTTTTGAATTTTCTTCATTTTTCACTGTTCTCTTTATCAGTTTTATTTTTATTTTAGTTCTTTTTTATTTTTCTTTATTTTTCTTTTACCTAAATTTTGAACTCGTCCTCCTCTCGAATTACGCTCTCTTCGTTGCATTTTTTCTTTCATCAAATTCTCTCTCGATTTTCCTTTACTTTTCTTCTTTGCCCTTTCTATTCACCATTTCATGATTATGATTATCATGATTATGATGATGAATCAGGCGGTGATTTTCATTTAGAAATAACAAAGCCCTAAACTGGAATCTTCGCTAGGGAAGTTTGACGAAAATGAGAAAACGTTCAGCTTGTGGGATGATGGGGTTGTTGTTGGCACCTGGATGTATGCATGGTTGCCTGAGAGCGGTTGGGGCAGCCAAGCTTCCACGCTTTTTAGTATGTGGAGAGAAAAATGGTTCTCTTTTAAGTTGCTTCTTCACTGGTTTATGTATGTTTTTTGTGTTACTTTCTCGAGGTGGGCGGGACCACATTGAAAATTTCAGTGTCTCTTGTTCGGTGCTGCCATTGTTCTCATTGATATGCTAGCGCTTGCTTAGATTTTACGCTTTTGCACAAACATCCAGTTAAGAGCAGAAATATGAAAAGTTGAAGATGAGCAACTCACTGTTTGTGAAGATGGTTCCCACAACGCACATGATGAATGCTAACATTTACTAAACTTGTTTCTATCTTGAATAAATAAAAAGATTGATTTTTTTATATATAATAAATCAAATAGATTATTATTAAAAGAAAAACTCAAATAAAATATTTACCCCGCTTCTTATGGCAGTGTAAATAAACCAGACTCAAGGTGTTTTTCATATTTTGTGTTTTTGTATGAGTTTTATATAATCATTTTTTTAGCGTGACTGTGTTTGGACAAAAAGTTATTGGAAGTATTAAGTAAAAAAAATTAAAAAATTATATTTATAACTTTAGACCTTTAAAGCAAGAAAGGGCAATGTAGCAGGAAGTGAAAAAGTAAGACTGTTGAATATAGCAGGAAGCAAGAAATGGAAAGAAAAATCGGGAAAGTGTAATACATCAGGAAGCAAGGAAAAGGGAGAAAACCTCAGAAAGTACAATAGGGCAGGAAGAAAGAAAATGGCGGAAAATACAAGAAAGTTTAATATTCAGGAAGCAAAACCAAGAGAGAAAACGCGAGAAAGTGAAATATGGCAGGGAGCAAGGATTAGAGAGCAAACGCAGAAAAGTGTAATAGGGCAAGAAGCAAGAAATAGAGAGAAAATGCGGGAAAGTGCAATACGGGAGGTAGCAAGGAAGAGAAAGAAAACGTCAGAAAATACAATATGGCAGGAAGTAAGAATATGGATGAAACTCAAGAAAGTTTAATATGGTAGGAAGCAAAAACGCAGGAAAATGTAATATGACAGGAAACGAAGAAAAAGAAATAAATACAATAAAGTTTAATATGGCATAAATTGAAGAATACAGAGAAAAGGGGGGGGGAGTGTAATAAGACAGGACGCAAGGAAAAGGTAAAAAAACGGCAGAAAGAACAACATGGCACGAAGAAAGAAAATAGGTAAAAACGAAGTAAAGTTGTATATGACATGAAGCAAGACAAAGATAGGAAACACGGGAAAGTTTAATATGGCAGAAATCCAAGAAATAGAAGTAGACGCAATAATGTATCATATTTCCGGAAGCAAGTAAAAGAGGGAAAATGTTTATTAATGTCGGAAGCAAGAAACAAAGAGTAAACAGAGGTCAGCGTAATATGAGTGGAAGCGAGAAAATGCAAGAAATTGTATTATGGCAGGAAGCAAGGAAGAGGAAGAAATTCCAACAAAGGGTAATATAGCAGAAAGAAACAAAAAGGATGAAAACGTTTCTTTTCATTGTGTAAGCGATCATGACCCTCCACATCTCCTTATTCCTTTGTAGCTCTTAACACCTTTTCTCTTGGTATTTGTCCCAAACCTTTCTGGGCATTCACTTGCTCAAGCTCATCAAGTATGTCATGCGTTGCTTTTCACTGTCTCTCTTTCCCTCTATTCGTTATGTGAGTATTAGATTCTCTAAGCCCTCCTTCCTCATTACGTGTCCTAGAAACTTCAGCTATCTCTTCCTGATGTTAAGTATAAGTTTCAGAATTTCGTTCCCTTCATCGAAAACCTTGACGTTTTTCACATGTTCGGTCCTTGGTATCCTTACCATCCTTAAAACAGAGGACTAACACCGATTAAATGTTTTGTTACACCGGGTCATTACCCGAGACTTAAAGTAAATAGAGTTCATAAATAAAGGCATTCTGTTCGAATAAATTCTGATGTTAAGTTATACTTAAAGTATACATTATTTATATTACAAACCATCGTTTTATCTTTGTTGGCTGTAACATATACGCAATAAATCTCTGCGAGCCTGTGATTGATTGATTGGTTTTTACAGATTATAAACCCCTTTTATGTTACTTAATGCCAGAAATTATTTCAGATTGTAAGAATTTTTCATAGATATTAATCATTTATTGATACAAGTTCTATTAATTAATCCATAGCTGAATAAGTGGGTTCATACATTTTCTTAAGGTGTTTACTCGCGCAACCAGACTGGCAAATGGGTCCCACCCATTCACAGTCAGGTTAGCCAAATGCAGACGACAATTCTACTCCTGCAGCTTCTCTCGCACTTCCCGTCTGTGGAACTCGCTCCCATATTCTTGCTTTCCTGAAGGCTACAACCTCCAGAAATTTAAATGCAATGTCAATACTTATCTATTAACCACTGGACCCTAGCTCTTTCCCCACCCCCGTATATCCTTCCCTTTCTCTCCACCTATGTATCTGTCATCGCACCTGCATTCTCAGCTTTCTATTGTTCCTTTCTAACTAGTTTGTACTCCTCACTCTTTTCTAATTAATCTTTTTACAGTTATGTAGCCCCCCCCCCCCCGCTCATCAGTGGCATTTCTGCCTTGCTCGGGGTGAAATGATTAAAAAAAAAATTTTAAACATAAAGGAATGTAACGAACTCAGGCAGGAGTTAAAACTGCGATCTCCAATTAACAATTCCAAGTCATTATCAAAGGCACTAACCTCACACACAAGCTTACAATACCTCGTATTCCCAAGCTGTCACCCATCTAGATACTGACCAAGCTCGACATTACTTAAATTCATTGACCGTACGGGAACCGTTGTTTCAACTTAATATGGACGTAAACCTGTGTATACATTTTTGGCGGATTATATATATATATATATATATATATATATATATATATATGATGTATGTGTTACTTAGAGAGAAATATTTTGAATATGTAAATGTAAAAGTATAAGATCCAGCACCAACCAAAAGGTACACCGTATTCTATGCATTCACCCTGTAACTGAACACAACTGGCTCATCGTTTCTCAAATGTTTGGTCATCGAAATCTTGATTTCGGGAAATCAGTCACGCCGAGAACTTTTCAGCACCTCCTTCGCATATGCTTGTGCATTGGATAAGTAAGGCTGTCCTTAAATATAGAGATTAAAATTTAGGTGTTTTCTTCTTCGAAAATTGTGTAAATGTGGGTGCCATATGTTTAGAACGAGACTATGAGACCCGTGTTCGAATCTCACTACGGTCGATTTGTCAAGGGAGTAACTTTTGATGTTTTCTAAAGAGAGGTGATTCTGGCGTGCGGGACCTTTGAAAAGTGTCCTAAAACTATATCACTGGTCAAATCATCCTTGTGAGCGAAATTGTTCGTCGATAGCCATGCTGGCTCAAGTCATCTTGGCCGTGCATATGAGTGTACTGGCCATCGGATGATTCGCTCTCTCCCAGAAACTGTAACTAAGGTCCGCTCAGCAAAATTGCAGTTAAAAACTACAGTTGAACAAACAATGTGCCTGACCAAATACTGACAGCCAGTATATGCTCGCCTGCAGCGAGAATATACTGGCTGTCATAGAATACCAGCGGCCAATGCATATGGCAAAAAGGTGAAATTTTTCCAGCCAAGTTGTGGTCAAGAAACAGATCTGTGTTATTCTAATGAAATACGAATTTATTTTACTATTTCGGTTATTCTAATTGTTTCGTTCTCCGGAAGGCGTGCAGAGTTTTCTTCCAATTCCATCATCTTCACAGCATCCCCTTTTTTGGATAAAGACTAGTTTTGGGGGATTTTCCATTTCACTTGAGTCGCGATCTCTTGCGGAACAATGCCCTTATTTTTTTTAATGGGACATTAATTAGTTGATTAGGTACGTTTTTCTTTGCGGTTTACTTATGTGAAGTCACACATCAAATCGAATTACATCAGCACATAGAAGAAAAAGTATCAATCGACCCTCACTTTTCAAGGGTGATTTTTGTGATTTAAATTTCGTCTTATACGCGGAAATATACTGGAATTAAACATAGTAATTCTCATGCATACAAATCAGATAATTATAAAATACGGTATTTGACGACATATAAGTCGCACGGGGGTATAAGACGCACCACAATTTTAACAGGGCAAATCACGAAAAACTTACTAATTAGTAAAATTAGTAAAATCATTAGTAAATGGTACAGCTTAGGCTATATTTATGAGGTATGATTTTGATTAAACACTCCATGATTACAGTTAAACGAAAAGTAATAGGAAAAGAAAACGAGCCTATAAAAAACTTTATTATATCCAAAAGTAAGAAAACAAAATAAAAATCAAGCACATGACATAAAAATGCAGGAGAATTTTAAAAGATATTTTTAGTAGAAAAAAAGTGCTCCTTATATGCCGTCAAATATGGTAATTAAAATCATAAAACTAATTCTAAAGTAAATATAATAATGAAAACAACCTCAAAATAGGATCTCTAACGTGGATGTTTATTTATGCTTGTATCCATGACAGTACGTAAACTTTTCAGCTGTGCACAGGTGCTGAAGTTGGAAGGTCGAAATCTCCGTGTTATTGTGATGCGTTCGAGTGTTTTAAAGATAAATGAAGTCTAATTGCTCCTTTATTTTTTTCTGCCTTTGTTTTGTTCTTAGCAGGAATCTTAATTAAGCCCAGCATGAGGTTTGGGTTGAATGGATTTCTAACCACTGAAAAGACAATAAATGTAATGAATGTATAAAACATGCCGAGAACGGATGAGAAAGAAAGCCGAGTGCGAAGAGGGAAAGAAGTGAGAAAACGTAGTGAGAACAATTAAACAGTTTGAACATGTCGACTTGGTTGAAGAAACAAAATAAGAGACAAAATAAAGAAATCATGTCCTCTTGTCGTACCAAGAAGAGAATGGTTATACAAAATGGCGACTGGTAATCACACGAACAATCTTTAACTGATCAGTTCAAAAAACTAGGTTTTAAGTTCTAAAAATGATTAACTTAAAATGTAAATTTACATTTCGGGGATGCTAAAATCAAGTGGGCACAAAAATTTAGATATCTTGAAAGTGGGCTAACAAAGGAAGGAAAGTGCGACATTGAGATCCGAAGACGTACTGGGATGGCCTAGGATGCATTTTAAAGGCTAAACAGAGTATTATGAGACAGAAAAAAAATCGTTGGTAATAAAGAAAATAGTACTGAACTGTTATGTGATCTCTCTCTCTCTCTCTCTCTCTTTCTCTCTGTCTGTCTGTCTGTCTGTCTCTCTCTCTCTCTCTCTCTCACACACACACACACACACACACTCTTCTACGAATGCTGAACAATCGCCTCAAGGACGAAGAAGAGACTTGAGGCATAAGAAATGGGGTTCTACAGAAAGATGCCGAGGATACTATTGGTGAAACATATAGGCAAGAACGAGCTTTCAAAGGGAATGGAAACAAAAATATAACTTATACTTAACATTATGAAGAGGTAGTTGTTATTTCTGGGGCGCGTGTAATGAGGTAAGGGAGCTTGGAAAATCTGATACTCACAGGACAGATTGTAAGGAGAAACAGAGGAAAGCAACGCGTAACATACTTGATGAGCTTGGGTAAATGGATGAAAGAACAAGATTTGGGAGAGATAAAAAGACAAAATTTTTTGAGAGCTACAAAGGAAATGAAGATGTGGAGAGCTACAATCGCCTACATACTGAAGAGACGCATCACAGAAAAGAAAAATTGATCCTACGAGGGTGAATCAACGATGAAGTTTTTCATGTCTGCGGTACTGATAAGAGGCCTGTTTTTAATAACAAGGCTTTTTTTTTTATTCATTGTATGGAAAGTTTCTCACAATACGAAAATGTACTGTAAAATGTTGGAATCAAAAACTCTTCCAAGAAATCTTCTACATAAATTGTCCAGTTCAACATTCCGTAAAATACAAATCATAATATGCTAAAAATATCTATTTTCTTCAATCTTTAATATTCAAATCGATAAACTACCAATACTGACATTTTTTTTTTTTTACAAATTCTTACTGATAAGAGAACTTTAAAATAGAATCAAATGCGGTGTTTGGGAATAATTTTAAATAAATGTTATTTGTTGACAAACGCTGGACAAAAGTTTTGACTAATGCAATAATTGATTAACACAGAGAATTATTAAATAAAATCAAATTAAGCAACAAATATGTTCATTGTAATAATTTTGTAAGAGAACATTCAAATTCTCCAAAATTATGCAATTCAAAAACCAAACAAAAAGCATATATCAAACGCAGAGAATTAAAGAGAAGATCATTGAAAGAACAAACGCTACTCACAGAAAAAATAACTGGACAATGAAAAATTATGCAAATAAGAGTAACCTTTCAAAACATTTCCAAATGTAGATATCACAACAAATTCCTACTACTCTACCTATAGCCACATCATGACTTAAAATACATTCCATTACATAAATTTCATAAACTTTAAAAGTGTCAACATTTAGAATGGAAGAAAATATACAAAATATAAATAAAAGAAAATTAAATAAATAAATTTATTAATTTAAAATAAAGTAAAAGAACTAAAGGTTTCGGGATAATATGAATAAATTAAACAACCGTAATCAGAAGAACTAGGAAGGACCGGGTTTCCTTATCTAACAATTCACATAATACGCCAATAATCTGTATAAGAAAAACCGCTAAAGGAATCGGAACACATGTGGCGATACTGAGACGTGAAACGGATAGTCAGCATGCATGTTTTTTGTGTCTCCACTACACACACACAAGCACACACACACGCACATACACACACGCACATACTATTATATATATGTGTGTGTTGTGTGTATGTGTGCGTTTGTTTCACTAAAAACGACCGACAAGGAAAGTTTTATTAATTTTTTATTTAATATTTCCAGTAGTGTTAGATGTTTCTTTTTAGCTAAAGATAAGGAGTAAAATATTTCATAATTTTTTATTATTTTGGCGTTTTTACCTATCCACCTCGGTGTCCTTGACAAAATCCAACGGAGAATCTGTAATGTGATACATCACGATCTGGCAGCTCGGATACAGTTACTTTCTCCCTTTGTCTCTTCTACAAATACTTTCACGGCTTCTGCTTCTAAACTTAGCTCACTGGTGCCCCCTATATATAAATTTCCTCGAGCCACAAGATTAGCAACTAGGTCCCACCCTTTTACTGTGAAACCAATAAATTGTAAACGCAACTTCTACTCCACCAGCTTCTTTTCTTGCATTTCCCGTCTATGGAATTCGCTTCCATTTAATTGCTTTCACGACGGCTATAATCTCCAAGAATTTAAATGTAAAGACAATAATCACCTCCTTTCTCACTTACCTACATCGTCTCTCTCGTGCTCCATTCTGCGTCGACTCAACTTTCATCAGTATTCTCATCCTTCTATTACCCACATTCTGAAACCCCCTATAACCTGTCACTTTTTCTCATAACTTTTCTCTTATGTAATAAGCAAGGCAATAAAATGCCTTCCTTAGGGCGATATAATTATAAAAAAATAAGAAAAAAAATTCACTGGTCATTTTCAAGAATGTTATTTTTTTTTCTGATATTGTTATTTTACTCTCAAACATTACATTACAGTCAAAACATGAAGGAAAATAATAACAACGGGAAAATAACATCCCCGAAAATGGTCAGTAGAGTGTTTGAAAACGCTTGGAAAGTCAAAAATTATGGAACATTTTTACATTCCTTTTCTCCAACAAAAAAGGAAACATGAAAAAATTATATCAAAAATGAATAAAATGTTCCTCGTTAATCGTCGAAACATGCTTAAAAGAAAGATTGCTACCCAAGTAAACATTAACACACACACACACACACACACACACACACACACACACACACACACACACACACATATATATATATATATATATATATATATATATATATATATATATAACACAATGGGTGTTGGTGTTTATTAAGTGCTTATTGATAAATATACACATTATCCCTCACATTAAACATTTAAAAAACATCATAGTTCATGTTTAAAGAGAATTTTTTTTATGTTTAGTACTATGTTACGTTATAAGATGTTAAAATAATTTCTTCGGATTTTTATACGCCCCGGTTTTTCTCCCAATTTCCCCTTTCCTAATAGAAACAATATTTTCCAAGACCAACATATACAACAAACATATAAAAAAATATAAAACAAACAGTTAATTCACCATTGACCAGCCTGCCTATCTATCTATCTATCTATCTATCTATCTATCTATCTATCTATCTATCTATCTATCTATCTCCCAGTCTGTTTAAATCTATCTATCTATCTATCTATCTATCTATCTATCTATCTATCTATCTATCTATCTTACAATGAGGGTGATACTGAACAGACAAGCCTCTCAATACTATCACATGAATGCGGGTATCCCTCAAAGCTCTATTCTAGGTCTTACGCTTTTCCTTATCCACATTAACGATCTCCCTGATGTAATAAGATCCCAAGTGGGCATATATGCTGACGACACTACGGTTTACTCTCGTCTCGATCAAAATCTACCAAGGCTGAAAAAGCAAAGCTCTCTGCCGAGCTTGAAAAGGACCTCCAATCCGTGGTGGACTGGGGTAAAAAATGGCTCGTAAATGTTAATGCTTCTAAAACGAAGCTGCTATCTAATACCCACCACAGACAATTGTTTCTCCCGCCCATTAACATGGATCAGGCTTCTCTCCCTGAAAGCGAAGCACTGCGCCTCCTCGGGTTAACTCTCACACCAGACCTCAAGTGGAATAACTATATAGAATCCCTAGCATCATCCGCTGTGTAGGGCCAGAAAGTTTTTCCCATCCCAAACAATCCTGCACATATACAAGTCTATCTATTTATTCAACTTGTACAGCGAGACTATTCTGAAGACCCTAGAAGTTATGCCAGGATTCATTATCAGTGGCCACAATCTAGACAACATAAGATATGCAGATGATACAGTACTGATAGCTGACACAGAAAGAAAACTATACAACTTCCTAAAGAAGGCAGATGAAGAAAGCCGAAAGCAAAGACTACAAATAAACTACAAGAAAACCAAATGCATGGTCATCAGCAAACAGAGGAGCCCAAAATGCCAATTACATATGGGGATACTAAAATCAAGCATACAAAAATTTAAATACCTGGGAAGTGTTCTGACAGAAGACAGAAAGTGCGATAGTGAGATCCGCGGGTGAATTGTTATGGAGAAGGGCGCATTCCAGAAGTTGAGAAGAGTATTAATAGACAGGAAAATTTCGCTAGAAACAAAGGAGAGAGTACTGGATTGCTATGTGATGTCTGTTCTTCAGTATGGCAGTGAATGCTGGACAATATCATCAAAGATGAAGAAAAAACTTGAAGCAGCTGAAATGTGGTTCTACAGAAGCATGTTGTGGATATCATAGATTGAGCATGTGAGCAATGAAGACGTTTTGGAAAGGATGGAAACGAAAAGGAAATTAATACTGAACCTCAGGAAAAGACAACTAAAGTTCGTGGGACATATAATGAGGAAGAATCTATTACTCAAAGTTCAGATTGAGGGAAAGAGAGACAGGGGAAAGCAGCTGATAATATACTTGACGGGCCTGAGCAAGTGGATGGTAGGGCAGGGCAGAGTGAAGAGCCAACAGGGATAGGGAGACGTAGAAGGCCATGATCACCTACTTCCTGAAGAGACATGGCACATAGAAGAAGAAGAAACTTTCAACCTTTCGATATCTTCAGGTAATTTATAATAACTGATTTTTCAACGTTTTCAAACTTACAAACAGAGATTTTTTGCGAACGCGTACCAGGAATTTTTAAACAACTAAAAATTTTCTAAATTAGGGAGGAATTACATAATGATCTTAAAACACTTTAATCCAGGTTTGTTTGATCCTAATATGTATTTATAGGTGTGATTACATCTGGACATGACTTCTGATTTTTTTATTCAGTAGTTTTTTATGTTTTTTTTGTTATGGAAACAGCATAATGGTTACCTTTTTTTCTTTGCTTCTTTTCTTCATATATATATATATATATATATATATATATATGCAAACGTATATTCAGTTATAATCTGAGGAAAAGAACAGTATGATTAAATCAAGAAGACAAGATAAAACTATATTTTTCTCACCTACATGTTTCAATGAATCACACACACACATTATTTATTAGTTCAAAAGCTATTTTTGGTGGATAACCGTGTTTAAGTAGACGATC
The DNA here is from genome assembly GCA_037127315.1 of Ascarosepion bandense. Classification (NCBI taxonomy): domain Eukaryota; kingdom Metazoa; phylum Mollusca; class Cephalopoda; order Sepiida; family Sepiidae; genus Ascarosepion; species Ascarosepion bandense. Next base: position 5,352,877 of record JBBBDQ010000694.1, on the reverse strand, counting down.
CGTTTAATTTAAACAGTATTTGTTTCAATTAGCGGGACTCAAATCTAAATTACCATATACAGGAGGAAACGTCGCAAGCAAAATACTGTTTAAAATAAACGGAGCGTCTACTCAAACACGGTTATCCACTAAAAATGACGTTTGAAGTAATAGAAATATGTCGGATTAAAAATAAATTCCAATGGTTGTTTAAAAATATACATACATACGTGCATACATACACACACACACACACACACACACACACACACGTATATGTTTCTTAATATGTGTGTTTGTGTGTGTGTGTGTGTGTGTGCACGCGCGCGCGTGTTTACATTATGGTTGTATTATATATGCCCACGTATCTACATTCATATATACATGCCTATGCGTATATACATGCATATACTGAAATATATACCTGTATATATGTGTGTGTGTGTGTCGGGGGTATAATACATAAAGTGAATGTGTTCCATTGCAGTCCGAATGGTTTCTGTCCCATCAGTGCTACCTTTTCACTGCCATTTTAAGGCCACAGGTGCAACAACAAACGTCAGCTGTGAAACCCACTCAATAACAAAGAAGACAAAAACATATTCACGCCCTTAATTTGAGATATCGGCGCGTATTTATGAACAATTTATCCAAGCGCGCACACACACACACAGTGAGAGAGAGAGAGAGAGAGAGAGAGAGAGAGAGAGAGAGAGAAAGTAGAAGTCCTGTCATCTATTCTAATGTTGATATTAACATAACTGTATACACAAATAATACATGTGTGTACGTGAATCGTGGAGTGCCGACACACACGCACATATCCATATGGTTGTAGATAAATATAGAGATCTTATTCATTTTTCGCACCCATGTGAACCCGTACACATATTTGTTTAATGTCTTCAATCTAGTTGTGCACGTGCGAAAATATAAACAGATATGCTATTATATTTATAAATACGTTCGATACCAATTTTATCGGAATTTTTATATTTTATATTTGACATATATATATATATATATATATATATATATATATATATTTTAAATTTTAAATTCATATATATATATATATATATATATATATATATATATATATATATGTATGTATAGGAGGTGGACAAAATAATGGAAACACTTTGAAATGTCAAGTAAATTTATATTCATATGGTGTAGGACCACATTTGGCAGTAATTGCAGCTTGAATTCAGCGTGGGATCGACTCGTACAAAGTTTGAATTGTTTCCAGAGGAATTTTATCCATTCTTCAGCTAAAAGTCTTTAATTCTTTCAATGATGATGATAGAGGATATCGACTCCTCACTTGTTTTTCTAAAATCAACGATAAACGTTCAATGATGTTGAGATGTGGGGACTGTGGTGGCCAGATAAGATGTTCTCCTTCACTAGGATGTTTTTCATGCCATTCAGCAGTATGCATCGGTGCATTATCACCCTGAAATATGACATTTCCTTCCGGAAACAGTTACTAAGCTATAGGGTGAAGTTGATCATTTAAAATTCTGAAATAGTACTGACTGTTGATTTTAATAAGCTTAAATCATTCGTCTTTAAAAAAATTCTGAAGAAGCTTGTTAAAGTGAAACATGTTAGATCAAATATACTTTTTTCCTACTTATTCTTTACTTATTCTATTCATCTTGTCAGATTTCGAGCTATATATTTAAGTCACAGACTTATCTAAATAATATCTGTAAAAAAAAATCAAAGAGAAACAAACAATTTTAGCAAAAAAATGAGGTAGTACTAATATGAGATCAACAAGTATAAATATAACAAAGCTTTTGACAGTTTAATCAAATTTTATAAATTATGTTATTATAGTACGAGCTGTTTCCATTATTTTGTTCATCTATATATATATATATATATATATATATATATATATATATATATATATATATATATAATAATATTTATTACTAAATTATAACATTGATATGTTATAATATCACTACAAAAGTAGCTATTTTGTTTCGACACTTTTTGTGTCTTTTCAAGTGATATATATAAATCTTGGAAAAAGGAATAGGGTTGTTCCAACGAGAGAAATTGGTATAGAACAAAAAGTGTGAGAGGCCGTGAACGTTTTCTTTAAAGTGTACATTTATTGATTATACATGTTATGATACTTGTTATGATACTTTAAGTGTTATGATACATGTTATGATACTTTAAGTGTCCATAATGGTATTTGTGACGCTACACGTGTTTCGATTGACTCTCTTCAAGCGAATAAATTTGTGGCTTTACGTATCGAGTTCCTTTTGTTTCTGATGGCCAAATTGTTGTGTTATAAATAAGTAAGTAGAAAAAATAAGAAAATAAATCAAATCAGTAAAATAAAATAAAATAAAATAAATCAAATGTTGGCATGTTGAATAGTGTGTGGTTTCTCACATCAGCACGTGTATAAATGGATAAACAGATAAATAAACAGATGAATGAATCAAGTGCTTACCCTAATTTGAAATGATTTTGGTCTGGGGTTACCATATATATATATGAGCGTGTGGGAGGATTTAGTCAGAACATATGCTTTTTTCTTTTTTCTTTTGAATTTCAACAACAATAGTCAAATATTTCTAAATGGATTTATACAATCAAACTAAACCATTTCGTGATTCTACCTTTCGTCACTTTTGAGACAACTGGGCAATTCATTTCCAAACGGATAGAGACCGTGCCTGTACAAATCGATGAGCACTAAAATAAGCTGGCTGAGAAATAGTTTTGATAGATCGATAGATTACCAGAGTACGTTGTTCTAGTTCCATGAGTCATGCCACTTGCAGATATCACAGTATCAGTTACCTCCCTTTGTCTCAACTCACTAAGCTTTTTGTTCACCTCTGCTGTGACCAAGTATTGGACTCACAACTTTTTAGGTCAAATCAATGGATCAAACCAACGCTTTTACCCACTGTGCCATGTGTCCATAGTTGGTTCCAGTGACTTGACCCAAAGAGTTGTGAGTTCGATCTATAGATAGATGGATAGATATTAACACATTGCAATTGATATGAACAGGTTACGATAAATAGAAAGATATAAATATTTAAAATATCGTAATAATTACTATGCAGCTGGTATTACCACGAAATAAAAATGAAAAAAACTATATCTTAAAGTGCTTAAATGGGTTTCTCATTGCAACATGTCAGCTGAACCAATTTGTTAAAAGTCTCAACTATTAACAAATAAAAGACAATAAGAATATTTCAGGCGAAGTGTATTTATGGAAACTGAGGCTGTGTGTATTTTAAGAGAAAACAATGACGTAATTAGAAGGCGATAATTTTACGTCAATTCACGTGACTGTCAAGAGAAAATAAATAATGGTTGGGTGTTGAAGGAATTCGTATTTTTTGTGTGCGTCCTTGTACGTGTGCGCCCCGTGCGTATATCTGTGTGTGTGTGTGTGTGTGTGTGTGTGTGTGTGTGTGTGTGTGTGTGTGTTGGCCTTGATTTTATACTTTTTTTGTCTTAACTTTCGTACAGAAAAAAAATAGTTACATCATTATCCACACATGTTTAAATGTTTGGGTAGTTGCCTTAGAGTGATGCCGACCGAATTTGTCAAGCAATTCCTTCACTAGTGTTTAAAATAGCTTTCTGTTGGTGCCCCACAATTATGGCCCTGTGCCGTACTACTCACCATCGAGATTAGCTTGCTACTAATTGTAGCACAATGAGACACCAGAAAAACATTTTTATGCAGTAATATGTAGTTATGCGAGGTGCAAACGAAAATTCTGGAAAATTTTAACACCGCACAAACCGAATGTAACAGGGCTTTTTGCGACTACCCCTTATGAGCACTACTCTTTCTGAGACTATGTACAATAAGTAGACACGAACTATATCGAAGAAGACGATGGAAAGTAAGCGTTAGTTTACGTAATTATTCCTGATCATTCCCCCTGACATCAGAGCACCAATTCGAATATGTTTTTTAACATCAATGCTAAATAACAGATACAAATGAATCATAATACGTATATCTATTTAAATATATCTGTGCATCCATAAGTATACACACACACACACACACACACACACACACACACACACACACACACACACACACATACACACACGCACATATATATATATATATATATATATATTGCTCTTTATTTTCCTTGATGTTCTTTTCGTTTGATTTATATTTCCAACGATTTTATCTGATGATATGTTGGACGAAAAGGCGTTAGGGACTGTCAATAAATTCCTTGTTTTTAAAATAATATATATATATATATATATATATATATATATATATATATATAATTGGAGTAGACAGACTAAACTATCGCCCGGTTCACACACCACCCATGTCTATTGAACAGGTGTAGAGGCTCATCCTTTGTTCCCTGTTTAGGATGTGGTTTCCGGCTTTCTCTTTTCCAATCTTTTCACTTTTACGTAGCCTCCTGCGCATCAGTGGCGTTACCGCCTTGCTCGAGGTGATATGATTAATATATATATATATATATATATATATATATATATGCGAGAGAATTCACTTACGAAACAGAAACAAATAATGTTTCATCTATCCTAGATATCATTTACAAGTGTCCATCGCAAATCAACTAATAATGAGGATCTCATTTAAAATAATGCCATACTCACAAAATGAAATCTCGAATAATTATCGGACTCTATTTAAGATCGCTCAATATTTATATGAAAAGAAGAAATACATTAAAAATGCTTTTATAGTAAACGAAGACCCTAATTCATAATTTTTCCCCAAAGAATTTGTGCTATAGTGAAGAATTTCACCCGAATAGAACTTAGCTCCCAGATTTTTATTTCCTCGGATTTCAGTGACCCATGAGGAGTTGATAAGCCGTAAAACAAAACAACCAAGCAACTAATCTTTACAAATTGCTAACAGTTAACCATAGATATTTACATAAGCCTAAATAATAATATTTACATTGGCCTAAATAATATTTAAGTAGGTCTAAATAATATTTGCATAAACCTAAATAACATTTATGTATGACCGAAATAATGATAATTTACATTGAGCTAAAGAATAATAATTACATCAGCCTAAATAACAGTATTTACATTGGCCTAAATAATATAATTTATTTAAATAGGTCTAAATAATATTTACATTGGGCTAAATAATATTTACATGGAGATGAATAATAATATTTACATTAACATAAATAATGTTATTTACATAGGCCTAAATAATACACTGGTATTAAATCATAATATTTATATTGAAATAAATAATAACATTTACATTGGGATAAATGATATTTACACTGGACTAAATAATAATATTTAAATTTGCCAAAATAATATTTACATTAGGCTGAATAATAATATTTACATTTGGTTAAATTATATTTGCATTGGCCTAAATAATAATATTTACATTGTCTATAAATAATAATAGCAGTTTCCCAATCGATAAATGTTGAACGGCATACGAAGTCTAATAACAAAAGAAAAGTGCACGATCTAACAATTAAATTTTTAAAAATTTTTACTTCGCATTTTTTTTCAAATATATGTTGCTTTAGTGCTGTAAATTCAGTAAATTTAACGAGATACATTCATTCTTTTGGCCTAATTCTTCTATGACTTAAATCGGCAAGCACCAAGAAACATTAGTGATACTGTTAATACCAGTCATGTATGGAGTGCGTATTTTAGTAAGATATAAATAACTTGAACCCACACTGCAAATGTATTTACTTAATATAATTATTTACTACTAGTGTACCACTGCCATAAAAAATGACGGCAAAATATTTAAGAGAATTATTAGCGGTTTCCTCACAGGTTATCCCCCTGAGTATGACAAAAGGGAATGTGTGTGTGTGTGTGTGTGTGTGTGTGTGTGTGTGTGTGTGTGTGTGTGTGTGTGTGTGAACGAATCAGGAGGGATATATATATACAAATAAATGCGCAACGATCTTTATTATAATGGAGAGGATACGTATCTTTGTCTTGGAACAAGGCAACTGTACCAAGGCAATCACGAGAATAGAACTCTCTATGCAAATGAATTGGCATAGGTTGACGAGTTTGATACCCGTTCTGCTCTGGTAGACACCTACTGCATTTCCAGTACGCTAATACGCTACAAATCATAAAGACGTACCCTATTTACGTGGGGGATCTTTTAAAAATGAGGATTTCCCAGCTTACTGCATAAGCATAATGTCCAACTTGCGGACTCTACGGTGTCTTTCTTTCTGTCGCAATAATTATCACATTTTGGACTTATTATAAAGTATTTGTGGTTATTATTTTGGTTTTTAATTGGTTAGCACAGTGTTATACTTATTCACATTAGAAATAACTGGAACTTGTCACAACAAGCCACAAGACGTCTCAACATACGGTGTGTTTACATCCAACACCCCGCTAATGTTCCACGGCTGTATTCAAGAGCAGAAAAGTGTGTTGCTTTTTTCCTCGTCATAACCACTGTTCGCTATTATTGTATGAATGTATTATTGACTATCCAGTTGTATTATTAAGAGTAACTAAAATTACCTAATTTAGTTAATTGGCGGCTTCTACAACTTGACATTTCAGTTTTAAGACGCGAAGTTATTTTTGAGAGCATCTTTTAGGGGAAAATGCGCCTTAGCATACAGGAAATACGGTTCTATACTATTAGTATAAATTCTTTTCTTATATCATCGATTTCTGTTAACTCAAATCTTTTTATATTTTCGTTTGATGACTGAATATTGACTATTTCTAGTCATTACCATGACGCCTAAACCTGTTGATCTCTGCAGTGTATTTATCATTGTTGTTGTTGTATCTTGGAAGACAAACTATCTTCTATCCAATGGTTACTCGCCATCAACCATGTCAGTATACATTAGTGTCCCCACCCTGTCATACATTCTCTTACGTTTGTCTTTTCTTTTCTTATTTTTACGAGTTTCTTTCATCGTTGGCTGATTTTGTGGTCGAATCCAATCCATTTTTTTATGTGTTCTGTAACCAACAGTACTTTTCTCTGCCGCTCAAGTGAACTACAATGACGTCATTAGGCTGGACTGATCAGGCGGAAGAATATGAGTGGTTGGTATGGTACTAACGAACAAGGCAAGTTCTCCGGCTGTCAAGAAGGATTTGAGCAAGCGGTTTGGGAGTGGAGGGAGAGCGGACCTACGTCTTTGCAAAACAAACAATTCACCTGTAGTCAACCAAGATGGCCGGAAATGTAGGAAGAAAACCAAGATGCACCTGGCTCAACATCCGGGACTTTTTTTTCTTACGTGAAGCCGCACAACCTCTAATGCTTTGTCGCTCAAGATTTTACCGATTAAATTAGCCATGAAACTCATTTCTTTTCTCTGTTCCATACATTTTTTTTTACTTTGTTCTTCACAATTTTTTAGTACAGAATAAAGGTACGATGATATAGCTGAGTGTATGTATAAGTATATCGATGTGTCCACGTATCAAGTCCAGGGCTGCAGAATAGAATCCAGGTAAAAAAAAAATGTTCACGGGAAAAGGTCACGATAAAAACAATAAACTGGGAAAAAAGAAACAGGACAAGATAAATACAGTGGCCGAAAATCCAGCGGACAAAATCCCAGCTTCTCATCCCAAAAGTGGAGAAAATCCCAGTCACATAAATAAATTGAATATTTAAGGAACTATTATTTTTTTTAATCGGTTTTAACCCATGCAAATCACTAAAGGCACTGGTACACAAAAGAATTACAAGCTTTGGAAGAATTAGGAACAGAAACATTAATAATGAGGGGGAGAGAAAAGAGAAATCAGAAAAACAGTAAATAGCGATTGACATTGCATTTAAATCTTTGCAGATTAAAGCCGGTAGAAAAGCATGGAACCGGCATTGAGTTTCACACGCGAGAAGTGCGACGAAATAAACTTTTAGCATGGAACTTACGGCTATTCTAGCCGGCTCAAGTGTAGATCTCGACGCTAATCTACTACTGCGCTCAACTTCAAAATGTCTAGGTAACTCATCTGAACAATTACCATGAAAGTATTTATAGAAAAGACTCAGAGAAGCAAGCTTACAGTGGTAGAAAAGTGACTAAAGCTCTGCCGCCAGATCAGAAGCGGTATTATTGCTGATTCTTGTTTGTATTTTATTAAAGAGCTATAGCTAAATAGCAGAGGAACCGGGCCATATTTGGCAGCAATATTCTAACCATAGACAAACGGTAGACTTATAGATATGTATATACTTTAGAGTTCGGATCGATTTACTATGAGTTCCTGTTGTAAACAGAGCCCATCCATATACACGTGAAATATATGACTTTATTACCGACCACTATCAAATAACGGTGACTTTTTCCTGTGAGTTTTTTCCTACTATTTGATTACCATCCACGATAAAATTAGATATTATTTAAAAGACCTTCCTCTACCTACTAAGTTTTGAATTTCGCTACTTTTCAAATAAACTAGACTAAAATCAGTTTTCTGTGTGTGGTTGGTATAACGGCTATCTGCATGAAAAATGGAATAGGCTTGTTTAGTTCAAATTCCAGGTTCGTCTGTTGCGTTCACTTTAGCACAAAGCGAAAGGGGTGAATTCATGAAAAAAAAAACGAGTAAAAGCTGCTACTCTGAAATTAGAACGGTGGAGAAAGCAATGGTTACCAACTCTAGTATCTCTCCCAAGAAGACATAACAATTCACAGGAATATGTTTTCTTTTGACAGATTTTTTTAAAATAAAATAAGTCCTTGAGCTACAAAAAATTCAGTTCAAGATTTTTTAGCTCGTTTTTTAAATGCTGCCTGCATTAGAATTTGGTCGTCCAATCATGCAACGATGATTGCCATTGATAATCACATCGAATCATACTTACGTAAGATGCAATGTGTTTCTGTGTATCTGAACCGGGGATTATTTAAGCTTGTAAACACGCATATACGGGGTGTTCATAAAGTCAATAAACAAATAGAAACCTTTATTAAAATTACATCGGAATCTGGATACTTCTGAAATATTGACATAATATGAAGCAAATAGTGAAGTTATTCACTGCAAATAATTAATAAATATGGGGTCAATTCTTTGCACGAATGATATCTAAGTGATATCCAATTCATGTCCATGTCTAAAACAAAAATACAAAATTAATAAAACTATCAATCTGAACAACATAAGATACGCAGACGACACGATGTTGATTGCAGACACGGAATGGAAACTGCTGGACCTCCTGCAGAAGATAGCTGAAGAGAGTGACAAGAAGGGACTAAAAAAAAAACGAATGCATGGTCACCAACAAAAAGAGCAGCCCAAAGTGCCAAATACAGGTGGGGGATGTTAAAATCAAACAGGTACGAAAATTTAAATATCTGGGAAGTGTTCTAACAAGACGAAAAGTGCGACACAGTAGATCCAAAGACGAATTGGCATGGCGAAGGATGCGTTCCAGAAGCTGAGTAAAGTATTAAGACACAGGAAACTTTCACTAGAAACAAAGAAGAGAGTACTGGATTGCTATGTGATGTCAGTTCTTCAATATGACAGTGTATGTTAGACAATATCAACAAAGATGAAGGGAAAACTTAAAGCAGCTGAAATGTGGTTCTACAGAAAGATGCTGCGGATATCGTGGACCGAGCATGTGAGCCATGACGAGGTGTTGGAAAGAATGGAAACGAAAAGAAAATTAATATTGAGCATCAAGAAGAGACACCCGAAGTTCCTAAGACATGCAATGAGGAAGGAGGGCTTGGAGAATCTGATACTAACAGGCCAGATGGAGGGAAAAAGAGATAAAGGAAAGCAGTGGATAACATATTTGAAGGGCCTGAGCAGGTGGATGACAAACGGGGGCTGCGAATCTTACAGGAGAAAGCGTGCTAAGAGCTACCAGGTATAGGGAGACGTGAATGGTCATGATCGCCTATTTTCTGAAAGGACAAGGCACATAGAAGAAGAAGACCAATACTAGTCTTAACTATTTTAAATTTCTTATGGATCTTAATTCTTTAGTTATTGATTTAACAAGCTCATGGCGACTTTTACGACATTTTATTGTCCGTAGAAGTTTTTCTATCGCATCACAAAATATTTGAGCTTAACAACTTTAACAAAATATTGCAATAATAATCAGAAATATGAATGTTGATCGTTATTTTACGAAGTAAGGTGGTACAAATAAAAAGATGTGAAATTGACAAATTTTTAATTTCATTGAAACAGCCGTTAAACATTTTTATCTTCTGTCTTTCCTTTTCTAACTGAAACCAACTCGTGTCTTTGATGTCTTCTTACACGATGAAACCTGAATAGTCCATTAATTATGAAATATTGGCAGGGTATAACGGTCGGGCGAATTAACAAATAGTGGAACAAGCACAATTATTATATGGTCCTTAAAAGAACATTAATAATAACATCTTAATATGCAACAAAAATGTAGCTGCCTCCTCTTCTAAGTTATTCGTAATGTCTTTTTGAAATTGCCTAAAGACAGCAGGATGGTCATTGTGGAATATCAGCTGGGGGTGAGAAATCAGAGAGCTGAATTCAAATTCTGGTCGAATGACTTACGCACAAATGCCCTTGGGAAACGTATTAATCCATCTCTTTTCACTCTAGATATGGATTGAATAGCAGGACAGATTGGGTTCTATAGTCTATGTTGACAACTAGTCTACCACAAGAAAGAAATAGCAACCTACTGCATGAAAATCTTCTGCTGAGTCAGTCATGTATCGAAAGAGATATGATCGACTAAGCTTGTATCACGTACGGCAATTAATTGACTGACTAAAATAAGCAATAAAAAATTAGAAATAAAGTTCGTAACCGCCCATAAGAGTTTAACTCGCATTTTTGGAAGCCCGTCTGTCCTGTAGGACGCCTTAATAATTTGGATAGAGATATCTAACAGCAAGCAAATTTCAAATTTACTCATATCGTTACACTCTTCCGTAACCGTTTTATAATATTCTTATTCATTTTGTTTTTGTTTCGCTTTTTTATTTTTTTATTTTTTTTTATTTTTTTTATTTTTTAGTCTTATAAATTCTTCACCTATTTGACTGATAGAAGAAAGCGAAGGTTCTACACTTCTAACTATCTGGCTTCTAGTTTGAACTCCGTACTTTCTGATTGCAAGAAACCTCTCTGTCGTTATACATTTATAACTCTACAAGATTTTGTATACCACGAGAACACATAAACATTTATGGCATTAAAAAAAGAACTTATTGAAAAACAGAACGCTTTCTGTCCCTTTGTAAATGTCTCCACGCATGCGTATGCATGAGTTTGCACATGCGTATGTGTGTGACTATAACTGTATCATATGTACTCATAACTATATCATATATCACACTTGCTCATTGAATTTTGTTACCGGAAGTCAGTGTGTCCAAACATATTGATACAATGGAAATCAGATCTACATATATAGGATTTATAATGGAAATCAGATATGTGATCATTTGTGTTTTTGCGTGTATACAGGCGCACTTCCTATACATGTTTTTCAACTAAAGTTTTTTTTTAACTTTCACATAAATCTTTATGTAAAAGAAAACTTCGTTAGAAAGAAAGAAAACGTACTGAACTGCTTTGTAATATCTGTCATCCGATATGGAAGTGAATGTTAGACAATCTCCTCACAGATGAAGAAAAGAATTGAGACAACAGAAATGTGGTTTTACAGAAGGATGCTGAGGATAACGACGACGGACAATCTCCTCACAGATGAAGAAAAGGCTTAAGACAACAGAAATTGCAAGGGGGCTGAGGTTAACAACCACAATGTTTTAAACAGAATCGAAACAAAAAGGAGATTTACAATTAACTTCAGAAAGAGACATTTTAAATTTCTAGGGCAGATAATGAGGAAAATATGCTTTCTAAGCATATTTTCCTCATTATCACTAACATGATATACTAAAGTTAAAAGGAACAGCGGAAAACTGCGCATCACCTAGCGAACGAGTTTATGCAAATGATTAGCAAAACAAGAATTGCGAAAGATTGCAACAAAACAAGCTGTCTAAAAGCTACAAAAAACAAGAAATTGTGAAGTGCCATGATCACTCCCGTACTGAATGGACACGGCATAGTATAAGAAGGTTCTTTTAGATTCGTTAATGTCTGTTGGTAATTTGCTTCTTTTAACTCACAAAGGCGCACTAAATTCAACCGTTTCACAAAATTTTCGATTATATTTTACACTTATTTTTATTTTTAACCGAAATGCAATGCTCGAAAGTCATTCATAGTAGAAGGTTAGAGTTGAAATCATAAGGATAAAATATGAATAGAAGGGAAGATGGGATGAAGTGACAATTATGAAGATTAAGTTTAACACTTGTCTTGAAAAAGTCAAAATTAAAACGTTCAGAGAAACACCTACACTGGAGTTTATCCAACAAAGGACAGTTCATAGAAAAAAGAGCTGTCTGTATGACATTTAGAACAGGGAGTAAATAAGAGTGATTCTACTCCATGGAAGTAGCATAAAGTATCATCACTGTAAAGGTCTGAACTGGAAGAACTAAAAAATGGAGCACATTTGAACATTTGCCATGGGTATAGCGATAGAATTGCGAACAGGTTATAAATATTGCATCTATAACTAGTTTATAGAATGGAAAATAAGTCATCTCCTACAAGACCGCGTTAATGATTTTAAACTCTATCAAGGCCGAAAAGTGAAAGATTGTGCAGCTTCAGGTCACTAATACTCCATTTTTAATCTCTTATAAAGATAAAGCATGTCTGGAATGGAACTCAGTCAGTTAAATGTTATACGTGATACACACTCGGAAGATCATGTCTTGAAAGAGTAGTAACGCTCTTGCACGCCGACTGAGTACTATGAAGAAATAGTAGAGTCTGTAAACAGTAGCTACTAACGCATTTACGCATCGTTCATTCAGTAATGAACTTGAACACTCACGGCTACTGGCGTGTGTTTACATTCTCTAAATAACACGCTAAAATCCGCCTTCCTCCACCGAGCGTCCATAGCTTAGAGTTAAAATCGCAGACTGATGTCAATTCGGTCAGGTTTCAATCTTGGCTAGAAGCAATCAGATGCCTAACCGTACTGACGAGCTGTGATACAGCGAAACAAGACTGTCTGTGGATGACTATATATATATATATATATATATATATATATATATATATATATATATATATATATCTTAAATGAATAATAACGAAGAAAATAATTACAACGTACAAAACATTAATTGAAAACAGTGCTCAATATAAAAATAGAGTAATGAATATTTATTATTAATTTTTACTTTAGAACAAGTAAAAACTACTACAAAGTTGTACATTTTCCTTCGACATTGAAAGAAGAATGTCTCATCAGGTAGCTAATCATGATTTCTCATCAGGTAGTTAATAATGAGACCATCATTATTAACTACCTGATGTGTCATTGTTCTTTCACTGTCGAAACAAAATGTACAATTTTGTAGTAGTTTGTAGATGTTCTAAAGTAGTAATATATATCTATCTATATATATATATGTGTGTGTGTGTGTGTGTGTGTGTGTGTGTGTGTGTGTGTGTGTGTGTGTGTGTGTGTGTATTGCACATATTTCACTAGTACTAACAAAACAGTGCTTGATGTAATATAAGAGAGCTATTAAGTATATATTAATGAATATACATATTATTTGTCACCGGTAGATACTTAGCACTTGAAGATTGCGTTGTGAAACTCTTTGACGTGCTACCGGTGAGGGATAAGATGTATGTTCATTAATATATATCAGTATTTCTTAATATATATATTAATAACTATACATATGCTACGTCTATAGCACGACTCGGAATTTTAAACACTATGCATTCATCAGGTGCATCTTATGAATGGACCATTCTTGGATATAATATACACCTAATGATTGCATGAAAATCAGAGTCACGTTGTAGACGTAGAATAATATTCATATATATCAATATATACTTAATAGATGTTTTATAGTATATTGAACAGTGTTTTATGAAAAATATGTGCGTGTACATATATATATATATATATATATATATATATATATATATATATATATATATTAATCATCCACATACAAGCCTGTTTTGCTGTATGACTGCTCATCGGTGTGTGTAGAGTTCCACTTGCTTCCAGCCGGGATAGAAACTCGACCGATTTGGTGTCAGTATGGGAAACATATTGGGTCCTACTTTCTCGAATGTCGCATATCGAAAACAAAGTGTTTAGAACAATAAACAAACCGGAAATTTACACAAGGTACGTTGACGACATTTACGTTTTAATAGAAATATCTACGAAATCGCAAATCTAAAATTAAATTTTGAAAATAACTTTTCGCTGAAATTCACTTATGAACTCATGGACAATAACAAAATCCCTTTTCTTGATTCCAATATAGAGCTAAAAACCAACGAATTTATCACTTATCTGTATAAAATACCGTAAAAAAACACCAGTAAGAACTCTTTTCTTCTTAATTATAATAGCCAATGCCCAAAAAGCTATAAAATAACAGTAATAACGAACTTTCTAAATAGAGCATATCAAAATTCTTCCTCCAAAAAATATTTTTGAGTGAAATAAAACACATAAAATAAACACTAGTCAACAATAATTTTCACAACATCATTGATAAAGAAATAAAATTATTCTTACAAAAGATACATGACTCTAGCATTAAAAATAACACACAAGAAAATATCAACATATTTTATTTCAGCTAAATGCACATTAATTATAAACAGGAGGAATTTTCTATACGAAAAATTATTAAACACTATATTTCTACCGTAATTCCTCAAAATCATGTAAAATTTATGATATATTATAGAAAATAGAAGACAGCAAACCCTGTTATTTCTAATAATAATAACCCTACCAAATCTAAAATGGTGATGACTAATATAGTGTAAGAATTTCAATGCAATTATAGTGAATTTCAATGCTCTGTACAAGATTGTGTTTCTTGTCATAAATCAATTATCACTATTGGCCATACTACCTCTTTCCTGAGTAGACACCTTACATGCCACTTGTCTAGTAATAATAGTACAATAAAAAATCATTTATTAACCCATAACTTACAAGAAACCCTAAGAAAAATCCCTGTTGAAAATACAAAAATACAAATTAAATCACAATATCAAAGGCATCACGCTGTAAGAGAGGCACTATATTTCAAACAATTTTCTCCTATCATGAACCTTATACTATTTAACAGTGGAAATGGAGTTCTGAAAGTTTTAAAAAAATAAACAAAAACTCACATGATGCCCGCCGCGTGTATCACGTGACATATTTAAAGTACTTTCCTTTTCAAAAAACAAAAACACTAAAACGAAAAATTACATTACAGCCAAACATGAGAACATAATAACACTGGAAAAATAACATCCTTGAAAATGAATTGTAAAAAGGCTGAAAGCGCTTGGAAAGTCGAAAATTATGGAAAATTTTTATATTCCTTATCTCCAGCAAAAAGGAAACCTGTAAAAATACTGGAAAAATTAAGTAAAAAATTAAAACTAATACAATCTTCCTAGTCGGTCGTTTTTAACGAAACATGTTTAAATGAAAGATTACTGCTTAAATATATTCATTATCTCCAACAAAACAGAAAAATGTTAGGATACTGAAATAAATAAAAAATTAATAAAATCTTTCTTGTCGGTCGTATTCAATAAAATATAATGGCTGGCCACTTGCATTCGAGGATAGCCGTCTACTGGGGCGGCTAGCTAATCCTCAGTAGACGCCTGATCAGGCACACTGGTGCTTGTTCAACACCCATAGAGCCCACCTGTGGTTTATACTGCAACTATGCTGAGCGAATCTTAGTTACAGTTTCTGAGAGAGAGAGCGTTATCTAGCATGAACAACAGTCTGAACAAAACCGGAACGCTCAAACTGTGACTTCGAGCCAGCCAAATCGGCGGTTACTCAAAGAGATCTGTCGACCCAATTTTACTCATTTACTATTTATATATATATATATATATATATATATATATATATATATATATATATGGACAAACAGGCGTGTAGGTGCGTACTTTTAATATGTATTCGTTAATTCATTTATTAATAATTAATATTTTAAAGTTAATTTTATACTTATTTCATGTTTTTATTTATATATTATAATTATTTGATTTATTTGATTCTTTTTAATTAGGGCTTATAGAACTATGTAAGTATTTATTTATGTGCCTGCATTTACCCATTATCTCAGCGTTCTTGTTTAAGAGTTTATTTTGGTTTTAAAACTAATTATCGCTACGTATTTCATAGCTAATTTAAATTGACTAGAAGAATTTTTTAAATCGCTAAACATCTCTGATTTTCGCCACGTTTAGGTATGTTTCAGTCTAATGTAATTCACTTTATTAAAAAAAGTTTGTTAAAAAATAAAATACATATTGCTCAGTATTTATTTGAAGAATATTTAGCTGATTTAATGTTTAATCGCATTTGAAACAAATATTATTTTAAGTTTAAAATATCGTAAAAATACATTTTTAATACAGCGGTAGATATCTTTATGAGGAGTTGACAGCGGTATTATTTTTTTCTACAGGAGACATATTCGTAAAAATTACTTGAAGAATATAACGTGAGCAAATTTTATACAATTTTTAAGTACTCCGTAATACTAAAAATTTAAGTAAATATTCTCTGTCATCTAATGATTTATTGAATGATAGTTACTTTTGTTTTAAACTTGCTATATTTCTCGCTCTTATTTTCTGATAATGTCGTGTATAAAATATCGTATTTACAAAATTTCGTACATTTATACACACTAAAACAACTTTAAAATCCTTCATGAAATACTGGTAATCGCTGACTAGCAGTAAGCATTTACATTTGTAGTGATTTTCTAAGCCTAACGTAGATGTGGCACAAGGCTGAAATTATATAGCAACCAGTGAGGATCGAACTCACTGTTCAGTTACAATTGTTCTAGCGAGATAAGCTTGTACACCACATCGAGGTGATATAAGCTTTTTTATTTACGTAAATATAGTTTTTACTTAGTATTACCTAACTCGTACACATTAATACAGAAATTTAAAAGATTTAAAACTTTATAAATTATTCGACTTCAGATATTTAAATATGAAAACAATTAATGTAAAAATACATTTTTCACCCAAAAACTTTTTTCTTAAGTTAATAATGTCCATTATATATGATATCTATTAAATAATTAAACCTTTTCTAATGAAATAATGTCTGAGTTTTATTGCATTTTTTATTTTACGATTCAGTGTAGATATTTGATAACTGATAGGTCCTTTTTTCAAAAAAAATGATGCAAATTCTTCAAGGAGTTCTGCCTATATATAATATAAACATTAAGCCGGGCAAAAATGAATTTCTCGAAATTTCATAAAATTATATAAGTAGGGGAACTGATATAAAGAAAATGTTTTACCAACATTTTCAAATGAAAAAACATTTCTAGAATTTGTGAATAAGTCCTGAAAGTTTATTTAAAATCTGACAATTTTTTATTTTTGCAAGAATGTCCAAATCAATGTATTTTCACCCAAATTTTGAACGTTACAAAAATGATCACAAAATATAAAGTTAATAATCCAAAAGCATTTGGTCTTTCCTCTTAATAATAACAACTATTTCGACGAAAATATTTGTTTTTATTATTAGCTTGAAATATACCAACAACAATATCAACAATGACTATAACTTCGACGTAACAATGGAAAGCTACGATGGCGCAAAAGTATGCAGAATTATAGGCATTCACATCATGAAGAAACGAACAAAAATTTTCATCGAAAAAGATATAGATTTATAGAGAGAAGACGGACTAATAATTCTAAGAAATTGAAACGGTAGAATTACGGAAAGTATAAGAAAACAAATTATAAAAATCTTCAACACTCTAGGATTCGAAACTGACATAAAACAAGTCTAAAACAGTAAAGTTTTAAGATATAACATTCAACTTAAACAGCAACAATTACATAGAAAACTTAGAGAAAAGAAAATAATAACCCCATATATGTCAACAAAAAACCCAATCACCCTCCTAATATATTCAAACACATACTCATAAACAAACGGCTATCCATGAAATCCAGTAACATAACATAAAAATATTCAACGAAAACGAAGAAACATAACGAGTGAGCACAAAGAAACAGCAGATCTAAACTTATTTATAAACGGAACTTTGTGTGTGTGTGTGTGTGTATGTGTGTGTGTGTGTCTGTGTGTGTGTGTCTATTACCTATAGACTCCGAAACGGCTGAACCGATTTTCTTGAAAATTTACACAGTTATACTATAAGCATCTGCGACTGTTCTTAGCTAGGTTTTGTGTCGAGGTACCCCCGATAAATATCGAAAATTGATAATCGAAAAAATCGGGTTATAGAAGAAGTGGTCCGATTTTAATCAAATTTGATACACTCATAGACAAACACATAGGAAACGATATTCAGAAGTTTCAAGGTTGCAGTTCTTACAATAGTGCAGAAAATCGATAATATATATATAAAAGGCAAGATGTTTGTGTGTGTGTATCTGTTTATCTGCCTGTATGTCTGTATTTTTTCAGCCCTTTTATTTTAGTTTTTGCTTCGAGTTTGGCTCTAAGTAGGTATAATTGTAGTTCTTAGTCTCAGCCATGATACCATTTACTCAGAGGACTTATTTAGCTTTCAAAATTCAGTTTACGACGAAAAAACTTATTTGATATCGATACCAGGAAATCAAAATTTGACTTACATCCATTCATTTTCTTTCAGTCTACGGTTTCGCTTTAACTGGAAAAAAACTATTGCTTTTTAGTCTTTCGTGCCAACGTCCAAAGAGTCTGAGCTCCAGGACCATGGATTAGTATTAAAATTTTCATTACACTCGAGCAACGCCGGGCTATACTGTTAGTATCTAAATAAAAATAAACTCGAATACACAAACGAAGATAAACCAAACAAAAACAATATCTGGTTCAACCCATTTTAAAACAACAGCATAACAACAAACATAGGGAAAATATTTTTGTAACATGATAAAAAACACTTCCCAAACACAACATACTATCAAAACTCATCAATAGAAATACAATCAAAATTAGTTACAGCGGCTTAGAAAACACGGAGAAATTAATAACCAAAAACAGCAAGAACCAACTTAATAAAACCAATAAGAATAACAAAAATCAACAACACAATACGAACAAATGTAACTGCCGAAAGCATGACAACTGTTCACCTAATACTAAACGTTTAACCAACAACATAATATACAAAGCTACCGTGACAAATAACACCAACACAAACGAAAAGATTTACATAGGAGCAACAGTAACATCCTTCAAAGAAAGATTCAAGAGCCCCAGAGAATTGGCCGTTAATAGTTACCTTCAGGGATCTCTGAGCCTCTGACAACAGGCGTCCCCATGAACCCAGATGTTAGAAAAACGTAGTTAAAGTTCGCTTGCTGTCCCGTACACATATAGAACTCGATGGGTTCATCAATGATCTGGGTAAGTTCATAATCGATAAGGAAGTCTCTGCAATATTTGCCTTCCTTATCGGTTTTGTTACAGTGAACTTTTTGATGAATAATGTAGTCACCGCATACGTGAAAAATGATCGAAGGAAAGTTGTTGAGGATATTTTCAAGCCTTTTTGATATTCCATCGAAGATTACAGATCCTTCATCCAGATGACGAACCAGAACAAAGATGAATATGGCACTATAGAAGTGCTACGCGAAAACACATATACGAGAGATTCGGGTGCTCGTTTTTTTTCTGTTCCTGCCACAGGGATAGCCGTCCTTGATGTAGACACCGAGCCCGTGACAGTGTCGATTTAGGTGTGCTTGTTTTGTTATAATAGATGAGTAACCCGGGATTGTACGCTCTTGCAATGGGATTAATACCCGTTTCAGACAGGAACAGGTGGTTAGGTTTAGAGTGCAGAAGATGGAGTTCCACTTCTGGAAAATTGGAACGTAGACCCATTACATACCTGGGGTAGTTCTTTTTTTAAATGTTAGGTTTGCTAGTTTTGTTTGTTTTCAATTTGTTTGCTTTTATGTTTGTTTGGTTGGTTTGTTGTATGACTCGTAGGCAGTGAAACAGACACCCATTGATGATGCAGGCATAAATAACCTGGGTCGCTCCCCCAGAGAAACTGCCATAACAGTACCAATTATAATGGCACCAAGAGGCCCCACCAGAGATTACTACATGGTCTAGAAACAATTTACAAAATGACAGTACAATAGACCCGATATTATACACCTGCTGATCGGATAGCCTGCTTCGAAGTTACCTTGATTATCAGACGGATAACGCCAAAATCCAGAAAATGTTTACTTCCATCACCTTTAATGAGGGGACAGATAACCCAGGAAAGATTCAGGCGAAAGATTCAGATTCAGAGTGTATTTGTTTCGTCCGCCTAGATGTCAGGGTAACAGAACTCCTCTTTAGGGATGAAACATCGCACTTGCGATGTACCAAGAGTACCAAGGAGGCTCGCTCATATACATGAGCCACTGGGAGAAAGGGGTGACGAGGGTTGCTTAGGGGTGCATGTGCATACCCTACCGCCATTTGTGTTATTATCAAAAGTATAGTGTTAGGACAAACAGAGATAAGTTATATATTATATTTGAGAGAAAGAGAGAGAGAGACAGTTTAAAATTAAAATACAATTACTCTTGTCACAGACACTAGGCGGGAACTGGCAATTCTGGAAATTCATTATAACAAGCTGGCAGTGGGTCAGGAGGAAGATTAATGATGGGCATGATAGCTATAAGGTTTTAACTTAGAATAAGTTTTAAGATGCTTTATGTGAAAAGCCTACAAACTTGATAACCAGCCAGTTTACCATGTGAGAAAAACATCCAGTAATTATGTTATCGAAAATTAAATTAAATTAAATGAACATGAAAAATGGTCAATTAACAGTTAACATTAGAGTAAGTAGCACAGACATTTAAAAATAGAGAAATGAAAATGGCCACATGAAACAGTTAAAAAGAATTAAAAGGGAACGGAGTGTCAACAGCATACAAGCATAAAGACAGGCGAACTTGTTTGTGGATGTTTGATGAAACGTGTTGCTGTCTGCCACATATAAATGACGTTATCGATGGGAGATGGTAATATATATATATATATATATATATATATATATATATATATATATATAACAATTTTTTTTTTAATTAGTATAGTTTACATTGCGACACGGAAATTTCTGTTTCGAGATTTTTAGCTCGTCATCAGGCTATGTTAGATCATTTTGAAAGCAATGATCTAACATTACCTGATAACGAGGTCAAAATATCGAAACATAGAAATTTCCGTATGGCAATTTAAACAATATTAATTTAAAATAAAGAAAAGTTATATTATGCTCTACAATGTTTGTTGTATAAACTTTCATAAAAAAGTAAATGCCGGAAAAATCGGAATTGTGAAACTGTTGGTTCTCTTCACCTATATATATATATATATATATATATATATATATATATAATTATTAACCAGTTATTGGTCAGAATTAAAGTAGGCCAGTAGAGTACACAGTTATATCAAAATGTGATCAATACAAACATAATGTAGAGCTTTTAAATATTTTCATTCAGAATTCAATAGATTACCCAACCTTAGTTTCAATCTTTCCATATCTTCCGTCGTTTTATATCAACAGATTTTCCAACGTTTTTTCTTTTTTTTTTTTTTTTAACGCATAAAAGGAACTTTCAGGACGCATAACTGGAAGTTTAAAATAAAGGAAGAGCTGGTCAATAATTGTAAACATATTCAAGCAGGTTTCGTGATCCTACAATATATTTTCTGATGTGTTTATATCTAGACATTATTTCGAACATTTCATTAAACAACCTTTCTCGTTTTTGAAATGATACTATGGCTAACTTCTCTTATTGGTATAATCTGCAGACATCAGCACCGTTGCAAGGTTTAGCCTTTTTTTAATACGTTACTAGTTACATAAAGTTCCATCTTTTACTTTTAATATCCACGTGATTGGCTAGTTTGGTTAATTTTTAAGGCTCTCCATCTTGAATGTAGATTTAATATTATACCAAGTTTTTTTTTAATTTCTGTCAATATACTTTATGTATATTTTTTCTATCCATCTGTATCTTGTTCTTCTGCTTTGTAAATAACTCCTTCTGTTTTGCAAACTTTGTAAAGTGGGTATTTGCTTTTGTCTCTGCACTTACATTTTTCATTAACGATATTATCTTTCTCTGTCCATCTGTATTCTTTACTTTTGATTTGTAAATAACTCCTTCTGTTTTGCAAACTTTGTAAAGTGGGTATTTGCTTTTGTCTCTGCACTTACATTTTTCATTAACGATATTATGCTGCACGTATTTTTTTAAATTGTTGGGGTTTTGTTTCTTTATGCAATTTCCTAAATTCCAGGTGCATCTTTAACTTAATTTAACTGTAATTCTACTGAATATTTTATGTAATTCCGAGTTTTTAAGGAAGTATTTATTAATTCGAAAAATATTTTTCTTATTGTTAACTTAAATTAAAAGGTAGGTTGAACCAAATAATGTTTCGTTTCCTTGTATCATGTTTCATTTGCTTAATAATTACACTTTTGCTTAAACGTATCTATTTATCTGATCCATCAGTTTTATGTACACTGTGCTTTCGTTTCCGTTTCTTCAGTATAATCGACAACTGGAAACTTATTTCTCGTCTTCCGTTTCTTTGCTATAATCCAAATCTGGGCACATATTTCTACACTCCCGTTCAAATATATTACATTTTTACTTTTTGCTTAAAACTAACTCTTTATCTGATGCATCAGCATGAAGTACACTTCGTTTCCGCTTTCGTTTCTTTGCTATAATTCGAATCTGGATACCTTTTTTCTGCTCATCCGTACATATATATTAAACTTTCACTTTTACTTAAAACTATCGTTTTATCTGAACCATGAGTATTACGTACACTTCGCTTTCGTTTCCGTTTCTTGAACCACTATTTCTGGCCTTCTGTTTACGTTTTACGTAAAACTATCTCCTTATCTAATCCATCAGTATGACGTATACTTCACTTTAGTTTCCGTTTCTTGCCTATAGTCCGTATATGGTCAACTTTTTCTGGACTCGATGTCATATATTTTTAACTGATCTCTTTTTTCCAGACGATAGGTTTTTAAATACTCAATTAAATTCATGGCTTTTTAAAAAGTCATTTGTCTTTCGCGAAGTATACTTCAGAGTGATGGATCAAACAAAATTTTGTGTGGCTTCTTTTCAAGACTATACTCATCAATTTCGCATATCTTATTTCTGACGGCGTTACTAGCTCACAATTGCCATACTAAGGAGTTTTTCTGATTTCATAAAAACCTCCGATTTAAGTTCTGACTTTTCTCTTATTAGATTGGTATTTCAATTAGTTTTATTATAAAAGGAAGGAATTAAGAAATTCTATAAAAGATTTCTATGATAAGGAATAGATTATAATTAGCTTCGTGCATTCTTTCATGACTATATTTTCAGCCATTAGAAAAATCTTGTTTTTTATTAAGGTAAAAAAAACAGAATATCGAATGGCAACTTTCACAGAAGTTAAGTCATTCAATGGTGTACTAGCGGGTTTATTAGCTTGATCGATGGCGAGTACAACCACAATAGCAAAAAAAAAAAGAAAAAAAAAAGAACAGACAATAAAAAACAAACATAGACAACTATTTTATTAATAAAAAAGAATAAAAGGTAAATAAATTATCAGTTACTCAAGTCCAGTTTGGGAATATATTTTCAAAACTTTAGTTCATAATGACAAGGTTAAGAAATTCCCTGTCCAAGGAGAATTTGGAATTATGCATGTTACTGTCCCTTGAAAGGGAATTGTTAGATGAATTGGATTCAGAATCAATTATTGATAGATTCACACAATCTAATAGAAACAAACGATTGCTCTTAATACAGTGGTCAGCATGCAATGTTCTAGTGTGCTTTTGAACTGACTGTTAATGTGTACAGTGTACAATAAACTACTTGAAAATTACTTAAAAATGAAATCATATTCATTTAGAACATTCTGTATTTGCATTTGGTATATACTGCCATTAATATTTATAAATAATATAAACAGTAATTACTAAGAAACTTTTTCTGGGTACTTCTATTTATTCGCTAAAAAATTAGCATTCATGAGGAAAAAATGGCCCAAACTTAGAAACAAACTTTTATCGTTCAATTATTAAGAAGAGAAACCGAATGATCTTTTTATTATTAAATTATATTTTATATTTCATGATCTTGTTTAGGACATTCCAAATTTTGGTTAAAAATCTTGGTTTTTGTGCGTCAGTTGGTGGATAGGCAAAACTAGTATAGAAAATATTAGCATCTTTGACGAAAAAAAATGCATAGAAATTCATGCAAAAATTCAAATATTTGTCGGATTTTGAAACTTTCAGGGTTTATTTACAAATAGAAATAAATTATTTTAGAAAAGTTTCTTTTTCAGAAAATATTGGTAAAAACGGTTTTTGTATATCTGTTATGTCCCTCTTATTTAACTTTATGAAATTTCGAGAAATTAAATTTTGATCCACTTAATATATATATTAGTTTTGTAAAATAGGAACCCCAATTACTGAAAATCTGTTTTACATCGTAAAATAAAAAATGCAATAAAACTAAGATTATTTAATTAGAAAAACTTTTAATTGATTTTAAGAATGAGATATATTATGGGTATATAAGAAAAAAATCAATGAATAATGAATTTTTAAGAAAAAAATCAATGAATAATGATTTAAGAAAAAAATCAATGAATAATGAATTTTTACAAGATGTTTTTAATTTTTCAAAAATTTAATTAGAATAATTTATAAAATAATGTATTACTTGGTCCCTGTTAGGTGATATTGTTTTTAAGTATAAACTATATTTACTAATAATAAATGGGAAATATTAGTACATTTCATCGACCATCGATATTGAAAAACGAATTTTGAAATTTTTTCGTGTGTTTATAAACGTGCCCATTTTTGTAAATATGATCGTCTATACACGACATTATCAGAAAATAAGAGTGATAACTATAGTAAATTTAAAACCGAAGTAACTAAAATTCAATACATAATCTTACAGCAAATATTTCCTTAAATTTTTAAGATTACTGGATACTGAGTACAGCTCGCGTTATATTGCTCAAATAATTTTTGCAGATATAAACACCGTAGAAAAACATTAGATAAACTTCTGTCTGTCAGTCAAGCTATCAACACCTTAAATAAAGTTCTACTGTAAAAATGCATTTTTGCGATATTTTAAAATGATGTAAGTAATATTTGTTAAAAATCAGATTAAACTTTAAATCAGCTGATAATAAAAAAAAATCATAAAAGCATATATGATTTTTGAAAGTTTCTTAATCAAGTGAATGACATTGCGATAAGAGATGAAAAATGGCCCTAAATGGAATATCTAACTTAACCCATTAGCTTGTAATTAAAACTTAAATAAAGTCTTCAAGACATGTATTTCATTTTTAAGAATTCATTTTAAACATTAGGCATCGCGTTTCTGTTAAGGTGTCTACTTAAATATTATTTTATTTACTCATTATGAACATTAAATGATAGTATTGTAGCTGTGGGTGGGCCCACTTTGTCTCCTGACAACCAATATTTCTGCCACTAAATTTATTTCTCATAACACAATCTCTACTTAACCCTCTAGAGCCATTCGTATCATATTTGATACAGTATTTCCCTATAAGGAAACATTTGGTATTTCCCTATAAAGAAACATTTGGCATCCATTGACTGAGCAGTCAGTACTGCTTTCATTTGAAATTTATAAAATATTTCTCTTAAAAAATTTTTCAGGGAAATATTTCTTTCAAGGCTTGTTTTCATACTGTATCAAATATGATACGAATGGCCCTTGAGGGTTAAGCTTGTTAGTAAAAATTAAGAAGGCGACGTTTCTAGTTCCTTTATACAATGTTTTCCTTTCTAAAAAAAAAATTATTCGCTTATTCATCATAAGCCAATTACTGAAATTGCAACATATCCTCAAATCCAAATGTAAAGCCCAAACGCCGATAGATTGTTTTTTTCAACTTTTCCAAAATAACTAATTAATAACAATACATGCCCGTACGCGTTCGTATAGATTTAAACAAATACTTTACATTGTACGATACTACACAATTAGCTTAATTATTCAGATCAGTCAGTTAAGTGCCATACATAATACACGCTTGGGCGATCATGTCTCTTTCGATCCATAAACGACTAGGCAGAAAATTTTTCTGCAGTAGGTGGCCATTTCTTTCTACAGTAGACTGGTTGCTAACCAAGGCTATAGAACCCAATCTGCCCTGCTATTCAACCCATAGCTGGAAGGAGAAGAGATGGATTTGCACGTATTTCACATAGCTCTTATAAAAAGCTTGGTGGAACTATTGATATGGTCACCTTGTATGTACTACCATTATCCCGACGACACCAAATATCTACGGTCATCAGCAAATTTAAACTACTTTGAAGAGAAAAAAGACCCAGTTTGATCTATCGCAATAACGTATTGTACCAATGTACGGTCCATGTTTTGTTTTTTTTATTAACCATAAACACTCGTTAGAATCTTAGCAAAATATATTGAGGCTGTGTTGTCGACAAACACAGAAATGTCAAAGTAGGAACTCCTAGATAAGGTTGTAAAAGAAAACGAGAAATAATGACTAACAATCATTCGTAAGAAGACAAAAAATATGGCTATTTTCTATTTTTTTTTATAACGTTCACTATGCACAAGTACTAACAGCCACTCGTGATAGACGGTTACAAAGTAAGAGGTACATTTCATAGGGATATGTGTGGAATCCTAGACTTGTGTACGTTAAGAGTGTAGTGATCGGGTTAGCGTCTTCATGGGAGTCAGTTCCACAAAGCAGCGATTCGAGGGAAGAAGCTGCTCGAGTGGAACTTACATCTCACCAAAGGAATATAAAGATGAACAATAGACCTGAGGCATAAAACAAATGTGATTATGTAGAATGATGCTGAGAGTACCATGGACGAAACCTATGAGCAACGAGGAAGTTTTAAGAAAAAACAAGGAGGAAAATAAAATGTATACTTAGAATTAGAAAGAGACAGTTGAAATTTATGGGACACGTAAGGAGGAAAGTGGGTTTGGTGATTTTGACACTCACGAGAGATACAGGCAAGTGGTATAGAATAAACATAGATAACGAGCTTGTGTAAAGGAATGGTAGGACATAGACTGCGAGGGATAAAACGGGGCAAACATTTTTTGAACTGCACAGGATAGGAAGTTGTGAAGAGCTAAGATCTCTCACATCCTGATGATACACGGCATATGAAAGAAGAAGCACTGGTTAAAAGTTCCAACCAGATAATTCTTTGATGCATGTTGATTTTCTCCAACACAGCTTTGAAGAATATCTTTTTTTACTGATCTAAATATACAAAAACACATTGTATAAGCAAAATAACACCTCAGCCGTAAAGATTTATTTATTTATTTGGTAGTTTTGATTTAAATGAATACTTGACAAACGTATGGCCCCGGCAAACGCACTGTTTTGGATTTCAGCTTAGTTTTTCGAGATCTTAAATCGTTTTCAATTTTCAAGTGAAGAAACAAACAAAATATCCGTAACTCAGCAGGTGCCCAGCGGTCAGTTTGTTGGACACACCCATCTACACCCAGTGAACCGTAAACAGATATTATTTTCTTAGTGTCGCCTAAACAAGTATTTTAGTGGGTGGATCTAGAAAGGAAACTGGAGAAGGATGTGGCGGTGTAAGACAGTATCTTTAGCGTCTGTGAATGTGGCTGGGCTTTGCGGTGTTGAGTTAAACTCTGCTGAAACATGATTGGTCAACAAACAGTAGAATCAAGGCAACCGGAGATCAAGCGACAAAAACATTGAGAAAATAAATAATTACAATCGAAAAAGAAAGTCCCTAAAAAAGTTAAAGAAAGAAAAAGAAAAATGAAAGAAAAAAATCCTCCTACTCCTTCTCCTCCTACTTGTTCATGTGGTTGCCATCTGGGTATGGCGTTGGGTGTGGTAGGTAATCTTTTTCGTAATCCCTCTTATTCAATATTTTGCCTATATTACTTCCCTTCCCGCACTTGACATAACAAACTTAAACTTTAGAAGTAATTTAATTAACAAAATTCATTGATTTAATTCAATTAACTAAATTTGTTTTTTATTTCTTTAGGGCAAGAAGTTTTAGTGAATGAATTTTTGAGAACTATTTAGCGTAGATATGCGTTGAGGTGTTATGGATATCGGCTCAGATGAGAAATCGAAGTGCCGAGTTCGAATTCCAGTCGAATTCGTTTCATTCACTTATGCACAAATACCCTTAGGAAAGATATTAATATATTTCTTCACTCTCCAGTATTGGGTTAAATTACAGAACAGATTGGGTTATGTAGCCTTATTTGGCAACCGGTCTACCGCAAAAAATAAATAAATAACGTGAGCTTTCATGGCTCTTCGCAACTTCCTATCTATTGTTACTCTAAGTAATTTTAACACTTTTTAATCTCTATTTTCCTGTGCTGTCGTCAATTTGCACAAACACGTTACTCGCTGTTCTGCCTACTTTTCTTGCCTCCGGTATATGAGCGTTGAATTCACTAGACCATCTTTCCTCATTCTGTTTTTGCAGAAATTTCAACTCTCTCCTGATAATATCAGTTTCCTTGTAGTCCATATTTTCCATAGATTTTCATAAATACTCTCATAGTATTTTAATCAGTTATATTCGTATATCTAATAAAAAGGATTGATTGGTTGAGTTGGTTTTGGGACATATCAACCACTATGAATTATTTAATGCCGAAATCTAAATATTTTTAACACAGCTGTATGGCTTTAACGACAGAAAAAATTATTGTTAGTCATTGTACTATATATATATATATATATATATATATATATATATATATTGATAATTTTTTTATATAAAAATGTGTTTTCATACTTTCATAGAGTTTAGTTTTTGTTTAGGGATTCACTATTTGCCCATAACTGGGACCCATACAGATGCTACCACCACGAGTCAGGTTAAACAACACCAATTAAGAGGTGATTCCAAGCTACTCAAAACCTCCAATATCCCGATCAGAGGCCTGGCTGCCGAATGTAGTTTATCATCATACCGAGGACAAAGTTAAAAACATGATTATCTTAAAAATTGTTACATACTTACACAAATTCTAACGCCATTAAATGAACATGTGAGTTCTATGTAACCAATGAAAACAAAACAAGACAAAATTTAAAAATCCAAACGACATCACATTATTCCACTTCCATGACAAGGAACGGCCATATGTCTTTTACACTAGATATAAGAGTAAACAGTTGGTTATCAAACGTACCACTTTGACTTGTTAATTTAATGACAATAACTGAAACGAAATAATATATAAAATAATAAAATTAACAAAATGATCAAATTATCAAATATATGAGAACATTTGCTGTTATTGTTGTTGCTAAAAATAAATATTCGAGAGATAAATAATAATTATTTAGGGTGTGGCACATAGAAGAAAAGAAATTGAAAATCTTATATAAGAATATTCATTGACACAGACGCGATTTCATGGAGACTAAGAGTTGAAAGCTCAACTCAGAACAAAACTCTTATCAAGTGTGTTCGTGTTTTGTTTTGTTTTGATTGTTTTTGTACACAATTTTATTGCCTTAATTAAATATGTTTTGAACGCAATTGTATGCCTTCAACCACAGATATAATGTATTGTTGGTCATTTTACTATAAATAGGTATTGTTAGTCATTTTAATATAAATATATATTGTTAGTTGATTGATTTTGTTTAGCTGCATATCAACATCTATGGGTTATTTAATGCCGAAATATAAATATTTTGTATATAATTTTTGTTCTTTCAATTACAGATATTTTGCACATAATTTTATACTTTCTGGGTAACTGCATGTTTTTTAAATATATAATTGACTTATCATGAATTGTAGTGTTAGAATATTTTATATAAATTTATTTTTATATTTGATTTTTATTGCATTGATTGTCATAAACCATAAAAATATATTGTTGGTCATTTTATTAGAGAAATGTACTGTTGATTTTTGTTTGGGGGTCCACCATTTGCCCATAGCTGGTACCAAGCCGGGTCTAAGTGAACCTGGGAACAGTAAGGTGGTCCCAAGCTCCTCAAAACCACCAATTTCCCGATCAGATGCCTTGATGCGGGAGGTAGTTTATTGTCATACCCAGAACGCTAATAAAAATGGAAGTAACTCTTAAAATCATACAAAGCTTAATATTTACGAAGAAATAACTTTCCTTAATTTTCTTTCTATTTTTTTGTTTTTTTTTTTTATCCTCCTCTTTCGCAGAGGTAAATATTTTAGATAGGTTGTATGCTATCGATATAAACACGATATTTGTAGTCTTGAAGATATGCTTGTTGCAAAGGTCAAAATATAATATCTGCTCAACATATTGTTTCAGACATGTTTGAAATTTAATTTATTTGAATGTATTTCTCTTGCTTATTTCTAACACATATATTGAATATATCTATTTTAAGTATACACATTTTCAGTTGAAATTTTAATTCTTAATGTAAACTAGTCTTATATATATTCAAACAAATGAATTATATATATATATATATATATATATATATATATATATATATATAGTCATCCGCAGACACACCTGTTTCGCTGTATCACAGCTCATGAGTACGTTTAGACATCCGATTGCTTCTAACCAGGAATGAAACCCAACAGAATTGACATCAGTCGGCGATTCTACATCCAAGCTATTTGCCCTCAGAAGGCGGTTTTTAGTGTGTTATATGCACAGTGTAAACACACGCAGTAGGCGAGTGTGTAAAAAACATTACTGAATAAACGATGCGTAAATGCGTGAGTAGCTACTGTTTATAAATTCTACCATTTCTCCATAAAGCATATCCGTAAGAATGTAGTCGAAAGATCCTTACAGCAGACGACATATGCCGCTGTATCCCGAGTTAATTTGTTTGAGTCGTTTGAATCGTTGATTGTTACAGGTTGAAACTAAGAAAACCAAAAAGGTTGCCTTACAGAAGGTGCAAAAGTTAAAACTGATCTGTTTGCAAGGGATACAAGCATTTCGTTCTTCGGCTCAATATTTATAAAATATATTACAGTTATACCACGCTTTTTGCCTGTTCAATTCCAACTCATAAACATTTATAAAAGACCGACATGAGTACAGGTTTTCTCCTGTATGGGAAGCAGTGTAAATCGAAGAAGCAATTACCCTCAATTTTCATGGGAAAATTTTAGAGTGTTCCCAGACACAAAATATCTGCCTGACGTCAACCGGCATTTGTCGTCTGTCATGGTTGACGTAAAAAGCTTTAAAATACAATATGCAAAACTGCTTAGGCTCACTTGTTTTCTGTCACATATATTTTTTGTTGGTACTTAAAACTTCCTGCAAGCCTATCCTAAATTTATATGCTCTTTCAAAATTGATATCATTTCTGTTCAATCATTATAACGCTGTTAATCTTTTTCCCATAAAAATAAATTGAAATTACATTTTCTCTTTCAGTTTATAAAAGCTTTTATAAGAATGATCTATGTAGTTTTAAATTTAACACTTTCACTAGTACTACTTTTGACTGACGCTTAAATACAATATGCTGACACCATTTTGGTTTTGGTCAGATACTCTACAGAACAGAATAAACTAAACAAACACAACATGCAATATAATAAAACTACTTTTTAAAAAATATTGTTCACTACGATATGTGTAATGTGTTTTGTTAACAACAAAAACGCTAGGGATGTACATTTCCCTGTGTCGTGAAAACGTATATATACGCTGACAGCAGGTATTTGAAGTTTAGTAAATAATTCTAAGGATGTCTACAGAAAGGGAAGTGTTAAAAAGAAAGCACGTTTTCGTCAGAATGGTGATTAAAAGTAAATAATATCTTTCAAATGAAAAACTTAACCCTATTAGTTTCAGTGGAGCATAGGACTTTGATGACCCCTCACCATCGACGAGGAGGTTGTCGATGCTTGTTTAACTTGTCTTTTTTTGCAAGTAGGCTGTTGACTCTACGCGAACTTCTTTATCTTTCAAGTGAAGTTGCCTGGAAGCCAACTAAAGTTATAAAACCCTGTATGTCCAGCTATTTAACCCATAGCGGGAAGAAGATGGGTTGGATTAATAATTTTCCCAAGAGTATTTGCGTGTGAATGAATGCAACTGGAATTCGAACACGGTTCCCGATTTCTCATTCCGAGCCGATATCCACTGCATCATAACACCCATCTTTTTAAATATTTTTAGAGAAAAATCCACTCGTGGCATCGATACTCATTTCATTAAATATTTCTTTCCTCCTTCCTTAATTTAATCTATACGCATTCACGTTATATAGGGCACATCTATCTATCTATCTATCTATCTATCTATCTATCTATCTATCTATCTATCTATCTGTGTGTGTGTGTGTGTGTGTGTGTGTGTGTGTGTGTGTGTGTGTGTGTGTGATGCGTTTCGTCCTTCAGTACTTCACCTGGGTAAATTTGTTTTGTTGGTACGACTACACATGCGCACGAACGAGGGGTGCTTGGAATTTCATTTTTTTTTTTTTTTTTTTCATTTATAATCTTTACCTTTTCCTTTCCATCACATTTGTTAGTAGGCATCTCACACTGTGATATCTGCCAGGAATGGTAAAATATTGCAAGAGCCGTGGCGCAAATTTACTTCGGATGACCTTACGATCAAGCACTCTCTGGACATTTACGTCATAGTGAATTATTTTTCCTTTGATCAGAGTAGCATTTTTATGCCAAAATTGTGGTTAGCCTCATCACGGTGTCCGACCAACGTATTTGGCGTATATTTTTGTAAAATGTTTCTTTTATATTCATGCAATCCTTTATTTTAGATTCCTTTGTATTTGTCGTATGTATTTTTTGTGACAATTATTACAGGTGATAGTGTAAACTTCTCCTTCAGGTTTTTAACTCATTTTTTTGTTTATTATTGACTAAGTTTTTTATTGTTTTTGGATTTTTTTTTTTTGTTTTTTTTTTTTTTTTGAGTTTAGATAGATTCTTTTCGGTTGTAGACGTGATAGAATTATTTAATAGAATTTTGTTTTTTATTCATTGTATTTTTTAAGAAGAAGCCTTTTTCTTTAAAAAAAAAAAGTAGTTTATGTGCCATTTGTTTCGCATTGAATGTAAAACAATTAGAGTGCTGAAGAAATTTGAAAGTGTTTTCAATGTATTTTTTATCTTCGTGTAAATAATCCGTGTTGCATATTCTTAGTGCTCTTAAGTAGAATCCTATGATTATACTGGATTTTATTTTGTTGTTGTGATGATCTTAAACATAAAATCAGCATCCGCTACCAATTGTTCGAACAAATAGGACTCAAAATAAACCTTTCCCAAGCAGAATCTATGATCTGGAATTAGGATGAAAGCGATGATGGCTCTTACCCTGAATTCATCATAAAAATTTAAATGCGGATTTAGTAAATACATTTCAAATATCTTGGTGTACGGATCAGTTACAACAAATTTAGTATAGGAGACAACGAAATTAAATTAAGAAGAAACTGCGCACGTTTCGCTCAACATCTCAAATTGCAACAAAATCCTGGATGTCGAGTCATATACTTAAATAACTTCGTCAAATTGATATTTCCATATGGATGCCATAGATGGCACCAAATCAGCTCATAAATATTTAAACTGCTGAATACAACCGGTTTTAGATCAATGGTTAAAAATGGCTTTGAGGGAGTGAAGCTTATGGGTCTTAATGAACTGCTTCGAATTTTGTGGACTGGCGCTACATAATCTAAAAAAGACTGTACTGAATGATAGAAACTACATCACTGGAAGATTTTCAACAACGAAAAAACTAAAATGGATAGCTCATCTATCTCGACAAGGAAATAATGAACTAATCAAGATGTTGATTTTCCACACAATTAGAAAAAAGTTAGGAAGGAAGCCTCCATCAAAACTGGCAAGAGCGATAACAGCTGTTGAACTTGAGAAAACTATTTTCGTGAAAAATTGTTTTAAGAGAAATATTTTATAAATTTCAGCCGACAGTAGTACAAGGCAGTCAGTCAACGAATGCCGAAAGTTTCCTTATAAGCCCTTTGTTTTAAACTCAAGTGTAAATAAATATATTTTGAACATAACTCCACTAATTTGTGAAAAGTAAAATTGAAAGAACTAATGCAATATTATCAGTAATAGTTCTCAAAAGAAATAAGAAAAATGAAAATAAAATATATCTATATTTTCATATTTTTCTTCAGTGACAAAATTAATTTATTATGCAAATGCAGTATAATCTAGCAAACTAAATTTTAGATATCTCAAGTAGATTTTCAGACTGTAACAAAAAGATCTGGTTTGAGATTTTACCTACATGGCATTTTTGCTTTGGATTTATATGTATATATATAATTATATATATATATATATATATATATATATGTATGTATATATATATATATATATATAAACGGCTTTTTCAAAAGTCACTCTTTTTAATTTTTTTTTTTTTTTTTTCATAAGAAACGCCGGGTTAAGGAAAAAGTAATAAATTTCATTATTTATTTAAGCAAACACAACAACACACATACATACTTTTCTCTTTTTTGTTTTATACCCGATGAAGCTTCAAATGGCGAAATGTATTATCAAATCTCTCCTCTCTTTTCATGCAACATTACCATTTATCAATTCGAAAATTTTCAACTCTGTCAGGATTTCAATATCCTATTTATATGTCACACACACACACACACACACACACACACACACACACACATATATCTATATAATAGGATGCAGAAATTCTGACAAAGTATTTAGTAAATTTAACAAATGACAAACGTTTCATTGAAAATAAATTTGGCTGAAACTCGATTTGATTACGCATTTCGCTATTCAAGGTTTCGTCAGACCCCCCAAAAAACGAAAGAAAGTGTATGTGTATTTGTGCACAAGCTTAAATAATGAATCATCGTATTTTTTCCCTAAGCTGGCGTTTCTCGTGATGAGGATTTGCCTTTAATTCGGCACAAAAACAAAAAAAAAAGCTGGGAATTATATTAACAACTTTCGACATGAAGTAAGAATTATAAAGAAAAGATTCTGAATAAAAAAAAGTCACTCATTTTTCTTCTTTAATCATGAGAAACGCCAGCTTAGTGAAAAAGTACGATCATTTATTATTTAAGCATATACACAAATGCACATACACACATATAAATAGATTTCTCTGTGTCCTATAAATGTTCGGATGGGCTAATGTCGAGTGCACGTCTCAAGAAATGCTCTCCAAATCAATTCCGGGCATCTTGGGCCCAATGACACGGTTGTAACCACCAGTCTTTGTTGGGTTGCATAGACTCCATGAATGGGTGCAAATGTTCACGATTCCATGAAACGTTTCAGTCAATAATTAATGACGTGTTTAGGCGAATCTGCTGACGTAAGATGTACTGTGTGAACTCGACTTAAAACCATTAAGAAACTCCCAACTGCTTGAAATGTGCTTTGTTGACAACTGGGATCTATGGTCTGAGGATTATGCGCCACACCTGAAACCTACCATCAGGCACAAACATTTTTTCTATCATTTCGCCCCATGCAAGACAGTAAAGTCAGTTTAAACACAAGCGGTTCTTCTTCTTCTTCTTCTTCTTCTTCTTCTTCTTCTTTTTCTTCTTCTTCTTCTTCTTCTTCTTCTTTATGTGCCGTGTTCTTTCAGCACGTAGGCGATCATGGATTTCCACTTGCCCCATCACTTGTTGGTCTTACAATTTTCCTCTTGGTATCTCTTTAAACCCCACCCCCTGCTTCATCTACTTAGGACCATCAAATAAAATCTCACGCTGCTTTCCTCTGTCTCTATTTTTCTCTATTCATCCTGTGAGTATCAAATTCTCCAAGTACTCGTTTCTCATTATCCATCCTAGAAACCTCATCTCTCTCTCTCTCTCTCTCTCTCTCTCTCTCTCTCTCTCTCTCTCTCTCTCTCTGATGCTAAATATAATTTTCCTTTTCGCTTGCATCATCTCCAAAACCTTATCATTGTTCGGTCCATGTTACTTAACTATCAACACTCGTGTAGTTTTTTTCTGCTAAACCTGTCTTTTCCTCTATACGGAAATGTTTTCTTCCTCCACGCCATAATAATTCCTTGGTTTGTTCGTTTAACTGCAGTTGTGGATCGCAATACATAGATAGAACTACTCAAAGACTAGATGCCAGAATTAAACAACACGTTCCTACAAAAATTCCAAATTTGAACTATTTGTCAGACAGGCTGACCAACACATACGTGTCTTCTATCGCAGAACACCTTATAAATAACCATAACTGGGACGCTTATTTTAGTGTGGACTCATTTTCCATTCTTAGCTTGTACCACTCAATTCACCACCTGAGGCCATTTATATTATGTATTTAAGACCTTCATTATTTAAACAGAAGGGTCATATATTTGGCCTCTAACTCATTTCCATCTAAGAAATTTGAAAATACATATTGGCCATTTCCCCTTATTCTGATAATTATTTCTTTATTAACCTCGGTTTAGCTCTGATGAGCGAGGTTTGAAACCGGTTAGCTAGCCGGTTTTTCAATTTTATTTTTCAAATATTATTATCATCATTATCTAATTATGGTGTTTATGAAATTTTGTACCACCAACCATATTTTCAAATAAGACTCATCACGTGTTATATAAAGGCTTGTCCGAAAAAAATTATTGATTATTTAATCAGATACTTAGGCGTAGTTTAGAAGCCCCTGGAATTTTATTTCATCCTGATTCTCTCTCTCTCTCTCTCTCTCTCTCTCTCTCTCTCTCTCTCTCTCTCTCTCTCTCTCTCTCTCAATTATACAATTTTTTCTGGTTCGTTCATTACCTTTCCACAAAACATTTTCGGTAAGGAAAAGTGATTCGTTCCTGAATTCTCTTTCAACATTTTGTTTATTTAAAAAAGAAATGTAATGATATGCCCATTTTTCACTTTTTTTTTTTTGCGGTGGGGAGAGGGCTTGACATTTATCTTATTTAATCTTTTCCCAGATCCTGCATTCACGATCAGACACTTTACTTAACGAACGCAGGTCCTAGCTCAGTTTCTCACCTAACATTGCCTCCTTATATAACAGTCTTAACTAATCACTTCCTTTGTTTTTCTGCAAATTATCAGATTACATAAATTTTCTGTAAAATTTAGGATCATAAGCAGGCATATGTGAACATTAGCGCACATCTGTGAATGTATGGTCACCTTATTCTCCTGCCATGTCACGCAAACGTAAAGAAAAATGTTCCCCAAAATTCCCCTGTGTCTTATAGCTCCATAGATGGTTTTTGATAAGTATTTAGATACAGGTTACAAGACTAACACCAAAGAACTGTGGTGGGATTTTTTTAATTACTATTTTTAAGAACGGGTCCACAATTAGTTTACACCCGAAATGTTCTGTATATGAAGTAAAGAA
This sequence comes from Ascarosepion bandense, assembly GCA_037127315.1. Classification (NCBI taxonomy): domain Eukaryota; kingdom Metazoa; phylum Mollusca; class Cephalopoda; order Sepiida; family Sepiidae; genus Ascarosepion; species Ascarosepion bandense. The sequence goes on along the minus strand of JBBBDQ010000694.1, from coordinate 5,315,255 downwards.
CCGGTTCTTTCTTTCAATTTATTCCTTCTTTTTTTTTTTTTTTTTTTTTTTTTTTCATAACATTAATTTTCTTTATTGATGGATAAAAAGGCCAGGGGAATTCAAGAACCGGTTCTGCGAACCTGGGTAATTTTAGTTGACGGTTAACCGTTACGAGTCCACCTGGATTCCCATCAATGTGTAGAAACCAATGAGATACTCGGCATTTAGTAAGAGTAGCTTAAATGAAACACAAGCCCGAAAGTCAGAAGCACCCAGTGAGAATCCAAATCACTACACAATTGTTATTGATCTAGCGAGGTAAGGTTGCTAACCATGACTTCAAGTCACACACACACAGAGAGAGAGAGAGAGAGAGAGAGAGAGAGAGACTGAGAGACGTACATATATATATATATATATATATATATATAGGATTGGTATGGATGGAATAAAATTCCGATAAAAAAAATATTATTCATAAAAGAGTGATCAATTCTGGGTAGAGCAAATAATATTTATTTAACATTTATAACATTTTGCAATCAGCACATTATTTTGACAAGTGTTCAAAAAATAGTTACTTTGTAGTGGTGTCATAAAATACTTATGTTACATATTATATAGGCGCGTGTGTGTGTATATACAGGGTGCGATGGATAAAGTGTCGTTTCAGTTACATTAAAAAATGAAAATAACACTGACTTGTCAGTTGAGCAGGTATATTTCTCAAAATTGCACAAGAATATCTTGAAATACTAAAGAGTAAATTTATTCAATAAAATCGCCATTGGCTTCAACCACAGCCTCCAGACAACTGCGAAATCTCCCACAACTCTGTGATTAACCTGGTGAATGCTGACATAGGACTATGGCAGCATTGTCTAAGAGTTAGATAGCCAGGTGTAACGGGTGATGTGAACGCAGAAATTGTCTTGTTGCCTAAAATAAACTCTTCCAGTAACCACCCTCTTGAGTAAGGCAGCTCTACAGACTCAAGACACTTGATGTAGGCCTCCGTTTTCAGTCCGGAACCCCCACCAACAAATTCAGAATTTCTTTTTTTTATCAGATTGAACACAGTGAGATTCCTGGACTGGCATTAACTTCGTAATCACTATTAGACTCATTCAACTCTTTTTAAAGTCTTTGCACTGTCCTCATATTGATACCCAGACTCTCTGAAATTATCGTATTGGAGATTCCATTCCGAATGCCAAGCAGTACATTATGCTGTTACCAGTTTTTTGGCGGGGTAAACTGCATCATGTTGCTTTGTTCTCCCAAATGATGCCCAACTGACCCTACTATATTATACAGTCGACAAATTTAAAACAAACAACCGGTTTGCGCGTTATTGAAAATATTAAATGATGACAATTTACCTATCGCAGTATTACACTCTTGGCCGCACACATAAAAAAAGTAAACAGTTAATTTCCATCATTTTATCATCTCGCAACATAACATTAAAAAAATCCCTTCAAACATGAACTATCATGTTTTTTAAATGCTTAATAATTTCAGTAGATCTTATTCATATCTATGCGTGTTCTCTGTTCTAGTAGACAACAATTTCATGTTTATAGATACTTTATTTAAAATAAAATTCATTTAAAATCTTTGCCTTCATAAAGTCTGTCAGAGGACGAAACGCATAGAAAAGAAAAATATAGTTTTCCTCTAATCTTCTTTAATCATAATATATTATAAATATATAAGTATATAAATATATAGGCAATGTATACAATATATGAAATATATATTATTATGTATAATATATCATATTATCATATATAGTATTATATATAGTATATCATATATATAATATAATATATATAATATATATCTATATTGGAAAACCTATGATTAGAATTTTACTCCCCTTCCTAACCGATTGAAGATTGCGTTTGGTGAAATACGCTTCCCTGCATATGAAACTTCAACTGAAAATTTAGTTACCTTTATCATATATATATATTGAATTTTGTTTGTTTTAACATTATTATTTTTTTATTTAAATTTGATAATCTTAAAACAAACAAAATTCAAAATATGTGGCCTAATGCTAGTTTCGTAAATTTCCGTATAATTCCGTAATATATGTATATTGCTGATTACTTGGGTATATTCCTGTCGAAGCAGAAACCATGAAAATATTTGTAGAAGAGACAGAGGGAAATCACATCAAGAAAGTAACTGGAGTGAGCTGCCAGGTCGGGACCGATTACATTACAGATTCTCTTTTGGAGCCTGTCGAGACCCCTAAGATAAATAGCAGGGGCGCCTGAACAGATATGACAACAGTATTCAATGCATGGGTGGATGGATGATATGTATATATGCAAGATGGGCTCAGGCTAGAAAAAACTTTCTGCGCCGACACAGTGACCCAACATTCTTAGCAGTAGATTTAGCTGTTGATTCAATGTAGTCATTCTACATTGAATCTGTTGCGGTCGACCGAGAGAGTGAAGACGAAGAGGCGCAGTGTATTGCTTTCGAGGAGACTAGCTATATCCATGTTCGTGTGATAGGATCTGGAGACGTTTTTCATTATGCGGTTTGATAGGAACGATTGGATCAAACCAATCAAGCATCGGATGAAATTCATGAAAACCAGATGTTTAAAACTGTCTTTTATTTTGATGTCAGTGTTTCAGTATATACAAGTATTTTAAAAGAACTGAAAAAGTCCAAGAAACAAATCATTACTATTGACCTTCTTAAAATGTATAAATGTTGTGGTTAGTTTGAAAAAAAATTAATAGTTAATGACATTTAAAAAATAAATATCCAACAAATCAGTGATATTTGTTTATAATAAATTGTTTAGAATAAAAATACTGTCTATTTAATAGAAAAAATATAATTAAAGATATAGTGTGAAAAATAAAGCGTGCATATCCAAAGAAAATTGTGAATAATGATTCAGAACATAATTTATGATAATGTTATTTAAATGTTAACGAAAATATGAAATGTAATTAATAATCATGATTAAATTACAATTAAAAGTTTTATAACAATGTTTAACTAGTATCTACTTTAATATTATTCATTATATTTATTATATTATATATATTTATTATATTATATATATTTATTATATTATATATACTTGCTATATTATATATATTTATTATATTATATATATTTGTTATATTATATATATTTATTATATTATATATATTTGTTATATTATATATATTTATTATATTATATATATTTGTTATATATATTTGTTATATTATATATATTTATTATATTATATATATTTATTATATTATATATATTTATTATATTATATATATTATATATATTTATTATATTATCTTGAAAATGTGATACGTTAAAAAAACATTTTTTTAATCAAATTTAATCGTGATTTCATAGCTGATTGAATAATTCTTCTAAGCGAGTAATGAATAAATTTAACAATACTGACATTTTTAAAATTGGAAAAATACTTTGTATAAGACTCAAACAGGTATTGGCTGAACGTTTCTATTCAAAGGATTTTATGCAAGTTCTATGCTAACAATTACTTTTATTGCAATTCTCACTTGTGGAATTCTCTTCCCGGCTTCTTGCTTCAAAGTTAACTTTGATATACAAAAATTTAAATGCAGAGTCAATCGTCATTGTTTGTCTTCTTATTTCTTATTCCTAGGTTTCCGCTAGAAATTGCTAGGAGTTCTGCAAGAAACAGTGACAAATTTTTAATATTTTTTATTTAATTATATATTCGTATATTTTCCTATACACGTACGGTAGATTGTTGGAAAATCCTTAATTATTATAATAACATACAAATTAATAATAATAGATACTAATTTTTACGCAGGGATTCCCCGCAACATAAAAATTATTTCAACGGTTCCACCAGGTTAAAAATGTTCAGAAATGCTGCTCTTGTTTATAATCTTCCACGGGAATTCATGATCACCTATTTTTTTTTTTTTATATATATGATAAGCTATACCTGATTTCAGCATCAACCTCGCGCACAAACAAGAAATTATCATTTGGCTTTTTGCATATATCTCCTTTAAAACCTGTCCCATGTTTAATACTTCCAACACATACATGTGTGTCGATATATATATATCCGCAGACAGAGCTGTTTCGCTGTATCACAGCTCATCAGTACGGTTAGACCTCCGATTGCTTTTTACCCAGGATTGAAACTTGACCGAATATATATATGTGTGTGTGTGTGTGTGTGTGTGTGTGTGTGTGTGTGTGTGTGTGTGTGTGTGTGTGTGTTTCGTTAAAGATGCTGCGATTGAGTTTTTATTTAATTTTTCTTGGGCTTGTACAAGTGTTTTTGTTTTTTTTTGTTTTTTGTTTTCTGGACACAAAGTGTATAAAAGCTATTCAGGGTTCTGCATATCCGAGTGTTTTCGGCTATTCTTTTAGTCATTATCAAGGGTAATTTTTATTTTTTAGCTGAATGTATGGAGTTTTTATGTATGTGTCTTAAGTTATGAGAATGTCTAATTTTACAACGGGGTTCGATCAGTAAATTGTCATTTTATATTTTATTTTCGCGCATTAGTGCTGTTTGTTTTTATTTTCTTGACTGCACAGTTTATTAGGTTAAGTTGGGTATTGTCTGTGAGAAAAAAAAAGCGCCATGACACAATTCACTCCGCCAGAAATTTGGAAACGGATTACTGAAATTGCATGGTATTCGCACCGAAAGCTCCAATATGAACATTTCAGAGTGTTTGGGTGTCAATCTGAGTATAGTGCAGAGGATTCGGAAAGAATTGTATGAGTCTAATGGGGATTACGAATGTACGGTAGGTCGGAAAACCCACTCTGATCGTTCTGATATAAGAAAAGAACTCACGAATTTGTTAGTGAGACCCTCGGACTGAATACAAAGGCCTACATCAAGTGCTTTGATAGTGCTGCTCTGAGTTAAGAGACAGTAGTGCTACCCTGGGTCAAGAGGGTGGCTGCTGGAAGACCCTATGTCAGTCAACAGGACTCTTCACCATGCCACACAAGAAAGAGAAACGAGTCATGGCTGTCAGACAATTTCTGTGACCGTATTATTTCTTACATTTGGCCACCTAACTCCCGATACTACAACCCTCTTGTTGGGTGCAAGCATTCACTACAACTTCTATGTGGGGTGCAAGCATTCACCAAATTAAACAAGGAGACTGTCTAGAACAATTGCAAAAGATTTTGAAGTCATCTAGAGGCAATGGTTGACGCCAATGGCGATTTTATTGAATAAATTTACTCTTTAGTATTTCAAGATATTTTTGTTTAATTTTGGTAAATATATCCGTTAAAATGAGTTTTTTTTACTAAATTAAAATATATCCATCACAACATATATATATATATATACATGTTTCATGAAAAACAAACATTAGTCAACCATAATTTTATCATTTATAACATTGATAATCAAATAAATTTATTCTTACAAAAAATATATGACATTAGTATTAAAAATAACACACAAAATGTCACCATATTTTATTGCAACCAAAGACACAATAATTATAAATAAGGCGAATTTTCTATACGAAAAATTATTAAACACCATATTTCTGTCGTAATTACTCAAAAACATGTAAAACTTTTAATATATTGTAGAAAATGGAAGACAGCAAACCTTGATGTTTCTAATCAAAATAATCCCATCAAATCTAAATTTGTGATGAATAATATAGTGCATGAATTTAAATGCTCTGTATAAGATTGTGTTCCTTGTCATATAAAAATACCTTTATTAGCCATACTATCACTTCTCCGACTGGACGCCTTACATGCCACCTATCTAATAATAATAATGCAATAAAAAACATTTATTAACCCATAATTTACAAGAACCCCGAAGAAAATTTTTTGTTGAAAATAGAAATATACTATTAAAATTACACTATTTAAAGCACCTCGGTATAAGAGCGGTACTATATAACAAACAATTTTCTCCCACCATCAACCTTACATTATTTAACAGCGGAAATGTAGTTTTTAAAGTTTTTTTTTTAAATAGACAGACGCTCAGCGATGCCCAGCCGCGCGTATCATGTGATAGATTTAAAGAAGCTACTTTTTGAAAAATACAAAATTACATTAGAATCAAGTTTGAGGACATAATAACAATATCGGGGAAAATAACAAGAAAGCGCTTGTAAAGTCAAGAATTATGGAACATTTTTACACTCCTTATCTCCTGCAAAAAAGAAACATGTAAGAATACTGGGAAAATTAAATAAAAAATTAATACACTCATCCTTGTCGATCGTTTTTAATGAAATAAGTTTAAATGAAAGATTGCTGTCCGAATATATATTAATACAAACATAGATGAAAGTGCTGTAGATCCTTGAATAACTCCTCCCTAATTTTCAAAATTTTCAGTTGTTTGAAAATTCCAGTTGCGCGTTCGTAAAAATAAAAATAAAAAATCAGTTACTCTAAATCGCCTGAAGATACTGAAAGGTTGAAACCCAGGTTGCGGAAATCATTCATTTCTAAATTAGAAATATTCAAAAGTTCTACAAGTCTTGAAAACTTTTTAATACAACTGTGCACTGGTCCAATTTAATTATGACCTAAAACTAATTATACATATACATATACATATATATATATATATATATATATATATATATATATATATATATATATATATATATATATTAAAATAAGTGTTTGTCGAAACATATACAAACGCGTACATTCAATGAACATACACATTAAAAACATATATGCACACACACACGCATATATATATTACATATTGCAGACAGACGTTCTCAATCTTCGATACACGCATTTCACTTCACCTCTCCCTCTCTTTGTCTTTCTCTCACTCTCCCCTTCTCTCTCTCTCTCTCTCTCTCTCTCTCTATTGCGCATAGACATACACACTCACAGATATACATTTTCATGTGTAAATGTATATAGGTTCATTTCCTCCCCCGCATTATCACATTCACCCATGTCACCCAAGCACCATACTTGCTTCCTTTTTCCTCTCTTCCAAAATGGCCCTGATCCATTTTTTACGAATGTCAACAGAGAGAGACCGAGTGAGTGGGTAATAAAGAGAGAGTGGGGGAAATAAAATGGGTAGATCTACAAAGAAATTGATTGGTGGATTGAATAGAGAGAGACAAGTAAACTGAAAGGGTGGGGACTTCTGAAAGAGAGTGAACAGCAAAACTGAACGAGAAGAAGAAAGGAAGTCTCCGTTGGGAGAGCGGTGGGGGTAGAGGGATGGACAGAAGAGTAAAGTGGAGGCAGTGGTGGGGGGAGTCTGCCAATCGGAGACGAGGTCAAACGACGTCCAACTTCCTGTTGCTAATGACTTCTCATGGACAACCAGGATTTCTAAAACCTTCACGCACATAGATGCGTATACATATACATCAAGAATCGTGTGCGTGTGTATGTGCCTAAACACACGCAAACAAACACTCACGCGTACTACTAATCATCATTCAGATAAAGAATTTTTTTTCTCTCTGCACTTCAGTATATATATATAAATGCACATATATATATATTTATATATTTAAATGCACACACACACACACACACACACACACACACACATATATATATATATATATATATATATGTATGTATGTATGAAGAAACTGTCTACATTGTGTATGTGTTAGTTTATATAAACATTTATGCATGTTATACCATAAATGAATATTAATACATGCGAGTAAATTAATATCTATAGACATTTATGTACATGTCATATATATATATATGCGTTAGAAAAATTACGTCTAAAATACTTACTATCGCAAAAAAATAATAAATAAATAAAATTTTAAAAAATGACAGGAAATTAAACGTGTACTATTGCAGCGTACGTGCCAGCAAACGCATAGTGTATAAGTCATTGCACAGACACATGAGCGTTTGACCTTTTACACAGAGATAGAAAGAAAAAGAAAAGACCAATGGAAACGTCTGGTTGAAACAGATAGGTCTGCGCGCGCAATAAGAATATGATCCATACAAAGGCTAATCGACACGTAAAGCAGCGCTCCTCCACCTACAACCCATAGTTGCACATTTTAAAAGCGCATGCGTAAAAACGAAGGGAATATTTTCTACAACTTACATACCATTCGTAGACCTCACAAAGATTATGAATCTTTGTCTCTGTATATAAATGTATTATTAGAAAAACAAAACGCGGCCACTGTTTCTTCGATCTTGCCAAAATGTTTAACTAGCATGGGAGAAATTGAGAAGTTATGAGAAACTGCTAAAAATTTAAACCCAAATTTAGCGGGTGTTCTAAATTTAGCGGGTGTTCTAAAAGAAAAAGAAAAGTTAATAAGTAACAAAAGCCCTAAAAGAAAAATTAATAAATGATTTGAATTTCATCAATGAGAATTGAAGCAAAAGTATTTTTTTAATATTGATTTTTTGAAGCAACACATAAAATAATTATGAATGATCGAATGAGCGAATGAATAACTGTTATAAAAAGTGTATTTAAACTGTCGTTCTGCCGATCAGATCTTCGTATGATTTTCCTATGCCTGCGTAAAATATTACAAATTACCAATAAATTGTGTATTCACAGTCACTTTATGAAATAACAAATACTTGTTTGTCTTGTTGTTTGACATCGTAAACATTTAACTTTATCAAATTTAAGTTTTATAAAAGATTGCTCGTAACAGTTAGAAACCTTTATTCATCATCATGATTTCGACAATTTCTCTCCTATATGAGCGCTGGATAGGGCACCTCGACATGGTGTAATGGTTAGCAACCTTGTCTTACTAGAATCATTACAAGTGAGTATTAAGTTCGATCCACACTGGCCTTGTGCCATATCTTAGCTGTGCTTAAAAACTCACCACCCTCGTGTAGCTCTCAACTCCACTCATTGTCGATGTCTTGCCATCTTTTCGCATAAACTTATTAATTAAATTACTTGCTGTTTCTTCTACTACTTCGTCCTTCAATACGCCGTGTGAGTATTAAGTTTTCCAAGACGTCCTTTTCATAATGTGTCCCTGAATGTTTAACTGTCTCTCATTTTTAGTATCAGTGTCTTTCTTGTTTTCATTTTTTTCAGAACTCACTCGTTCGTTAGCAAGGATACAATTCTTCATTTGCAAATATAATGAAAAGAGCCAAAAAGCAGTTCATGGTATCAGACTTTAAGAAATTTATTTAGTTCTTTTTCTTCTTTCTGTTATCAAGCATATCAATGCTAATAGAAGATCTACCAAGAAAGAAGAAATAGTGTAAGAACTTAGACGCAGATGTACTGTGGCAATTAAAGCACTTTCTATAAATTTTGTCTTATTTCAATTATAGTATATTTTAAATTAAAATTGCTGCCAGACTCATTAAGATTAGCAGCTAATTTAGCAACTGACTGTGTTGTCTTATAACAGATCCCTTTTGTGTACATGTAATTATTCAGTTAGATTCTTCGAGGTGCCTACTATGTATTCGATGTGGCAATTATTACAGTTGATAGAGTAAAATGAAAGTTTAAAGTGTCATTACTTTATTTTGTGTTAATTAAATATTTTATTGTTTTAGGAGTAGTTATAACAAATTTTATGTTAAGGTCAGATAAATTATTTTCAGTTGTAGTTGTGATAGAGTTTTGAGGTTAAATAATAAATTTTGATTCTTTTGGGTTTGTTAGAATGGTCTACTCTTCTACTTTGAAATATTTTACGAGCCCTTTGTTTTGAGCCGAACAGAGTATTGGAGGAGTTTAATAGTATTTTCAATGTGTTTCCTCTCTTCATGAAAATATTTAGAGCTACAAATTCTAAGTGCTCTTAAATAAAATTTGATAATCATCCCTGGTTTTATTTTGTTGTTATGATGAGAATAGAAATTTATGGAAACATTTTTATTACTTCACTTGAGACGGACACTTACTTTTAGAGCATAGTTAGTACGGTAAATGAGATATCTAGAAAAAGTAAAATGTTGTTTCTGTTTCGTAAGTGAAATCTGTAGTATTTACGATTTTGTTTAGTTTATCAAGAAGGTCAGGAATGTTACTTACGGGATATTTTAATAACGCGTCATGAGTATATAGGAAAATATGTTGACTGTTTCAATAAAATATATTGAAATGAACTAATTAAAAAAAAGTTTCCTGTGTTTTTTGTTTTTTTTAATTTTAAGTTTCAAACAAAGACAGATTTATACAGCTCATTGATAAGGTGCTGGGAAATACAGCAATATGTTTTACAAAGTTTAATTCTGCGGTTTTCCAACTGGTTGATGTTTAAAGTTCGAGTAGACAAATTGAGGTTAGAAACAACTAAATCAAGTAATTATTTGAGAATAATTTCCCCGGTCTTTTGAATAGGCCGTGACGTTTTTCCCTTGTTTTTAAGATTAAGGTTTCCGGTTCCTCCTAAAGTCTACATCAATACTTTAACTCTAACATTTCTGCCTAAATTCTGAAACGTTACTTACTATTTAATTTTTACCTCAATAGGAGTGAATATGCTCATCTATCGCCCGGTTCACACTCCTCGCCGGTATTTTTGAACAAGAGTAAATGATTATCCCTTATTACTTCCTTATGATTGGATTCCCTGGTCTTTTAAAATCTTTTCATTGTCTTTCATTGCCTCTCAGGGACATTATCACTTTGAATTGATTAAAACAAATCAACTTTATACGACGTAGGAGATAGCCTGCATATTAAAAACATTGAAATCAGACGTTAGAATTATATACACCATCTTTATTACGTTAGTTACTTTGATGTGTGGCAATTCCCTATTTAAACACAATGAAAATATTATGTTTTCAAACAAGTTGCTACGGATAATGAATATTGAATATTTTCAATGTGGAAAGCAAGATATGGGGACACGTGAAATGAACCACTTCTAATTTTATCAAAATTCGGTCTTCTTTCATAGAAGGTGATAATATGAATAGAGTGATTTTGAAAGAGAGACAACTGTTATGGGTTTCTTCCTGATAAGCGACTAAATCGAACATGTACTGTTCTCACTGTAACTAAATTCAAACAATGAACAAAATGTGTACAGAATTAATTAACTAAAGAGCGCATTATTTTGTCTGAATAAAAGTCTATTGCATGTTGTTGTTTTCTTGGTCACCAGAAAAAATTAGGCTCATCCCTTGTTTCCTGTTTAGGATGTGGTTTCCGGTTTTTCTCTTTTCCAATCTTTTCACTCTTTTTTTTTTTTTTTCAATTGGAGTAGATAGACTAAACTATCGCCCGGTTCACACTCCACCCACGTCTATTGAACAGGTGAAGAGGCTCATCCCTTGTTTCCTGTTTAGGATGTGATTTCCGGTTTTTCTCTTTTCCAATCTTTTCACTCTCACGTAGCCTCCTGCGCAACAGTAGCGTTTTCGCCTTGCTTGGTGTGATATGATTTAAAAAAAAAAAAAAAAGAAAAGTTACATCATACCTGTGGTGTGTTCAGTTATTGGGAATATTAACATTATTGTTCACTATGGTTTTTATATATTTCTCTTAATCAAAAATGAAGAAAAATGTTCCTATTGGAGAATACGTGAGAGTCTGCTGTCTGAAAAAATCGGTGCAAAGGCTAAGCTATGAAAACCTCCTTAGATGGCCGAGCATAGAAATGGGAGAAAAACTCAGTGTTTTATTCAATCCAGTTAATGTCACAAATAAGTTAAGAATAATTCTATATTATACTCCATTTCTTAAAAGAATTGAAATTTGCTTTTTACAATACAAGTTATTTTGTTGTATCAAAATAGCTATTTTACTTTTACTATAAATGTTCACGTACATCTTTTTTCGGAAACAACTAAACTGTAAGGGATAAAAATTGCTTTATCAGAATTATTTAATAAAAGGAGATAAAAATAAATCTACTGATGTACATCAAAGAAAAATAAATTACATTAAATTACTTATAAAATATAACACCATGTTTCGCTACAAATTCTTCAAAAATCATTTATAACTTAAATATTTGGGATCCGTTTCTTCTCGCAATATAAAAGGTAGCACGTTGATTGATCAAAATTCACTCTTTTGCTGGTGCAGGCCTGGCGATGATATATGGGGGCTGTGTGCTGTCCAGACTTTAATCCCCCTACCCCTGTATCAACAAGATCCTAAGTAACACAATTATTATTATTTGGGATAAGTTAATTGACCTTGTTTTATAAAGTAAAATTTCTTCATTTTTTAAAAAAGGAGATTATTAAATAATGTTAACACGGTACTTACATTTAGCTGAAAGGTAATTTTCAAAGAATCTTTTTAAGATATGAAAAATTTGAAAATGGTACGACTTTGATCATTTTTTACAAAGTCTAGTGAATATGGAAATATATAACAGTTTATTTTAAAATTGTCATCATATATTTAAAAACTAATTTTAAAAATCAAAAATCCCTCTAATAACAACTATTAAGCCATTTCACTTGAAGGTAAATTTCCTTGTATTTCCTTAAAAGTTCCTCGTTGATCACATGCTCCGTCTATAGTATTCTTACCGTATGTCGATAGACTTGTATCACTGCCGCTTCAAGTTTCTTCTACTTCTGAGAGGAAATCGGCCAACATTTGCTGCCATGTAAGATTAGGTATTACATAGCGCTACAGCACTCGTTTCTATGTTTCTTCCGATGTCTTAATACCTTACTTAGTTTCTGGAATACATCCTTAACGTTTCGTATGCGTTTTCGGATTTCTGTCATATTTTCTCTATCATTTCTTACTACACTATCCAGATATTTAAATTTCTCTACCTGCTTGATATTGAAATTTCTAATCGATAACTCCCACATTGTCTGAAAACCATTAATTTTCTTTACTTACAGTTAATAACATTTTTCTTGCTTTCCTTTACTGTCTTCTCGAAGTGTTTTTTGTTTTGTTTTTTGTCTTGTTTTCTTTACAATGAGGTTCACTCTCTACAAAGCCCGGAATCCACTCGAGGTAGGGGTTTACAGAGTAAGAGGCACAGTTTATGCAAATAGGTGGGGAAAAGCTATCAATGAATAGTCTCCATGAATTGGCATTTACGTCTTGAATACCAAAACAAAGTAAAACTTCTCGTCGCAATATAAAAGTTCGCTGGTTTGATTAAAGTCGGAGATAAATCCAGCATCCCTATTGCGATAAAATGTAACATTTGTTTCTTTTTTAAGGAGATTTTTATCCTTCATTTTTTAAGCTAAGAGTTCCGCCGTTTCTTTTGATAAACTCAAATCGCTCAGCTCTGCTTGATCAAGCAATACCAGATGATAATCCTTGAAAATCATTGTCATTCTCGTCCCTATCGTCGAAATCATTCATATAACCATAGTCCTATTCTTCAATGTCACCCAACGTAAAGCCTTTAAAGACAGTAATCGGTATTGACATTACATATTAACTAAATTCAATATACTTATATGAAACACCAAACCTATCTTACACAAATAACGTTTATAATTATGTGTATGGCTATACTACTGATAAGACTATGAATACTTTGATTATGAATAGCCTTTAATAGTTTGAATACCCATGTGTCTACGATATCTATACACATTATTAGTTGCTAATAAAGATGACCAGTTATGTTAAAATCCAGTGATTGGATTCTATTTTTTATAAAACCATCATTCAACATTGAGATATCAAATTACTTTTCATAAATGAAGATTCATTTGAGTTGATTTTGATTTTAAATTTTCCTTTTATAATCTAAAAACCATGAATTCATTCGATATAAAAAATGAGATAAAATCGTTAGAGATTTTGATATAGAGAAAATGGAACTAATCGTTGTTGGACTATCTGCCTTCAGGCGGAGAGTAGCCCATACGAGGCTATGCCGAAGAGAAGTGTCTCGTCTGGCAAAAAGTAGACAAGAGCTTGATCCTGTCTATGCAGGGTATCCCGGAAATTTTTGTCCGAGCGTACGCACTCAGATTTACCATGTAAAATTTCGGCCTTGCGCAACACGCAGCCTTTGTGACGAAGTTCGGATAAATAGCCAGAAAAACGGTAACCAGTATGAAAAATGGATGTCATTTTTGGATTCGGTGCCTTCAAATTAACCAAGAAAGCGTGTTCCCATCATCATTGCATTAAAATATGTGTTGACCATTTTTATCCTTTACTACACAGACCAGCATTTTGATCTTGGGTATTTCGGCCGTTATAATTTCTGGTCTACCTTATGTGTTCGTCTTTATATTCGATGACGTTTTCAGAATTTCAAACCGAGCTATTTATTCAATCTCTTCGGCATGGGAAGCGGAATCAGAACAATCTATTCCCGTGGATTAAATAAAAGGTTTGGTATGAAATCCCAAGGTTACATTTAGTACGAAAAGAAACATCTGAAAATGACTTAGAAAACAAAGAATGAAACGTTGTGAATATAACAACCAAGAAGAACAGGGTGATCCGAATAGCTAAACATACTAACAATATTTTGTCTTTTATTAAATTATTTCACTCCAATAAAGGCGATAAGGCCACTAAGACGCAAGGGGTTACAAGGAGAAAAATAGAATGAGAACACTTTAGTGGGGGGGGGGGGGGAATTAGGAAAAGAACAATAATGGAAAAGGACTCAGGAAGTTAAAAAATGGCGATTGATGTTACACTTAAATTTTTGAAGATTGTATTTTAGGGGAAAGCAAGAAATCGGAAAGGAGTTCCATAGGCGAGAAGTGCGAGAAAAGAAAATATTACAATAGAACTGATGGTTCCATCTCTCTAGTTCAACAGTAAAACAGTGAGACCTAATTGCCAATCTAGTATCACGCTTATATTCATGCAGATGAGGCACTAAAGAGAAAAGTGCATCAAAACAAATGCCATGAAAATATTTGTAGAAATTCTAGAGGGAAACCACGATAGAAACTAACTGAAGTTGAGACGCCAGATCAGGATCGATTACATGACAGACCCTTCTTTGAATTTTCTCAAGAATCTCAACATATATAACAAGAGCCCCTAGCTATATATGGCAGCAATATTGAATGCAGAGACGAATGGTTGATTTATGAATGTGCAAGATGGATTCTAACAAGAATTGTTTCAGAATTGTAACAGAAGCAACTTGTCTTCGACTTTCTTTATAACTGACCTTGTAAGACGGTTAACTTCCCATGTTTTTCACTTATTTAAGCTTAGTTAATATTAATACATTGCCATAATATCCAGCAACTGAAAGTGTATCATACTGTATTAAAATGAAACAGAATTCGCAAAATACTAATAAAAGGAAAGGACTGCATATAAATTATGAGAAAAATTAACAAACTTCAACATATATAGCAAGGGAAATATTTCTGCTGTGGATGGATACAATAATTTCTAAGAATTAAGACGATGTTTAAACTTTGATTTAATATACATAAACAGCAGTCATTTAAAATTTCAATTTGATTCTTTCGAGATAAACTAAAAGACATTTTTTTGACGATGAGTCGAGACTGTTTGTTGTGAGATAATTGTAAGCATGTGTCGAGTAAAATAAACAACTTCTCATGCTACCATTTGGCAAACATCAGGTGGGACGGCACGTACTAGTCGCAATCCACCAAAGAGTTTTGCTTCAGAATAACACATACCATTTTCCCCCACTGACTGGCCGACTCTTTAAGGCTCATGAAATATCTACGATCAAAATTTAACGGACGAACTGAACCAGAGACAATATTTATGCTGATAAAGAAATGGTGGGCGGACACTGGAAATGTCAGAGCGAACGCGTACATCCATATTTTCTTATGAAATAAAATTAGAAGACCACAAATGGAATGAAAATCAACATTCGTTCTGATAATGATCCAAACGAAAACTCTGGATAACTTATCACAACATTTTGCATGCAATAAAACTGTTACTTCTCTTTCCTTAAACTTAAATTATGTCAGGTCACTCTATAAGTGCTACTGGTACAATGTAACCTAGTACTATCTGTCACGTTGTCAGATCCTAAACCACTAAACCAGTTCCTCACCAAGCTAGTCCGATGAGAAAGGTGTCTAAACACCCAGCAGGATAAAAAAGAAAACTGTCAACTGGCAGATGAACTTTTTTGTAGGGGCCCAACGGCCATATAACACAATGGGATAGATTCTTTTCCATAGTTATGTATTCCACTAACACGGTGGTGAAGGTCGACCGGGAATGATGTCAACGGACAGAATGGGCGCTTTCTACCGATCTAATCAACAGCTACATGGCGTAACCAAGCGAGCCTTTAAGTTGGATGTCGGCTGTTGTTTAACTTGGAGAGGGATGGGCTTCGTCAGGTCCACTTACTTAAGACACTTTACACATAAATGAATATCTCTCCGGCTTACATCCAATATATTTCGAAGAAACTGGTCAGTTGCTCAGTGACCGTTTGACCACATCTGGTCATATAACTGATGATCATCATCATGTGTCTTTCCACCTGAAACATAGATAAATTTACCGGTTTGCATTCGAGTCTATAATCATTGAATTTCTTCAGAGAAAAACTAAATATTGGTTATTTATACTTAGGTCTGTAATATTTACATTATTCCGGGATGAGTAAATATTGGATGGTTATATTGTGGCTATATAATTTACTGGTTTGAGGATAGTAAATATTGGTTACTTAGGTTTGTGTCTATAAATTTTTCTGTTTCGAAGATAGTAAATAATGGTTGCTTATATTTGAGTCTATAAAACTTACTGGTTCGAGGATAGTAAATATTTGTGGCTTATGAGTTGTAAACATGACAATAAAGGACCTCCAATCCGTAGTGGACTGGGGTAAGAAATGGCTCGTAAGCTTTAATGCTTCTAAAACAAAGCTACTATCAATCAACCATCATAGACAATCGCACCTACCTCCCATTAGCATGGACCAGGCTTGCCTCCCGGAGAGTAAAACACTACGCCTCCTTGGTCTCACACTTTCAGCGGACCTCAAATGGAATGACTATATCGAATCCATTGCTAAATCCGCTGCTATGAAAGTCGGTTCTCTGTGCAGAGCTCGGAAGTTTTTTCCGTCTGAATCTATCCTGCACATATATAAATCTACCATCCGCCCGTGCATTGAATACTGCTGCCATATCTGGTCGGGTGTCCCTGCTATTCTCCTCGCACTTCTCGACAAGGTACAGCGGAGGGTCTGTAATTTGATCGATACCGACTTGGCAGACAGTCTGCAGTCTCTCTCTCACCGGCGCGACGTGGCTTCCCTGTGTCTCTTCTATAGATACTTTCACGGGCTTTGCTCCGATGAACTTAGATCACTGGTGCCCCCTAGATACGAATTTGCACGAGAAACTAGATTGGCAGCTAGATCCCACCCTTTTACAGTGAAACCGATAAAATGCAACCACAACTTCTACTTCAATAGTTTCTTTTCTCGCACTTCCCGGTTGTGGAATTCCCTTCCACACGATTGCTTCCCCGACGGCTACAATCTCCAGAAGTTTAAATGTAAGGTCAATAGACACCTCCTAACACGCTAACTTGCATCTATTCTCTCAAACACTCACCATCTAACCAACCCTCATTCTCGGTACCCTTTCTATCTCCCTCCTAACATTTCCTCTATCTAACCATCCTTTCCCATCACTCCCTCGACCCTATGTAACCCCCTGAAAGTGACAGTGGAATGCCTTGCTCGGGGTGAAACGATTAAAAATAAAGAAAAAATAAAGATGAGGACAACAATCCAAACAATGTGAATAATGTAAATTTTGTCTTTTTTTATCTTTCCTAAACCTTGTTCCGCCATTCATTTACTGAAGTACATTGAGTTATGTATTGTTTTCCATTGTCCCTCTTGCCTTCAATTTGTCCTGTGAGGATCAGATTTTCCAAGCCATGTTTCCACATTATGTACCCCAGAAATTTCAACTGTCTCTTCTTGATATTACGTATAAGTTTGCTGTTTGTTTCCATTTTCTCTAAAACTTCGTCGTTGCTCACGTTCTGTTAATGATAAACTCAGCCTCTTTCTGTAGAACCACATTTATGTTGCTTGAAGTCTCTTTTTCATCTTTGAGGAGATTATCCCGTATTCCCAGCCATATAGGAGGAATGATATTACCTAACAGTTCATTAATCTTTCCTTGTAACTAACGAATTTTTAATATAATAATGTTAATAATATTTCATCTCAGAAGTATGACAAAATTTATTAAGAACTACAAGGGTTTAAAAAATTGTAGAAGATAGGATTGACAACGTCCTGAAGGGACACGGTGGATAAGAGAAGAAGAAAATATAATCATTCATTTTATTCAGGGGAAAAGTAAATATCGGTTATTTACTTGGCTAGGGAATTAGTAAATATTTCTGTGACAATAAACACTTACACGCGTTGATGGCTCTTTTTAGTGTGGAGCTTTTCTCGGTGTGTTCTTGTGGCTGCCAACATGGCCCTGTAATGGTATCTGGACCTAAAGTTGTGACATCCTTTCTCTCTAGGTGCCGCTCTACTTAGCTGTGCTAGATTCAATTAACCACGTGCCTCATCGTGGAATTATGGTTAGCAGGTTAAATTACTCTAATTTCTGAACCTCATCGGGCGCTCTAAATTCTTGAGATCGTGTCAGACTCTCAAATTAGATAAGATCTACTATAATGCAATGTGTGATACTTTGTAGCAACGATGCTGGTCATGTCATATTTAACTCTAATCAGATTTAATTCTTCTGAAGAATTATTCGACTAAAAGATGACTGCTTCAAGGCAGCTAGTGACAAGATATGAACTTTCCAGCCGACCCTCGTATGTGTGCGTATGGATACACATACGCGCGGGGACTCACAAAGGATGCAAGTATATATATGGTGAAATCTCTTATCGTGAACGATAAATGAGGGTCAGCAATTGATGGTGCCCTTCGTTTTACACTTATGCATGCTTTGCTTTGTGTAATTGTTAAGAAAATCTGGTAAGGGGATGACATTTCATTTGTTCTTTCTTGCGTGCGATAATAGCCTCGTCTTGCTGCGGGCGACAAAGCCACACTGACAGATGAAATTTGTTAAAACAGAAGCTTGATGGCGTCTCTGCTTCAGAGCTTGACGAAGCTGATGGTGGTGTTTTCAAAACCCCTCAACTTAATGAGACATGTCTTACGTCACTCCTTTCGTCTTGATGCTTGAACTTCCCAGGTTTTCAGATCAAAGTTGAGACGTTTCAAGTTGTCTTTCAGTTTGTGTTTGTAGTGTAAGAGTGGACGTCCAGCCGAACTCTTGGAGTTATCACATTATGACCAGCCATTATCACAACTTGACCAGCCCACTTGTGTCTTTGGTAGAATGATTTCAATGCCTGCGATGTTGTTACATTTCTTCAGTATTGCATTATTCTAGATCCTGTCACCCCATTTTATATCACATATGACACGCAGACAGTGCACGTGAAAGGCGTCAAGTTTGTTTATGTGCTTGTGGTACAGGGTCCAAGTTTCAGCGCCATTGAGAAGAGCTGAGAGAACAACTGATCTGTATATGTCGATCTTTACCCGGAGAGACACGTCTTTGGTGTTCCATTATCTACGTTTAAGATTATCGAATGCTGTACTGGCTTTGGCTATTCTGGATTGAATCTTTCTTTCCATTTTTTTCATTAGATGAGACTGTTGATCTAATATATGTGAACGCCTTAACAGTTTTAAATGCTTTACCATCAATCAAGGCAGAAGGATTTGTGAGAGATAGATTTCCTGGTATTAGCTGGTACATTAGCTCAGTCTTCTTTATGTTGAAAGTGGGTCCAAATTATTTCGCTCTTTCAGAGAATATATCAAGGATACTTTGAATGTCTTCTAGATTGCGTGCTAATAGAACGGCATCATCTGCAAAGAGAAGATCACGTACCAGCTGTAAAAAAAGTTTCGGTTGTGCTATAAAATGTTACTGATTGTATAGACCTCCACTTGTTCTGAATTCAACATTGATTGTTTCACTTAATTCAGAGAATTGCTTTTTCAAGCATAGTAGAAAAGAATAGTGCAAAGAGAAGAGGAACAAGAATGCAGCCTTGCTTCGTGTCGTTGGCGACAAAAAAGGCGTTTGTTTGCTCACTTTACAAAAGCTTTCATTTCTACGTGAAAGGCGATAATAATACAGACTATTTTTCTGGAACACCTTTCGTGAAGTTTACAAAAACAACGAATAGATCCTTATTTTGTTCCTATGCCTTCTCCTGAGACTGCTGGCGGCAAAAGATCATATCCACGTTTCCTCTAGCAGATCGAAAACCGCACTGTGCCGATACTGACACAAATTCATTAAGCCTCTTCAGAATAATACGAGCAAGGATTTTACCAGCAACTGGAAGAAGTGATATTCCACTATGGTTGGCACACCCACACCTGTTCCCTTTGTACTTATACAAATGAACATTTGAAGCATCCTAATACTGCTGTGGCACCTCCCCTCTTTACCACACAAGGTTGAAAAATTCACAAAGCTTGTGTGTCAAAAGATTAATGACACATTTGTATATTTCAGCTGGAATTACATTTTCACCAGTCGGTTCGAACTATGATATTGACGTTCCAGATACATCGTACAAACCCCACCCGAATGATGTCACAAATGGTGTGTAATGACTACACTGTGGGATTTCCCTATTCTCAAGGGTAGAAAAATTGATGCAAAATAGACCAGTCGTAGTCATAAAAAATTTGAAAAAAGAAAAGAGAGTAGCCAACTGACTGATATACCTTGCTCACAGGATTCCAATGTTTCTGATAAAGAATTTGAAAAACAATGAAATTATAAGGACCAGCAAATCAAAGTAACAAAGATGTGAAAACTTAAAACTACTATTGCTAGAGGGAATTGGGTTAGGGTACAGAAGGGTCCTGAAAATCATGTGAGTAAAATTCTTGGACACATCAGCATTTCGGAGCTACAAAGATTACTTTGTGTGGAAGTTCACATATCATCCGCAAAACCCTGTATATCTAAACGAAATGCCCCATATGTGCATAAATAACTTTCTTACGGTGCCGTTTTTACTAATCGGCTCCGGCACTTTTATATTTTTATTTTTTTATTTAATCATTTCACCCAAAGCAGAACAGCCACAAAAGCGCAAAGTGTTACAGTGAGAGAAAAAAAAATAGGCACAGGGGTGTTGAAAAAAAGGATAAAAGATGAATAAGGTTCTAGAAGATAGAAGAAAGCAGTTGACATTGCATTTAAATGTTAGGTGGTTGTAGCTATCAGGGAAGTAAGTAAACGGAAGTAAATTCCACAGGCGGGAAATGCGAGAAAAGGAACTGTTAGAGCAGAAGTAGAGTTGCATTTAACTATTTCAACGGTAAAAACGTGGGAACTAGGGGCCAATCTAGTAGCACGCTCAACTTCACGTGGACGGGGTGCTAGGGAAAAAGCTTATTAGAGCAGTTAAAAATATTCGTAGAAAAGATAGAGGGAAGTCATTTTCCGTCAGTGAGAAAGTGACTGAAGTCTAGATGCCAAGTCAGGACCGATTACATTGCAGATCCTTCTTTTGATTTTGTCAAGAATCTGGAGATGAATAGCAGGAACACCCGATCAGCTATAGCAACAGTATTCAATGCAAGGATGATTTATAAATGTGCAAGATGGATTCTGACGAGAAAAATACTCTAAAAAAAATAAAAATAAAAAAACTTAATATTACTGTCTGGCAAGTTCATACCACACACAATAATAATAATAATAATAATAATAATAATAATAATACAGTCTTTGTACATTAAATCAACTTTAGAGTAAAGGTTCGTAGAAAAAGAAAATTATTTTGTTTATTAAACAAAATACATTGTTTGTGGCACAAGGCCGCGAGGAAAGGGGAAAATGCTGATAATCGTTAACTACCCTACTCCGAGCTAGTTCAATTCACGACCCATTCATTCTAACAATTGACACAAATACCACAAGAACTCACTCCTTTCCATTTCATACGAAACGCACTAAAATAATGCACTTTCACATGCAAACTTTGATACTTTTGATACACCTTAATATATTAAAATCTGCATTATGATTCATCTGATTCTGATGCCTTACTTAAAATAGTTTGTCTCAAGTTTTCTCTGTAGCCTCTCTATTTTGAGTGATTAGCCACATACTGTTTATGCTAGTTATATATAAGTAGTGCAATTATTTTCTGGCAGACTTCAGAAATTTGCTTTTATATAATGACATGATTTGTTTCTGAGTAAACTGATCTTTTTGAAAAATGCTTTTCGTTTCAAGATTTGACTTAAAGCATTTCTTGCTCTTTTTAAACAGCTAAATATATGTTAAAATGTATCACTCCTCTGGTTCCAAATTAAAAGTTTTTATAGACACTTTATAACGATTAAGAAGTATTTTATTGATGTTCCAGAAAGAAACGCTCTATCTTTTGAGGGCTGACTGGAGTTTTCCTCTTCAGGGGAACAAGGAATCCTACTTTGAAAGGCAGACTTGCACCTTTTACAAAGTCGTGTCATGAAATTCAGATATTTTTACCAACTATATTTTATACTTGTTTATATAATAAACCTTCTTATGTTTGTAATCATGCCTATTTACATAGGAATATGTTGGCTTCTTTTCTTTTTAAAACAATTGTCTTTCTATGTGGATGGAATGTAGAGGCTGATGAATCAATATATGCGTCGCCTTTTTTCTGTTTTCGGTATAAGATGTGAATTAGGTGCAGTGATAGGGAAAGCGATTATGCTGAAAAATAAATTTACCCATGAAATGAATGCTGCATTCATTATTAGGATACGTAACGTTTGAATATGTAGAGCTAACAATATGTCAAAGAACGGAACACACACACTCTTTTGTGAATGCTTATATTTGTATGATTATATCTATTCTCCTGTTTTCTGCTTGTATATATTTTTTTCCTTTAAGATTTTTGTGAATGAGGGATTTGATGTATGTGTTCTTTATTTTTATGACACTTCTTGTATAATTCTTGCTAGGTTTAACTGCATAGACCTCTACCATTCACCTATCCTTATTTTCTCTCTGTGCATTTTTTTAATATTCTGAGTTTAATGTAACATTTAATTTTTCGGGTTTGACAGAGCAGTCTGTAATTTTTACAAGTGTCGAAATACATTCTGAATTTATAATCGTTTAATTATGTGTTGAGTTTTCTTCTCTCTCTCTCTCTCTCTCTCTTTATATATATATATATATATATATATATATATATATATATATATATATATAAGATAACTTTACTAATTCACTGTTTATGTCATTATTAAGAGGAAAGATCAAAATATTTTTTAATTATTTTGGGAATGTTTTTAAATCCTTTTTAACACGTTCGAAATTTTGGTAAATAATCTTGTATTTTTGCGTCAACGATGCACCAAACATATTTAGCGCTGTTTTACCGGTGAAAAACACATTAATTTGGAAATTCTTGCAAAAATCAAATAATTGTCTGATTTTAAAGAAACTTTTAAGACTTATTCACAAATGAATGGAGTTATGTCTAAAATTATTGTTTTTAAAAAATCTTAGTAAAAATATTTTTTGTTTTCCTCTGTACACCCACCATCTACCAATTAATTTCATTAAATTTCTAGAAATTCAATACTGCCCGCAAACTTTCTTTTAATAGTTAAATGCAGGACTCCTTGGGGAATGTAAATCTTTTTTTTTTTTCAAACAATCGTTATTTTTCCGAAAATCTTTTCCAAAAAGTAAAATGAAAAAATGCATAAAAACTACGTCATTTTTTTTTATTTAGATAAGCTTTTTTTTTTTTGTTTTTAAATAATATATATAAAGGACACTATATTCTGAAAAAAATCAATGAATAATAAATTTTTACAAGAATTGTTTTCTTTTATTTTCTTTTTTTTCTTTGTTAATTATGATGATATCTGTTTCAAACATCTTTAAAATTTCTTTCAGCCAATATGTCCATTCGGTCATTAAACCATTAAGTAAAGAGTATATTTACTAATCGAAAATTGAAAAGCTAAATACAAATCATTTCGAACTAAGATTTTTAAAATAACCCCTAGCAAAACGTTCACTGAGGTTTCATTTATGTTAATTCTGGTCAACCATACTTAGCTTGTCACCACATCTGGCTGCCATCAACTACTTCACAGGTCAGAAAGATAAAAGCTTCGTGATTAAGAAATACTTTTATCCTAAATTTAATGCTATAAACAAGCAATACTTGTTTCAAATAAGATTAATTTAACTTTAAATTTGCTAATTTACTAAAAAATAACGCGTCACAGATGTATATTTTATTTTTGAAAGATTTTTAAATCCGAGAATTAAGTTTTGTTTAAAAGACCTGTCAATCTGCAAAAAATAGACGAAAAACTGATAACTTTTCAAAATTCTCAAAAAATTGAGATTCCAATCAATATAATTTCTATTTGAAATACACCAGAGTATTTTGTTCAATGAAAATAGTAGATTTAATCATTTAGCCTTCAATTCAAGCTAAAATGAAAGCTTTAAGAAAACGCTATTATTTTTAAAAATTCGTTTTATGACTTAGGTATCGAAAATAAGTGGAGGTACGTAATATATATATATATATATAGTACTTCAAAGTTTATTTTTTGTTGATATCCGTACTTGAATAGACGTTTCCTTTTATTTGAACTAGTAGCGTCTACACATAGATGGCAATTTAAAAAAAAAAGATGGGATGTTCAGTTATATATATATATATGTGTGTGTGTGTGTGTGTGTGTCTGTGTGTGTGTGTGTGTGTGTGTGTAAATTATATTAAAATAGGTTTGAAGTAATAAAAATATGTCAGATTAAAAAATATGATACACACACACATACATATATATATATAGTGTTTAATTGTAATAATGTTTTTTAATGGTTTCACTGATAAAATGTATTTTGGCAAACAAGTTTTTTATCGATATCGTGGTATAGATAGAGCATTGATGAGTACAAAGTGTTTATCTCTTTGACAGAGCAGATTCATGCCGACTTCGAATTTTCGTGAGAACACCGTTATCATGTTTGTGCAGCTCGTAGCTTTTAGGGAAATGCTTATTATGTAGTCCAAAAAATATTTCCCTATTTTGGATTTTACTTCTAAATTAAAAGGCGGGTTAAACCCAAATGATAATACGTTTTCTCGTATTATTCTGATAAGATTGCCGGACGACAAAAGAACAAACGACAAAGTAAGAAAATGCTTTTGAAACTCTTTAAAAGTCCCAGTTTTAATATAGAGGTCGAAATTAATAAAAAAATTGTCTAATATTTAAACGTGGAATTCGATTTACAAACTGACATTGTCTCCCCATACATGAAACTAAACACAATATCAACTCAACTAAACACCGAATCAAATCACCTTACCAATACTATTAAACACATCCATAAAAGAATTTAATATAGACTGTCTAAAAATTCCTCTCATAAAAGAATGTTTGAATGTTTGATGAGAGGAAAAAAGATTATAAAAAAGCTTTAGAAGGTAATGGTCATAAAATAAATTAGAATATAAACAAAAAAAAATAACTTAAAATAATAATACGAGAAAACGTAATATTATTTGGTTTAACTCGTCTTTTAATTTAGAAGTAAAGTCCAAAATAGGGAATTTTTTTTCGAATTATTTAATAAAGAATCCTCTCAAAGCTTCGAGCTACAGAAAATATTAAATGGAAATAAAGTTAAATTAAATTATAGCTGTACTTGCAATTTACAAAATCACATAAAGATACAAAATACGTAAAATTTTAAAGCAACTGTAAAAACCACCACGTGGGGTGGGAAATATTTTTTAAAAAGCAAAACCCTACAACAGTGGTGATATCTGCAGATTGCGTCAAGTAGAAAAGTTAGCTTTAGTATTATTTCCAGAACAACAAAAGCTACTAAATGCAAGGTCCGAAATTATGTCCGAATAGAAATTATTAGAAAATATTTTTAGGGTCGGACAAACCCTGATCAAAGGATTTCCAATAACAGACCACTCCTTATTTTGAACTTTCGGTTATGGACTTAGAAAAGCGTTAACCGTTAAGCAATCAGTCAATACAAATCGCCTGAAGAAATCGAAAAAGTGGAAAGCAAAGTAGCGTAATCGGCTAAACTTCCGAACACACACACACACACACACACACACACACACACACACAAACAAACACACACACACACATATATATATATATATATACTAGCAGTATAGCCCGGCGTTGCTCGGGAAAGCTTTAAAACTAATCCATGGTCCTGGAGCTCAGACTCTTTGGACGTTGGCACAAAAGACTAAAAAGCAATAGTTGTTACCAGTTAAAACGAAACCGTAGACTGAAAGAAAAATGAATGGATGTAAATCAAATTTGGACTTCCTGGTATCGATATCAAATAAGTTTTTTTCGTCGTAAACTGAATTTTTAAGGCTAAATAAGTCCTCTGAGTAAATGGTTTCATGGCTGAGACTAAGAACTACAGTTATACCTTCTTAGAACCAAACCCGGAGCAAAAACTAAAATAAAAGAGCTGAAAAAAATACAGACAGACAGATAAACAGACACACTCACAAACATCTTGCCTTATATATATTATCGATTTTCTGCACTATTGTAAGAACTGTAACCTTGAAACTTCTGAATATCGTTTCTTATGTCTTTGTCTATGAGTGTATCAAATTTGATTAAAATCGGATCACTCCTTCTATAACCCGATTTTTTCGATTATCGATTTTCGATATTTATCGGGGGTACATCGACACAAAACCTATGTAAGAACATTCACAGATGCTTATAGTACAACTGTGTAAATTTTCAAGAAAATCGATTCAGCCGTTTCGGAGTCTATAGGTAACGGGGACACACACACACACACAGACACACACACAGACAAAGTTTCATTTATAAATAAGTTTATATATATATATATATATATATATATATCTTCACGCACACACACACACACACACTTAATGATATTATATACACGGCAACAACGTGCTTACCGTATTCGGAATATAACACACATAACTCTACATACATAAACTCTACATGCATAAACTCTACACATATTCAGTTACATATAAAATAATATTCACCCTTGATAATGGCTAAAAGTATAGCAAAACAAAACATTTGAACAATTCCTATATAATTTGAGTTTTGAAAAGAAAAATAATCATAAGAACACATGAAAAATTTAAAAAAAAACTTAATGACTTGTCTGTCATTTCTAATGAAACCTGTATAAATGAGGGACTGCTGTCTAAATGCATAATATATATATATATATATATATATATATATATATATATATATATATATATATATATGAATGAAATGATTTGTTTGAACATTATTTTTTAATATTTATTTCAGAGCAGATATGGTTATTAGGATAAATAGTAAAATTGTGTTATATAGGCTTGATTTGATTTCGTTTAGACTGTCGATCATTCGTAGTCGAGAGGTCTAAGACGTACCAGATCAATAGGTAGCTTCCCCTATATGGATATGGGTCGCAGGTTCGAATCCTGCCAAATGACACACATTTTCGTAATAAAAATTTATCGTGAATAATCAGGCCGGTAGAAATAAATATATAATACTCTTTGATTATAAACCAAATATCTGCTTTATCGACCAAAAATAATGTTCAAACAAATCATTTCAAATTGTCGGTTGTTTATAACCAAGTTTCGTTAATCTTTGTTAATTTCCGTAATATATATATATATATATATAATATCAAAATGTTCTAAAGTGATGTTTACGTTGATGTGAGTGAGGGTCCTGAAATTTTTAAACCATTTTTTTTTAGATATATTTTGGTATATAGTATAGGTAATTTCATTTAGTTCCGTTTTCTTTTTGTTTATACTTTTGTCACTTTTGTTATTAAGACTCAGAAGATCTGCCAAAAAAGGTGAAATGTTTTCAGAACCTCGACGCCAGTTTTACTGTGGGTGGTCTAGCGATTATTTTTCTTCACTTTATCATTGATTTTCCGAACACCGTTCTGATATATAAAAATGTATATAGGATATGTAGAAATATTGCGTGAATTATACTTTACTTATTGAAGCGTTAATGATACACAGATGCAAAGCCTTTAAAGTTAAATGTTTTCCAGTCATTCAGATTTTTATCTTTTTTTAATCATTTCACTCCAAGCAAAGCGATAGATAAGACCTATTAAAAGCAATTAAAACCACCGTGTCGGAAATTGAACCTGCCGAAAAAAAAAATTAACAAAATCAATGATTGCTGACTGTTATCGTGAAAAATTATCACGATATTAAGATGTATATGCTTTAATCCCCTATCATATGTGTTTTTTATTTGTTCTGTTATAAGTGTTGATAAATTTTTAATGATTTTATTACCTTATTATTGAAGTAAAAAAAGTTATTTTCTGGTTCTTCACAATAATTTCGGACCGCAGTTTTAAATAATAATCCCAAAAGCTTTAATAAAGCATATTGAAACTAGCTAAAATATTACTTAAGCATTGCTTTTGTCCTCTCTCTCTCTCTCTCTCTCTCTCTCTCTCTATATATATATATATATATATATATATATATATATATATATACACTATTTACATTGTTCGGTGTGTTGTCCTCATCTTTGTTGCCATATTCACGACGTTTCAACCATTGTACGTTCCGACCCTCTTCAGGTGATTAGAATTTCGAACTGAACTCTTTATTTCGTTAACAGATTGTTCACGCTCCAATGACCATACGCTCCACGGTAGCGACGAGGTGGCACCGTGAGCGGAAAACCCGTAGCGAACAACGCGCGAAGCGGAACGGGAATAGAGGGCGACGGAGAGAGAGAGAGAGAGACGCGAGCAGCTAGAACGACGACGGGAGACCGAGCCGACTCGAGGATCGTCCCCGGCGACGTGAAAGGAGGGACAGCGACTTCTGATAAGCCCCCTTAACCCATCCTCCTGCGCCGTTGCACATACAAAATATTCCACACACAAACATTTAAACATAATTATTTATTGCTTTAATACATCTGATACATATCTGACTAATAAGAATCAACCCCAAATCACAACATTCCATTATCACAAAACACTTTTGCTTGCCTGTACCACTAAATTCCTTTCTTCGACTCTAACGGTAATATTTACACTCAGGCTAACGGAGTAAGTATGGCAAACTCTCTCCGTCCTAATTTATCTAACTTTTATATGCTCCATGTAGAAAACACGGTTTTTAAAAAGCTACCAAACCGAAAATATCTTTCCGCTATATAAAAGATATTTTCATTTTAGTTGAGAACAAAAATGAAATCGATAATCTAAAAACTACATTCGAAAAAACTCCGTCCTCAACTTCATAATATGAGCTTAAACTACTAACATTGCCTGAAAACGAGGTAAAATATTGAAACATAGAAATTTCCGCGTAGCAATGTAAACTATATTAATTTTAAATAAAAAAAAACAAGTATATATATATATATATATATATATATATATATATATATATATATAATGGAGATGTTACAGTCGTTCCAACGAAAGAAAACTGTATATTTTTGATAAAAAAGAAACGCAAATGTTTTCGGTTACAAAGTGAATTTTTTTAAATAAAATTTATTGTATTTTAATTTTTATATTCTGCTACACGACATTCTAGTCTCGTGACCTTCAGAAAGCTTGATGATATATATATATATATATATATATATATATATAGAGAGAGAGAGAGAGAGAGAGAGAGGGGAAGAAGGAGAGAGTGAGTGACGGACAGAGAAACTGGGAGGGATAGCAAAAAGTGCAGGGTAGATAGTTTCTTGTAGCTTTGGATGGCCACCTGTCTAGGACTACTCTAGATTCAAAATCATGAAGAATGTAGCGAGACACAAATTCATCGTCTTCGTTCTGAAATTATGAAAATTCACAGAAAAAAAAACAATATGTGGAGAGCCATGATCAATTGCGACTTGAATAATCAGGACACGTTTAAAAATTATATGTTGTACAGAGTTTAGGATATTAAATAAGTTAACTTCAACACATGACCAAATTTCGTAGGATTTCCTTTTGTGCAGCGTCAAAATTCTCAAAGTAGAATATCTGCTTACCTTGAAAATTAACATTCAGAAATCATATTATTTATTTACTTATTTACTTAGGCTCGATTAGAGACCACCTGTAACGTTGGGTAAATATGAACGAAGCAGTCAAGACTTAAGTTTTGATAGATAGTCAGTAAGCGACAATATATATTCGTAACTTTTAAATAATTCCATCAGATGACGCCTAATAATGTTTTGCGTACAAGACTGAACGCAATGGTAAATATTTCAGGTGAATGCCATTCATCTGGTGCCAAAATTAGAACTCACTATTTGGAGTTTTTCTTCTACAAGCGTTTCATTCCAACAATGCAAAATAAATCCCAGAGACGAAAACTTCCCGGGAAATTTCATGATTGAAAGTCTTTATTTCAGACATTATCAATTATGAGACTGAAATCTTTTCACGAAAGTGACTAAAGATAATAGACAAATAAAATGAGATCAAAGTGAAAATAATGGTAAGTAACAAAGGCAACAAGGTGATTCCAATAAATAAACGGGCAGGAATGCCAGGTTCAGTGTAATTGTGGTGACGTTTGTGTTGGAATGCGATTTCATCTCTTCTTTTTCTCCGTTTTCTTTGGTGACGAGAGACGCCACATTCCCAGTGTGTTACGTCTTCTTACTTATGCCAAACACAATCTTATAAGATTGATAGCGAATTGACTTTAGTCGTGAATTGTTTGCATTGCGAAAGACATTCCGCATATATAAATAGTTGTATAGAAGCGATACGCACAAGAGATTGTATAACACTGTCTTGCCTATCACAAAGCATTCATACATACACACTAATAAACACCAGCACAAATAAAAAAGAAGAACAATGACCAAATTATCTACACCTTTTCTCTGATAACAAACTTCTTCTCTACCCCACACTGTCGTCACTATAACCAGTCCTATGACCGGGTGTGGTCAAGTTGATTGTTTACGTATTTAGAAATCAACATCGCACTCAGTGTAAACGTTGGAGTTTAATGCATTTACTACCAAAGCCAAAAGTCACAGTAATAGCTTTTATCAATTTTTGAGCATTAAATTTTAAAAACTGTCTGAAACATGTTCAGAAAACCTAATTTCCGCAGGTTTTCTCTTACAAACTGACTTCAACATTTTACTGTTTCAAGAATAAATCCAAGTAAATTTGTTATCTTTTGCATTAGATACATTGAATGGAAAATATATGCAAACCAGAATTTTAATTATGAATCACCACAATCAAAATATACAATTTCTTTTACTGTATTCTGTAATTAAAAATTGAGTAAAGTTATAAAAGATTTCAAAAAAGGCTACTCAATGAACAAGATTTATTAGAACATTTGTTAAATCTTTATTAAAAAACAAGAAATCGATAAAATTGTATATAACATCATAATACTGTTGGAAACAAATTATAAGACAAAATGTTTCAAATTTGAATTGTTTGTTGAAAATCACACTAGAGCTACTGCACTGTATAACATATTACATTATAGCATAGCTAAATTGTTCAATATAATTTCCCTTTGAAGTAAATGAAGGTCTTATTTCATGGTACTTGTGCACATTGACCAGTTTTTTCAATATGTGTCAGTTGTTTTTTTTGTTTTTTTAATCATTTCACCCCGAGCAAGGCAGAAACGCCACTGATGTGCAGGGGGTTACATAAATGTAGAAAGATTAATTAGAAAAGAGTGAGGAGTACAAGCTAGATAGAAAGGAACAATAGAAAGCTGAGAAAGCAGGTGCAATGACAGATACATGAGCGGAGAGAAAGTGAAGATTATACAGGGGAGGGGAGAGAGCTAGAGTCCAGTGGTTGAGTATTAACTTTGCTTTTAAATTTCTGATGCCAATGTTTGAATCTCTGCCAATGTCAGCCCATTTAACTTTCACCCCAACCCAAGCCTTTTTTTCTTTGCCTAAGGTGGTACCTCTTAGGGTGGCAATAGAATAATTCATAGCACCTATAACGTGCCCATACAATTTTAACTTCATCTTCTTGACTATGGATATGAGATCTTTCCAATAGTCCTCTTTCTTCTTTCGCACTGCATCATTTGTGATTCGGTCGAGGTAGGAGATGCTTAGGATGGGGTATAAAATCTCCTTTCATGAACCTTTTTTTTTTCACTCTTATTTCTTAATCTGGATGTACAGTATTTCTGTTGAGTTTTGGGTATTTCTTTTTTAACAACTGATATTTTTCTCAAATCTTGTGCGACATTAGTTTTGGTTGATCTAATAATAGTCTCACAACAAATGAAAAAAAATTAAAGATGGCTTCAGTATCTACAGCACCCTCTGCCAGATAAAAAGTAAGATATTATCATCTGTCGCACTTTATTGCTATTCCATTGTGTAGTGTAGTTACAGACAATAGAAAATGTGCCACAGAGATTCGAAGTAACATAGAAACAACAAAATAAGACTTTCAGAAACTAAAAAGATTAAGAAAATTTTCGCTAGAAATAAAAGAATGCTGAACTAATAACCTGACGAAGAAGAAATTTAAAGTGTCAGATGTGTCGTTCCACCGACAAGAACAAAATCATATTTAAAAATGTTTCGAGTACCCGCAACTCCCTCTGATAAAACAAAAAAAATAGCATCGCCTATTTCTCTATATTTCTATTCCATAAACAGCTATGAGTAGTGCAGTAGCAGACGATGGAAAATGTAATAATGAAATCTGAAAGCTCATGGTAATAGTAAAAGATGTATTTCAAAAACTAAGTAAAATATTAAGATAAAAATATTAGTTAGAAAAATTGCTAAATATCTAATCTCTTACATAGCAATGAATACTAGACTATCACATTCTAACTTAAGAAAATATCTTGAAACCACAGGGATATTGTTTTAACGAGTGCTAAGAACATCGGAAATTATGTGCAACGTTGAAGACTTAAAGAAACTAAGAACTACAAGGAAACTAGAATTAGAAATCATTTCTTGGACATATTATAAGGAAAGAGGGCTTAGAGAATTTAACACTCATAAGACAGAGAAAGCAAAATAAAAAGGGAAATGTGTAATTTGGTAACAGAAGAACAAACAGGTATGGTAAAGATGAGAAGTTACTAAGTTACTTCCTGTATTTGATTATACAGAAAGTTGTGGAGAGTCATAATCGCTCTTGTCCTTAAAGGGCTTGGAACAAGGTAGTTATAAATTCATAGGGTGTAACGGGCGATGTTGATTCAAAATAAAAAAAAACTTACATTAACAGAAGAGGATGTATTTCTGTTCAGTTTTAAGACATTAAGCGACTTCTTAGAAGATTTCTGTTTTTTTCGAGAGGCCAGGTAATCTGTATATTTATGTTTGTTCATTGCTTCCGATCAATGTATTAAATCAGTTCTCGATTTACACATTAATTTATTAATGACCCCCTGAAAACAAACTTACAGGCTAAGGAAGATTGAGATTTCCAATTGACGTTTGCAAAATGTCGTAATTTAATACTTTACTGCCAAGAACGATATAGAAATATTCCAACACTAAAAAAATTGTATACCACTTTCTGTTGGTGTTAGAGATATGTGGTGATGAATTTAATATTGATTTAATAAAAACCGATTTAAGAAACTAACACTATAACTGCTGTATTTTTATAGACTTTTTGCTAGACTATGCTGGCCTGTTTATGAAAATAAATGTTACTTAATGAATAGAAAAACGCTGACGTTTGGTTCTCTAGTGATTTTAGAAAAAGTAAACAATTATTTGAAAAATGGTTCGAGTATCCGTAACGCGCTTTGCCAGATAAAAAGCAAAATACCAGTGCGGTCATTTTGGTTTTGTTTGTATACAGTGCGGTACAGGCTATAGTGAAACGACCACACCATCACAGTATATAAATAAAATAACTTACAAACGAGGTGGTATTGTACACTTTTTCCAATGCAGAAACCACGAATTGAAACTGAAATGAAAGCAATGTTTGTGCCTACCCTAAATCCATAAAAAATTCAGGACGTAGAATTAGTAAATACTAAACACGTCAGGTATCTCAGGGTATGGATCAGTTATAACAAATTAAGTATAGGACAAAAAACAAAAATGGAATTTGAACGTAGTTCTGGTTTCGCTATAGGTAGTATCGGCCAACACCGTAAATTGCTACGAAATTAAATCGCCAGCGTGAAACTTGAGTCATGTTCTTACATAACCTCGTCAGATCGCGGCATTCATATGGGTGCCGAGCATGGCACCAAACCCGTTCAGAAATATCTAAAATGTCAGCTATATACAACTGCTTACTAAGGTGAAAAAAGGCTTTGAAAGAAAGAGTAAAACCTGAGGGTTTTTGCAAAGATCATCCTTCTTTGAACAACGTGAACATTCTTGAATGGCGCTACAGATTCACAAACAAAGAACTGTACAAAATAACAAAAAAAAAAAACACGTCATTTAAGGACTACCAACAGCAGGAACAACTTAAATCAATAGCATATATAATTCGAAAAAAAAAATAACATAATCAAGAAGTTAAAATTATACGCCACTTCAAATACAAAACATATAAAACATCAATATTTAGAAGAATGATAAAAGCAATTGGCCTTGATAAACCGGTTTTCCTAAAAATGTGTTTCAAGAAAGATATTTTATAAATTTCAACCGAACGGCAGTGCTGACACGAAATGTTTCTTGTAGGAAAACGGTAAACATTACCATTACAATATGCCCATGCTGGTTTAGAAATAGAATTATTTTCTACTAAGTTTATAGCGCAAACTCTAGGGACCAACCGTTCACGGTCTCTTGAAAAGGTATATATATATATATATATATATATATATATATATATATATATATATATAATAAATTATATTTTAGAACATGTACATAATTATTCTATATATATTCGCTACGAAGGTACGTTCGTTTCGACATTGAAACTTCAATGTCTGTCTGATGAGACACTGAAGCTTCAGTGTCGAAACGAACGTACCTTCGTAGCGGATATATATAGAATAATTATGTACATGTTCTAAAATATAATTTATAATAAATATTCACAGCTCTATATATTATATATCGAGCACTGTTTTAAATTAATGTTTCGTACGTTGTAAGAATTTTTCTTCGTTCTGTAATAGTATATTAGATTATAATAATAGTAGATTTTCCTAAATCACTGAAGTTCAAATACAGAGTGAAAAGCCAAACTTTTGTAAGAATTATTTAATTAAAAAGGAAGAGGAAGGAAGGCTTCGGAATTTGAATTGGCCCCCACAAAGCCTTGATCTCAATCCTATTGAACATCTATGGGATATTTTGGATAAAAAAAAAATTGATAAATCTAATGTTACTGCGCAAGACACACTTTGGGAACAAATACAAGCTGCTTGGCAGGAGATACCATTAGATATATTGAAAAAGTGTGTGGTGTCAATGCCTGACATAATGAAGGCTGTGATCAAAGCAAAAGGCTATTACACTAAATATTAAATTTATTTTGTAACAAGTATTTTTTCTTGTTAAAGCATTTGTTGAATAAATCAAATAAACTTACTTTAATTAAATTGTTTATTTTCTGTCAATATGCCTCATAAAATATAAAAAATTATTATCCTAATACTTTTGCACAGTACTATATATATATATATATATATATATGTGTGTGTGTGTGTGTGTGTGTGTGTGTGTGTGTGTGTGTCAACAGCAGACAATATAAGTTCCTTAAAGACATATAAGTACGTTCACAGCAGCTGGAGTGTTAACGTGAAACAACCGATTTGGACTCCAATCATTTCAAAGTATGCATATGAATTCTAGCGGCGACGAAACTATTCACACCTTTAATATAATTATTATCTACATTGCTATTCGGACCAATACGCTCATCTTGGGTGTTATGCTAAAAAGGTTTCGCTCTTTGTATCTACCACCTTTCTTCACGTGTCAGTATTCGTATTCGGTATTCGTATTCGGTATTCGTATTCGGTAACCTTTTTAGAATTTCGAACCGTACCTTTTATTCACTTCACGGGGTTAGATGCTTCTCTATCATCTTTCCATATTTACGCGCTATTTTATGTCAGCCAGTATTGACCAAGCCCCTTTTTTACATTTATCCCACTTGTCACAAAGAACTGCTGGAACTTCTAAGGAATCTTGACCTATGTGAGGATATTAGAATTAACCTAAAACCGCCTGTATATTGATAGGAAATAAGCTCAGTAACTATCTTCTTTAATGTACCGTGTTCCTTCAGGAAGTAGATGAGGACCTCCACATCTTCTAGTTCTTAATATATTTTGCTTTGTTATTTCTCCAAACCCTGCTCTGCCATCCATTTGTTTAAGCCCATCAAGTGTGTCACGCGTTGTTTTCCTCTGTCTCTCTATTCATCCTGTATCAGATT
The DNA here is from genome assembly GCA_037127315.1 of Ascarosepion bandense. Lineage (NCBI taxonomy): Eukaryota > Metazoa > Mollusca > Cephalopoda > Sepiida > Sepiidae > Ascarosepion > Ascarosepion bandense. Next base: position 5,278,862 of record JBBBDQ010000694.1, on the reverse strand, counting down.
CTCCAAGCCCTCCTTCTTTATTAAGTGCCCCATAAACTTCACTTCTCTCTTCCTGATGTTAAGTATAAATTTCTTTTTTGTTCCTATTATCACCAAAACCTTGTCGTTTCTCACCCGTTCGGTCTATGGTATCCTCGGCATCCTTCTGTTGAGACATATTTTCGTTGTTTCGAGTCTCTACTTCATCTTTGAGGATGAAGCTTAGCACACTTTTCTTTGTTTCCAACGAAAATTTTCTGCCTCTCAATACTCTGCTTAGCTTTTGGAATGCGTCCCTTAGCCATTCCAATACTGCTCCGGATCTCAGTTTCGCACTTCACGTCCTTTGTTATAAAACTTTCCAAGTATTCAAATTTCTGTACCTGCTTTATTTTAGTAACACCGACCTTTATTTGACCTTTTGGGCTGCTCATTTTGTTGATGACTACGTATTCAGTTTTTTGTAGTTGATGCTTAGTCCTTTCTTCTCCTTTTCCTTCGCTACTTTCTGTAGAATAATTTGTAGTTTTATTTACGTGTTTGCTATCATCGCTGTGTCATTTGCATATCTTCCATTGTTAAGATTGTAACCGCCAATAACAAATCCTGGCATTACTTCTAGTTCTCTCAGAATTTCCTCGCAGTAGATGTTTACCAATTCCGGAGAGAAGACACATCCTTGTCTTACAACCCTTTTTATTTGTTGAACTAAATTCCTGTGCGCATGCAGACGGTTTGCTGCCCGTATAGGTTCTTGATTATTCTAAAGTCTTTCCCGAATATACCAAAGTTGCCGAAAAGCTATAAAAGATCTTTGATGCGTCTTCTCACTAAATCTTTTCAATCTATAGAGCAAAGCCATTCTGAGAGTATAAAAAGTCCTACCAAGATACATTATTGGCTGTCACAATCTTAAAAGTATAAGATATGCACATGACACAGTATTGATGACAGACACAAAAAAGAAACTGCAATAATTTCTACAGAAGGTAGTGAAAGAAAACAAAATGAAATAATTCAATATCAATTGCTAGAAGACTGAATGCATAGCTGTTAGCAAAAGAACAACCTAAGATACAAATTACAAATTGTAGATACCGAAATTAAACAAGTGTAACGATTTAAATAACTATGAATTATATTAATAGAGGACGGAATGTGCGACACGAAAATCCGAAGGCGCATTAGCATATCGAAAGATGTCTTCCAAAAACTGAACAAAGAATTAAAAAACAGAAAAATGTCGTTAGAAACAAAGAAAAGTACTAAACTATTATTTAATATCAGTCTTCTTATATGGCAGTGAATGCTGGACAACCTTCTTGCAAATGAAAAAGAGACTTGAAGTAAAAGAAATGTGGTTCTACAGAAGGATGCTGAGAATACCGTGTAACGATCATTTGAGTAACGACGATCTTCTAAAGACAATGACATAAAAAAAAGAAACGTGTATTTAACATCAGGAAGAGACAGTTGAGGTTTCTTGGACACATAATGAGAAAAAACATCTTGGAAAATTTGATACAATAACAGATTGAAGGCCAGAAAGATGGAAGAAAACAACGCAGAACCTTCCTGGTTAATTTAAGTCAATGAATAGAGGAGCTGTGTTTGAAAGAGATGACAAAAGACAAAAATTAATACAATTACAAAAGATGGAAAATTGGGAAGAATTAAGATCACCAATGTCCTGAAGCGATGCGGCACATAAAAGACGAAGTCATACCTACATCTCCCACTGAATTCCTCGTCTAAAAACTTCCGACAAAAATTGCCTTTGATATTATCCATAACCTTAGAAATAACTTCATGTCGGGTAATTAATCCGCTATGACGCTAATTATCTAGTTGTGGCTCCCAAGTAACCTTAGCTGCCTCGTCCATTCAAAAAATACTTGATACTCGGCCTTTATGTTCCTCAACTATTCTCCCGTGCATAGTGAGCTAGAACCTAGTAGATATGCCCAACTATTAGTATTATTGTTTTGCTATACAGTCCCTATAGATTTCAGCAATATTAAATGCTTTACTTCTTCTATGTACTGGATAATGGCTCTCCACAATTTCCTGTCCTTTGTAGTTCTTAATAAATTTAGTCTAGGTACCTCCATTTTTTCGGCATAAATTTTCCCTACCTAAGTTTAAAATGAAAAAACACTCTTGAAGATTTCATTTTAGATTTAATTAAAAGCTTAATGATTAAATTTATTATTTCCATTAAGTAAAAAATTCTCGTATATTTTAGATAGAAATTATATAGATTAGAATATCACATTTAATTTTGATTTCTTAAAATTTTCTTAAAAGAGGCCATTTTCTTAATTTTAAGAAATTTGTAAACAAACAAAAATTCATCGATTTTAAAAATATTTCAAAAGATTTCTGACATTTTATTTTAGTAAAATTAGAAAACTGAAAATTAAATTAATCTGATTTTAAAGAAATATTACTTACTTAGAGCATACAAATGTAATATACAACCTATTATTAACGATTAGTCGTGTTCATCTGATTGAACGTTTGACGGACAGTTGAATGACGAAGCGATGACAGCATGACCATAAATGCAATTTTCATAAATCTAAGGAAAGGGACAAAACTCTTAAATTACGTAACCTTTTCATAATAATGGCAATTTTAGTTAACCATACATGAAAAAAAAGGAACGTATCAAGTAAATAAAACTTATTTTAGAAATAGATAAGACCACTATGTTTAATAAGCTTTGCAATTTTGAACTAGTAAATTTCCTTTCCACTTGATTATTATATGACATTCAAGGAAAATCCCAATAGAGAATTTTACACGATTTTGAACTATTATAAATTATTATAATTAAAATGTAAAAAATTGAAAAAATTATTAGAAAAATTTATTATCAGAAAAATATTATTTCTTCAAACAATAATGTCCTTAATATTACTTATTTACAAAAGCAATTAAAAGCTTATCTAATTAAGTAATGTCATTGTTTTATTGGATTCATTATTTTTCAATTCAGAGCAAATTTTCATTTAAAATCATTTTCACTGATTAAAAAAAAAAAGGAGGTGATTTACAATCTCCAAAGACTCCTACTTTTAGCAAAAACATTTTTGAGGGAAAAAAAGGTTCTGTGCGAAATTTCATGAAATTAAGTAAGTGGGGCGTAACATACTTAAAAAAGAAATGTTTTACAAAACTTTTCTAAAATAATTTCATTTGTTTGTGAATAAGTCCTGAAAATTTCATTAAAATCGGACAATTATTTGATTTTTACAAGAATTTCCAAATAAATGTATTTTCAGTGGAAAACAAGCGCAAAAATATCATTGTTAAAAGTTGGCCACAGCGATGACGTAAACAAAACAAGATTTTAACCAAAATTTCGAACGTATTAGAAAGGATTAAAAAATTTCAAAAAATAATTCAAAAATACTTTGGTCTTTCATCTTAATAATAACATCAACATTTTGACGATAAAATTTTATTTTTGTTAAGGTTTCGGCCTTTTTCATTGCGCTATGCTGTTTTTCCCGGGAAATAGTGAAGGTACTTAATTTAGTCTCTTTGTTATCTCTTCTAAATCTTGTTCCGACATTCATTTATTCAATCTCGATAGGTAGGGTATGCATTGTTTCAATCAGTCCTTCTTGTCTTCAATCTGTCCTGTGAGTATCAAATTTTCCAAACCCTCTTTCCTATTTGTTAATATTTCCTCTTTGAACAAGTACGAAGTGTAGTAAACGATAAAGATAATATTTACTCTTTCTCTCTTCTTCTATTTCTTTCATTTTTTCCTCTCTTCCACTCTGACCTTCTTTCGTGCTTCTCTCTCTCTCTCTCTCTCTCTCTCTCTCTCTCTCTATATATATATATATATATATATATATATCCTCCTCGCTCTCTGTTCTCTTCCTACTTGACATTAACTTTCACACGTAAGAATTATATCTAATTCAGATTTGTTAGTTTTTCTTATCCACACTTCCGATCTTTCTCTATCTCTCAAAATAGTTCCTTCTCACTCCCTTTCACTACTTTCTATCCTCCTCATCTCTCTCTCTCTCTCTCTCTCTCTCTCTCTCTCTCTCTCCTCGATTATTTCTTTGCACATTTAGCATGTGATCGTTTAATACAAATTCTCATAAGAAAAAAACGTTTTCCATAGCGTCGAATTAAAACAGACCTGTTTGCAAAATGATGTCGACGGGATATGAAAGATTTCTGCTTTGCTCTGATATAAAATAATTGTTTTAAAATATTTGCGCAGCAATTCAAATCAAAGAAAAGGAAACTAACCGGACAATCGTAAGATTGTTCGCTCTGCTAAATCATCATGATACGCACATTGGCTTTATCGCATAAACCCTCACATGGGGCCATTGTTTAGTGTGTCATATGACATGATTAACAGTTTAAACAACATTAGTACGCTGAAAAATCTCGGTCCCGATGACCTATGACTATGTGTTAGCACAACTATTGACGATCAGTTCCGTCTACCCAACTTCACTCACAACTCCTGTGTCAACTCTAGATATGATTTTCAGGCTGATAAAATAAAACAATTAAGCTTCCTGACTAACAGGCCATGTTGGGATTCGAACCAATCCGGTCTTCATGGTCGGAAAGCAAACGTTTAAAATTTTCCCCTGCTTTGTTTGGTGATATTAGTATTTCATGGACTCATAGGTGAAAAATATTGGTCCTTTAACTAACTAGAATTTATACTTTCTGAGTTAATCTTGAATAAGAAAACATAATATGAAACGGTTTCAGAGATAATAAAAACAGTAAAAACACAGTTTTAGATCATTACTCATATAGTTAGCTCAGTAGACGATCCCTCACTAGAAGATTTTTGCCATATTTAGTTTAGTTAGTATTTTATATAGATTCCTCGCTTTGGAATTGTGGTTGGGAAATTAGTCTTTCTAGGTCCGAAACCTTTCAGATCACCGATTAACTATATGTATTCTTCATCTATTCGAAAGAATATACAACAAAATATCAATACTAATTATTTTTCGGTTTAATGACAGAAATTCTTTTGCCTGTTTGTAAAATAATCGAACAATGTGCTGAATTGTAAAAAAAAATTAATACTAGACGCGTTTTGAAACCAAATTATAATCCGAACGTAGAGGGATCTTGACATTTTTCAGTCTGGATTATTAAACCACATCGACAAACGTTGTTTTAAAAATAAATGAATTTGAATTTATTCTTGCCAGTTCGGTACAATTTACTCGATTGAAGACAAGATTATCAACATTAATTTATTTTTTACGAATATGGTATATGTCGCTTTGTTGAGAGGAAAATGAACAAAAAATATTCGTTCGAGTTCAGTACCAATCGCTCTATTGAAGGCAAGAAAGTTAAAATAAAATTATTCTTACAAATTCAGTCTTGGTGAAAGCAAGATTATCAAAATAAATTTATTCCTACGAGTTCGTCGCTTTGTTGATGGCAAGATGAACAAAATAAATTTATTTTTACATGTTCAGTACCTTTCGTTTTCTCTAACGGCAAGATGAACAAAATAAATTAGTTCATACCAGTTTGGTACCAGTTGGTTTGTTGACTATGAGATGAACAAAAATTATTCTTACGACTTCAGTACCCAGTCGTTCTGCTGACGCTAAGGTTATCAAAACAAATTAATTCCTAAAAGTTCGATACTTGTTGCTTCGGTGACATCAAGATGAAGAAAATGAGTTTATTATTATGAGTTAGATACCAGTCGGTTTTAGACGGCAAGATGATGAAAATAAATTTGTTACGAGTTCGGTACGTATCGCTCTGTTGACGACAAGAATATAAACTTATTCTCACAATTTCCGTACCCTGTAGCTTTGTTGACGACCAAATGATCAAAATGACGTTATTCTACGATTTCAGTACCAGTCACTTTGATCAAAACATATTTATTCTTGCAATTTCGGAGCTGATGGCGAGATTATCATAACTAATTAATTCTAATTCTCACGCATTCAGTCCCAGTCGCTGTGTTGACAGTAAAATGAACAAAACAAATTTATTCCGAAAAGTTCGATACCTTTTGCTTCCTTGACGTCAAAATGAACAAAATGCATTTATCATTACGAGTTTGATTCCAGCCGCTTTCTCGACGGGAACAAATTTATTCTTGAGAGTTTGGTACGCTCTCGCTCCGTTGACAGCAAGATGAATAAAATAAATTTATTCTTACGATTTCGGTACCGGTCAGTTCGTTGAAGGCAACATGATCAAAATATATTCTTTCTTACAAATTCGGTGCCGGTAGCCTTGCTGATGGCAAGATTATCAAAACGAATTACTTCTTATTCTTACACGTTCAGTACCTGTCGCTTTGTTGACAGCAAAATGATCAAAATAAATTAATTCTTATGAGTTTGGTATATGTCGCTTCATTGAGTGAAAGATGAAAATAAATTTTTCTTACGATTTCGGTACATTTTGCCCTGTTGGCGTCAGGATAAATAAAAGAAATTTATTCTCTCGAGTTCAGTACTCTGTCCCTTCGTTGCTGGTAAGATGATCAAAATAAATGTATTCTTACGAGTTCGGTAGCCTGTCGCTTTGTTGACAACAAAATTATCAAAAAAATTTATTCTTACGATTACGGTACTTTCTTGGAGGCAAAATAATCAAAATATATTTTTTCTTAAAAATTCGGTGTCTGTAGCCTTGCTGATTGCAAGATTATATTTATTCTGATTCTCACGCGCTAGGTAACTGTCGCTTTTTTGACTGCAAGATGATCAAAATAAATTATATTCCTAAAAGTTATTTGCCGGTTTGGTAACGGCTAAATTATTATTTTTGTTGTTGTTGTGTTCATTTGAAAGTCATTTATTACCCTGTGTAAATGCAAAATAAGTTTCTAAAAATGTCTTCAAATGTCTATCTTTTATTATTTTCCTTTTTTCAGAGGTTTTTGGCAGAAAAGAAAGGTATGAAAATGACAAAACACAAAGAGTGAATAGCAGTCACAAGACTGTTATCCGTTTCAATTTTAATCAAATTTGTATATGCACTTGTCTATTTTATTTCAGTGAGAGACTTAGAAATATTTCAACAAAATTAAAACAAAATATCTTGAAAAAGAAAATATTTATTAACGATTAATTTCAAAGGAGTTCAATAAAACATTATAATGACTTGATTTTTACGGGTTAAAAATTGCCAAACATTGATAAACATGCTCGCTATTAATTCACTGAAAACATGATGAAAAAAAGGGCCCAAACTTAATAAAAAGAAAGTTGTTTTTTTTTCATCAAAATGTTTGTTATTAAAAGGAAAGACTGAATTATTTTATTACCTTATTAATTTCTAATATGTTCAAAATTTTGGTTAAAAGTCTTGTTTTTTCTTGCGTCAGCGGTCTTTTAACGTCATTTTTCTGGTAAAAAGACATTGATTGAGAAATTCTAGTAAAATCAAATAATTGTCAGCTTTTAATTCAATTTTCAGGACTTATTTACAAGTAAATTAGATTATGTATTTGTAGATTTTTTAAGAACAGTCTTGGTTATTTTTTTTTTATTTTTTACATATGTTACCCCCACTTAATTTTATGAAATTTTGAGAAATTAAATTTTCTTGGAAATTTTGCTTTATTAGTTAAACAGAGGTCTTTTTCAGAATGTAAATAATCAAAATGTTTTTCAAACTGCTACTACAATCCCGAAAATCTGCTCCGAATTTTAACAAAAATGCAATACAATATGATATTATTTAATTAGATAAGCTTTTAATTGCTTTTATAAATAACATTTATAAATAACACTTTTATCTTAACGAAAGATTTTTTTGATGAATGATGAAATTTTACATTGTTTTCATTTTTAAAATTTTGGTTACAATAATTTATCATAATAATTTAAAATATTTTAAAATTTTGCATTACTTTCATTGCGTTAGCTGATTTTGTTATTATATGAAACCTATATTTAATAATTAAAAATTGAAAAGCTTAACAGAAATCATCATTCACCAAAAGTTTTAACTTTTTTTTAGGTATCCATTTTGAAAGTATGGGCGACTATGCATGACAGTATCAGAAAATAAGTGCGAGGACTATAGTAAATTTAAAACCAACTTTCCTAAAATTAGATTACGAAGATATTTTCCATATTTTTAAGATTACTGAGTACTAATTGTATAAAAATGACGCTTATGACGTTTTATTAAATTATGTTTTAACATAAATTCTCCGTATAACAACAATAAATTTATCAACACCTTTTCGTCACTTGTCAACAGTTATCAATCATGTATAGATCGCTATTGTTGGCTAGAACATAGCTACTGTTTGTTTCAAAAATGCATTTTTGCATTGTTTAAAACTTAGAGTAAATAATATTTGTTTCAAATCAGATTAATTATGCTTTAAATCAACTAATATTCATCAAATAATGTTTCGAAAAAGTATATTTAATTTGTGGAGGATTTTTTAATACAGAGAATTACATTGCGATGAAATACTACTAAAAACTTGGCGCTAATCAGCTATTTTAGCAAAAAAAACAAAATCGATTTTAGTTTCTGTTTGAAATCCACGAAAGTATTTTCCTTGCTGGAAATAGTAAACTTAACTCTTTTACTTTCAATTAAACTAAAATGAAAACTTCAAAAAAGCTTTTTCATTTTTAAATATTCTTATTAATTCTTAGGTATTGCGAATTAATGAAGGTCTCTAATGTAATGTCAATAGGATGGTTTTCCCCATGACTTTGTCTTTTTTAACTATCTTTACTCTTCTGCAATTTTTATTGTTTTAAAATTGATTGGAATTGCAATAAGACCTAAAGTTATTTTATATATTTTCTTTGTTTTAATATATATATTTGTATAATAAACACTATCTAATTACTAGATTATTTATTTTCGCTACTTATCTACACTATATTAAGAGCCGTGTGTGTCCGTCCATCCATCGCAATTTTATACTGATTCCAAACAATAAAAGTTAGGAGAATTACTAGTGATGATAATAAGAGAAATAGACATGCTTATGGTAGCAAGAAAGAAAGAACTTATTAGCGAGAAGAGAGATAAGATGAAATTTTAGATAAAATTAATTATATTATCGTAGAATACAAACAGTCAAATAAAAGTGGCTTAGGAAATGTCTGATGAAGGTCAATCTTTCTTTGTTGAAATGTATGGGTGAGCGGTGGAGGTTGACTGATATTCGCAACTGCAGTTAAGTCCTTTGATGTTTGCGCCGAATTTAGTATTGGGAGAAAGGAGCATTACTCCGTGATGGACTCTGTTTGAGAATGTCATAGTAAATTTCACGGTTCTGCTATTGAAATTTTATATATCTATACTATAGTAAGCGCTATGTGTGTCCGTCGATCCATCACAATTTCATACTGATTCCAAATAATAAAATGGAGGAGAATTACTTGTGATGATAATAAGAGAAATAGACATGCACATGGTAGCTAGAAAGAAAGGCCTTATTAGCGAGAAGAGATAAGACGAAATTTTAGATAAAATTAATTATATTACCGTAGAATACAAACAGTTAAGTAAAATAAAAGTGGATTAGGAAATGTCTGATGAAGGTCAGTCTTTCTTTGTTGAAAAGCTTTATGGGTGAAAGGAGGAAGTTGAGTGATAGTCGCGACTGCGGTTAAGTCCTTCGTTGTTTGCGCCCAATTTAGTATTGGGAGAAAGAAGAATGACACTGTGAGAATGTTAGAGTAAATTTCACAGTTCACTAATTTGAATTTTTTGACAAATCTTAAATCTTAAGTTCAAGGCATGTTGAAGGAAATTGTTGTACAATAAAATATCCGTAGAAATTTCTTTCTTGCATCGTTAAATATCTTTAACAAAATATTGCAATACCAATATGAATGCTGGTCATTATTCAAAAACAATGGTAGAAATGAAAATATTTGCAATGGACAAGTTTCTTCATTTCACTGAAACAGCCACTAACCAGTTTTATCTTCCCTTCGTATCTTTCTTACTTTCTTAATTACTTTGTTTCTTTCATTCATTTTCTCACTGAAATCAATGTCTTTTCCCTTCGTTCTCTGCAATAAAAGTAGAATAATCCATTATTTATTAAGGTATTGGAAACAGATGTTATGTATTTTTGTTCTTTTAATTCTTTCTTTCTAGCCAAATCCCTGCCTTATGAACATTTTTCTTAAGAATAATTAAAGATATAATTCTCCAGACGATGTTAATTTATTTCATTTGCTGTAACTGGATTTTTATTTTAAAGACATTTATTTCTCTTCATTATTAATTTCTATTTTTTTATATTCTCACTAAAATAAAGTATTGTCTTTTATCATTAAATAATTGAGCTTAACAACTTTAATAAAATATTTCAATGACAATCATAAATCATGGCATACAAATGAACAGATTTTAAATTGGCAACTTTTTCCAGTTCACTGAAACCGAAGTTAAACACTTTTATCTTTCCTTTTTTCTTTTTCTTTTGTTCTTTTTTTTAATCATTTATTCCCTGAACCCAAGTAGCGTCTCTGATATGCATTTCTATTTGTAGGGCATAGCGTACGTACTAAGAATCTAAACCTCGGACACGCTGAATTAGAATAAGATTAATAGAAATGTTATATTTGGGAGATATCCTACTTTTTGTTTAACAATGCGACTGACGTCTACAGAGCTAGGTAAACGAGATTTAATAAAACCGCTGTGCCTTTTGGTAGGTTTCGTTGTTAGTAATCAATATTTAATAGTGAAAAAAACATATAGTTGATTCTGCTACATCCTAATCTTTATTTACTCCTGCAACATATTATCATTTTCTATAAAGGCTCCCCTTGACACGCTTATGCATAAACTTTCCTCATTTTTATTCAGGGGCCGGCTTTTGAAGTGAAAACCTCTCATAGAATAAATATGTGAAGAGATTCGGATTTTTAAAATTTTTAAACTTTTATCAACAAACAAACAAGATTATTTTATCAAAGACTTTAGTTATAGTTATCTATATTACTGACAAGAGGTATTCTATTTCTTTACACCGTTTACATGATACAGATTGTTGTCCTCATCTTTGTTGAAATATTCGCGATTTTAGGCCATTTTACGCTCCGGCCTTCTGCAGGTGACTGAAATTTAGAACTTAACTCTTTATTTCCTTCACTGGGCTAGAGTGTACTAGTATTATTTCTTAGGATGGTTGATTAAACATCGGCTAAACTTATAAAATGCTAAATAATAAGGATTATCAAATAAGTGGTTCACATATTTTTATAATTTGATAAATGTTTATGAACAAAATAATCATTTCACATATATTTCTTTATAAATTGTTAAATGATAAATATTGTATTGCATTAGTTCTAATGGTATTAGTTTTTAGAATTTGTAGATATAAAGTTTTTCTTTTAAATAAACAATCAAATAAATATTTTTGTTGTAAATTCTCAAGAACAAAAAATGTATAAATTCACTTTCATGAGATTTGTTATCTTCTAATTCAAGTCGTCTCTTTTTAAAACAATAAAATGTGTGTGTGTGTGTGTGTGTGTGTGTGTGTGTGTGTGTGTGTGTGTGTGTGTGTGTGTGAACGTTATAAAAACAAAGCACGTTCGAAATTAAGATTAAGAATCATTTTTTGCTTTTGCATTAGACGTCGACGTAATTAGTGTTTTAGCACTTTTCTTTTTTCAGTTGAAAAACACATTGATTTAAAAATTCTTGCAAAAATCAAATAATTCTTGAATTTTTAATGAAACGTTCAGGATTTATTTTTAAATGAATGAGAATATATTTGAATTTTTTTTTAGAAAATATTAATGATATTAATAATAAAATATTTATACATGTGTTATGCGTGAGTATACGAACGCAAGATCCATATGTAGACACGAAAAAGTATATGTCGGTAAGTATGTATAAGCATAAATTTGTCACTTTTGTAAGTGTATGTGGGAATGTACGCATATGTATATATGGATATAAGTTAGTCCATATGGCTGGTCTGAATACTCCCAGCCAATCTGACGCCTAAGTCTTGACTCTCTTTTCCTTTTATTCTTTTCCTTCTTATTTTTATTTTATATTTTTTATCCTTCTCTTCATTTAAAGAAAATGCTTATTCCCACATATCTTTTTGTACAAAATGGAAGGAATATTGTGTGGTCTGATGAAATGAGCTAATTAAGCTCATTGAAATGAATTATAATTTATAACCAATTTAAATGACGTGTTGAGTTTTCTTTTATATATATATATATATATATATATATATATATATATATATATATATATATATATAGTCATCCGCAGACAGATCTGTTTCGCTGTATCACAGCTCATCACTACGGTTAGACTCCGATTGCTTTTAACCCAGGAGATAGATAGATAGATAGATAGATATATAGATAGATAGATAGATAGAAATTTCCTTTAAACCCGCTAATATTCCTCAATATTTTAGAAAAGTATATTTTAATTCTGGAATGTTGAATTCTAGAAGTACATTGCTATGAAAGATGAATAAAAAGCAAGATTTTCTCAAAAAGAAAATTTCAAAATAATTTAATTCGTTTGTGAATAAGTCCTAGAAATTGAAATCTGATAATTAGTTGATTTTTGCAGAAATATTCAAATCAATGTGCATTTCGCCTGAAGAAAGAAAGGCGTTAAAACCCTAATCGTAAATATTTCGTCGACCGCTGACGAAAAGGAAAACAAGTTTTTTTAACCAAAATTTCGAACTTACTAGAAAGAATTAAAAAACTTAATAAAATAATGAAAAAAATATTTTGGTCATTCCTCTTAATAATAATAGGAATTTTGACGATAAAACTTTCTTTTTATTAAGTTAGGGGCCGTTTTGTTTTCATCATACTATATTGTTTTTTTGGCGAATTAGTGAAAGTACCAAATTTGGTATAAAAGATCAAACATGCCTTGTTTCAAATCACCGTTAACAGTTTTTGAATTTTCTAAACATTTGCTATTTTCTTATTTAAAATATATTTAACAGCGTTTTTTGGTACAATATATATATATATATATATATATATATATATATATATATATATATATATATATATATATCTTTTCATTGTTGCTTTGCTGTGCGTCCCTTTTACGCGGTAAGTCGAGATTTCGCTGTCTCAGCAAGTGGAAACAACACAAGTTGGGGCAGTTGTGTTAGTGGTGGTGTAGGAAAAGAGCCCAACAGCGTCGGGAAGCGGGCCACTTCCGGTTGATTCGGCAATTTAATTCCTTCATATTATTATCACCTCCTTTTGCTCCTGCTCCTCCTACCCCTTATGCTCTTTCTCCAAGAAATAGAGAGAATAAAGAACGGTTGACATATGTGGTCCCAAAAAGAAAGAAAATTCTTCAGACCTACATACATTCGTTTCTACGTATAAGTTAATGCACGTGCACATTTTCATCAATTTATGATCATCCCCACACACAAAAATATCAAGTAAACACACACACACACACACACACACACACACACACACACACACACACACACACGCTCACACACACACAAGAGGGTGCTGAAAAATTCTCTGTCAACTTACCAGAATCTGAAGGGACTCTTTGTCAGAGAAAAAACTTTTGAAGATATCCTCGTGCTTTATTTTATGATTCTAAACGAATGGGTGTTGAAAAGTTCTCGGACTGACCTAGTTCCCGAACTCAGAATTTCAGTAACCAAACATCAGAATTTAGGCAGGAATGGTTAAAGAAACTTGAGAAAGGATGTGCCAAGAGTGTTGAAATTCAGTGTGAGTATGTGGAATGACTCGAGGACATTCTATTTTGGTAGAACCGAAAACTTTTCAACATTACCACCAGAATATATATATATATATATATATATATATATATATATATATATATATATTCTTCATTTGTAAACGAGAACTCGTTTGCAAATGAAGAATGTTCAAAAGTTCTACAATATAATTATATTGAACACTTTATAATACAAATGTGCACTGATTTATATATATATATATATATATATATATATATATTAGTATAACACTTAGTTTCTTTCCACATCCTTCATAGTAATCCCTGTATGAGTGAGTAGATTGGCTAACAAAACATACTGCTCACAAAGGATAGCGGCAAAATCAGAACTACATTCGATTCCAGCGCGTTATTCACAGTGAACGAACTTTGACTGAAATCCATAATTCCTGACGCACAGCTTTTGTTTTAAATTTCCACTGTTTAATGAACGAACTATAAGATTTATTCGGAACTGATGAATTAAGTTCATTGACAAGGAAGGAAGTGATGTTGAAATATATTTATTGTTCAAAATAAATGCTTATTTTTTAGGTAACAGATCTCTCCCACTCGCTATTGCTTTCTCTCTCTCTCTCTCTCTCTCTCTCTCTCTATATATATATATATATATATATATATATATATGCGTGCTGCACACTACTTGATGACTTCTAACAGCAACAATAAAAATGGATAGCACTTGTAGCTAGGAAAGAAAATAATGACATAATCAAGATATTACTTGCCACAACACCTTGAACAAATATTTATGAAGGAAACTTCCTATCAATATTAGAAAGAGCTACAAGAGCACTTTGTGGATATGAGAAACGTGTTTTCCTGAAACAAAAACTGTTCTAAGAGGAAGATTTTAACTGTTCAGTGAATGAATGTTACTTGTATGGAAACGGGCAATTACACCTTGATTATATATATATATATATATATGTGTGTGTGTGTGTGGGTGTGTGTGAGAGCGATAGAGAGAGAGAGACAGACAGACAGACAGACAGACAGTCAGTCAGACAGACAGACAGATTAATATATGGGTCAGAATCCGACAAGATGATAGAATAATGTCAAAGAACAAAATAGGAAACGTATTTCAATCTAACATGTTTTACTTTTTCTTCAGAGACCGAGAGAAAATGATAAAATAACAAAAATACAGTATATTGGTATGTTGTTATTTATGATTAATTCTTATTGGTCAGATATTTGTCACATGTATTAAATCAATAGATAATTATTTTTAAATGTATGAAAGATTTTGTGTATAGTAGTGTATGTGCATGTATATATAGAAACGTTTTTCAATTTATGTGTATGTTGGGTGGCAACGTACACATACGTGTTAGTTAATATATATTTGTATGTGTGTGTACGTATTAATCGGATAGCCGAGTTCCAATTTCAGCTAGGTTCGTTATATTTCCAACGGTGCAAATACCGTTGGGAAAGGCATGAATCCACCGCTTTCTCCGCCAGATATGTATAATTATAACAAATATTGTATTTCACAAAGCGAAAAAAAATCGACCATTCTATCACTGAAAGGTAACGCTTTAAAGGCAAGAAATCTGTACTTAAAGTGCTCAATATCTCGAGATAGAGTTGTAATATTTGTCTGTACTTCTGAGATAAGGTAGTATTTACACTACATTATTCGGACTATTGTCCTCATCTTTGTTGACATGTATACGACGTCTCGGCTGTTGCACACACCGGCCTTCTTCGGGTGCTAGGACCAGCTCCAATAACTTGACCCAAAGAGTTGCGAGTTCAATACCAGGCTAAAGCAGTGGTGAACAAAAAACTTAAAAGTGTTCAATTAAAGGGAGATAACTACATAGCTACCAGAAGAAGCATCGCATATGGAATGAGAATGATATACCCCAGTGATCGTAATAAAAAAAATCGGTTCGAAATCCCTATCACCCAAAGAAGCCCGGAACTTACAAGGGGCAGAAACGTTGTAAGCATGGCTGCAAATATGAGAACAAAGGTCCGAATAGCGTAAATAGAGCAGTAATAGTATAAAAAATAAAATAACATTTTAATATTAATTCCCCCTGAGGATCGGCTGCGATTTCTACAAAAGTAGGAATATATTAACTGTATTTGTTGCTATGTCCTCTCATATATTAATAGAAATATATTAGGCTTTCCTATATGAAATGTCTTATTTTTGTTTGAGAAATATTGTTAAAAGTTTATTGGTAGAAGGGATTATTTTAGCACTTATTTCTTACTAATCTCTTTGTTATTTTATTTTCAGCTGGTTGTTTACATTTGTAACCTCCAGAAAATAATAACAATTAAACAATATTGATGACTCATAATATCCGAGTTCAGATTAAACCACAATGTTGCAAAAAAATCAAAGAAAAATCAGCTTGGCATCTGTCATTTTAATATTAGAACTAAACTGAGATGGTTTAGGAAATTACGTTCAGTCAGTCATGGATAGAAAGAGACGTCATCACACAAACGTGTATCAGGCATGACACTTAACTGACTGACTGATATGCAACAGATGATTCTCTTATAATGACAAAGTAATCGAAATATTGAAACAGATTATTAAATCAAAAGACAACAGAAATGGGATAAATAGTTGAGAGTTACGTTGAGAGAAAGCCGTATAAAAAACGAAAACAATTTTGATTAAAGCTATGGATTGTCATTTTGATTAAGGCAATGGATGACCACTTATATCCTAAAAGGCATAAATAGGGTGAGAGAATTTTTCAAAATTTATTTTTGCATATATATTAGTAGCGTGGCGTAATGATTGACAAGCTTGTCTCGCTAGAGCACTTACGAATGAGTAGTGAGTTCGATCCTCACCGAGTACGTTATACTTTCGCCCTTGTGCTATATCTAAGCTACGCTTAGAAAATCCCCATATTAACTAACAAAGTTGGACATTGATACTTGATGGTAAGGGAGTTTGTAAGCAGACATGTTGACATTAATATAACTAATATAACATTACAAATAAAAAGCAGTTGGTGAGGGTCGAACAATAATCACGGTTTGCGTGATTAGCTAGCTAAGAACTACTACATTGTGATATGTTCGACTATGTATTTATTAAAGTTAATCCTGGATATGGTCAGAAATTAGTAGTAACCAGAGACGATGACTCACTACAACAAACCAATCAGTAAAACAAGCTTTCTCATTGCTACTTTGCAATAAATAAAGACAAACGCAAAAAAAAAAAACATTGAACTTTATTTGATTGTGTAAATCTTCCGTGGCTGAGGGGTCTGAATGCATATTAATCTTAACAGTGGTTTATCCTACAAGAGGGACGCATTTCTGAAACCTGGTAGAAGGCATATTTTGTTTAAGACTCTCGAAACACAGGCCAGTAAATTTTACTCTGTTTGAAAACAGAGATATCAAATTATTACGTGTATTCACTACATTTCACTATTAAAGTGAGGAGAAATAAAGTCGGAGTGAAAATAAAAACTATGAATTCCTTAGGAATTACTTTATTTGCATTTCGGATACGAAAACAAAAGTTAATAGATATGGTCTTAAAGGTTTCTGAACGAGAGATGTACATTTCTTACATAGGGTAATTGAACTTTGCTTGACTGAAAGATTTTGTAGCTAAAGGGTCTAAGTACACGCCACACACACACACACACACACACACACACACACACACATATATATATATATATATATATATATATCCAAGTATGGGTGGAATAATATTCCCCATCCAAAGAAACACTATTTTTAAAAAAGTGCTCAATACAAAGTAGAGCTAATAATAATAATAATATTTATTAATAAATTATAACATTGATATGTTATAATATCACTACAAAAGTAGCTATTTTGTTTCGACACTTTTTGTGTCTTTTCAAGTGATGTTGTTATTTCAAGTGATGTTGTTATTTCGAAATAACAACATCACTTGAAAAGACACAAAAAGTGTCGAAACAAAATAGCTACTTTTGTAGTGATATTATAACATATCAATGTTATAATTTATTAATAAATATTATTATATATATATATATATATATATATAGGTAATGATGTCAAATAGATATTAATAAACGTACATATTATCCTACGTCTATGGCACGACTCGGTGTTTCATGCATTATGCAATCAGCAGGTGCATTTATGTATATCTATATATATATGTATATATACAAAATGTATTAACTCCGACATATTTATTTGTTTAAACAATAATTTTAATAGTTATTCGTATTTGAGTAGATATTTTTTGTATATAATTAAATAGCATATTTATTTACATCTACCAACCTGATCAAGCAAAAAATATTGTTAAGAAAACATACTTCCTCCAGCAAAATTCGAACCTGCGTCCCCTAAGGGAAAGCGTCATTTGATCTGACGTATCTTGATTGCTAGACCACAAAAGACGTACATTCTAACAAAGCCCAAAATAGTGATTTTAAATACACTTTTTCCTGATTTTTCTTAATATCTTTATAACAAGATTTCTCGATTATTCAAGCGAATAGACGCAAAAAATATACAAAGTAATTATAAAAAACACATTAATAACATTAGAGTATCTATTTAAATACGAATATCCATTAAAAAACTGTTTAAACAAATAAATCAAATATATTTAGAAGTTAATCTTTGCGGTGATATCCAAAACACGGAAAAAGCTTTTGCACTACATGCAGACAAAAAATCCGGATTGGAGCCCCAAAGGCGGTTGGCTGTCAACGTTCCGTCAACTCCTACAGCCAAGCCGTCATCAAATATGATGCCTTGTATTTCATTGGTTCTTATCAGTAAGCCCGAGATATTATGTTTTCTGAGCAACGCACAACCTCTATATACCATTGCACAAACCTGCATCCTGGCAAGGTCGCTCCAGTTTCAGCACCAAAGTAATTAATTTTGACCAAAGATGGTGTTACCTTTATCTCGCGAGATAAGCGGATACCTACTATGATCATAAAAATCTGATGATCGCTGTTTTTGTGTAAAACTCAGAATTAGAATTAAGTATCAGTGCCTTTGTACGCGTTTCTAGTTGCTATTATCTGTCTTGGTTTGTGGTGGATGCAAATTCACTGTTTGCAAATTCACGATCCAGTGTGAAGTCTAATTTTGACCATCGTCTCATCGATATATATTCGCTCTCCCTCTTCTCGCGTGAAATTTTCATTTATCTCTTATTCGTCTTCTCCACTCACCGTCAACAAAAAGAAAACAACAACAACAACAACAGCAACGACAACAACAACAACAACAACAATAAGATACTTCAACTCACTCCTACAATTAACGTCGATGAGTACAATTTTCCTTTATCGTATTTTTTACTCTTTACTTACTCGCTGAAAAAAGGAACGAAGACTTAATGAACTCTGGTTTCATTTAACTCTTTACTACACTTTTTCTTACAATATTTTCACAATTTGATCATTTCATCAAAGCAATTTGATATTATTCTGTTCTGTAAATAAATTTTCATTTAAACATACAAACGAAACTCTTTTATTCTTCTGGTGATAATTTTAAATTGTGGAGGTTATGTTTGGCACGAGACCAATTTAAGAAACATGATGCAGCTCCCTGTACGTTTAGTTTTCTATTTTAGTTTTCTTTATTGGCTTTGAGTAATGTAGATTTTGGATAAACTAAGTTTCTGCTTCATTTTTCAGATTTTGTATAGAGTAGGGTTGTTTTTTGTGTTTACTTTTTATCTTTTAATTAGTATATTCTGGGTTTACATATCTTCCTCGTCTTTTGACCATGAATAGTGGTTTATACCTTGTATAAGATTCGGTTTCCAGTTCTTTATCATAAAGTCTTCTCATTTTCTCCCCCGCCACAACTCCCAGTAACCCTTTGCATTTTAGTGGCATTAACGCCTTCCATAGGTCGAAATGATTGGCAAACTTGCATAAACGACCTCTCCAAAAAATGGAGTGTCAAAATGACAGTTTTGTATGTAATAAAATATCAATGCCTAAGACTGAAAAGCTTTAAAGTCGAAAAAGATGTGAGTGTGAGACCAAGGAGGCGCAGTGTTTTACTCTCTGGGAAGCAAGCCTATTCCATGCTAATGGGTGTTAGGTGCGATTGTCTATGATGGTTAATTGATAGCAGCTTTGTTTTGGAAGCATTAAAATTTACGAGCTATTTCTTACCCCAGTCCACTACGAATTGGAGGTCTTTTCAAGCTCGGCAGCGAGGTTCGCTTTTTCGCCCACACCAGATTTTTGATCGAGGCGAGAGTAAACTGTGGTGTCATCGGGGTACATGCCTACTTGGGATCTCATGGCATCTGGGAGATCATTAAAGTAGATTAGAAAGAGCGTAGGATCTAGGATAGAGCCTTGAGGGACACCCGCGTTCGTATGGTAGTTCTGGGAGGCATGTCCATTTTATACCACCTTCAATGTGCGGTTAGAGAGGAAAGACTGGATTAGGTCAAACAAATGTCCAGTTATACCATAGCTCCGCAGTTTGCGTAGAAGGCCAGCATGCCAGACTCCCGTCTGAATCTCTTAAAGATATCCAAGGCAACGGTTCGGGCTTCGCCATTCTTGTCGAGAGCCTGGTATATATACTCGGTGATGGTCGTGAGCATATCAGCAGTAGACCTGGTGAAGCGGAAGCCATACTGTTTGTTCGAGAAAAGCCTGTGGGCTGTGAGATGCTGAACCACCTCGGCGTTGATATTGGCTTTGAACACTTTGCCAAAGTTCGGAAGAAGGCTGACAGGGCGGTAATTTGCGGAGTCCAAGGGTTCTCCAGTATTCTTAAATATAGGAACTACAGAGGAAAACTTCCAACAGGCAGAAAAGCAGGAAGCAGATAGGCAGAAGTTGTAGAGCTTAGAAAGGACAAAGGAGAGTTCAGGGGCACATTTCTTCAAGACTATGATTGAGATTTCGTCCCCTCCGCTCGCACTATGAGGGTCAAGTTTTGGGATTATGTTAGAAACCAGCGAGGGTGTAATTTAGTTGAGCCTCAGTTCTAGGTGGGAATTCGGGTGTAGAAACTCCAGACGAATCCAGTCTCGAATTGGTCGAGAATCTGCGAGCAAAGCATTCACCCTTGTCCCCTGAGGAAGTGAGGACCTCAAATTCATTGATTAGCGGGGGTATTAAGGACTTACTTTTGTTAAGAACGCTTTTACAGAGTTGCCAGTAGTCTTTGGCGCCAAACTTACAGGATGCTATACGTTGCTTCATTCTGGCAGCAAACAACATCTTAGCTTCGTTATAAGTAGCCTCACCCTCCTCTTTCACTAAGCTTACTGCTCAACTGGACACTAATCCACGTCCCCGTGCTTGTCCTAGATGCTTGTAGATGCCATGAAATCTACAAATGGGCGTCTAGCCACTCTCCACACCAGGAAAGCCTGGTGAACGAATCAACAAAAACAAATATTTGTTGGTTGATTTTTTGTTTTAATGGCATACCAACTTCTATGGATTATTTAATGCCGAAATCTAATTATTCCCTATGAATTTTTGATATAATAATGTTTTAGTGATACAAGTATTACTCATTAGATAGGGGAGAAGCTATTGATTCATACTTTTTCCATTTATCCATCAGTGAATATCAGTCAGTTAAGTGCCATACGTGATACACGCTTGGGCGATCATGTCTCGAAAGAGACATGACTGACTGGGCAGAATATTATCCCGCAGTAGGTTGCCATTGCTTTCTGCGGTAGACTGGTTGTCGACCAAGGCCGTAGAACCCAATCTGTCCTGTTATTTAACCCATAACTGGAAGGAAGAGACGGATTAATACCTTTCCCAAGGGTATTTGCGCATAAGTGAATGCAATGAATTCAGCTGGAATTCGAACTCGACTCCCCGTTTTCTCGTTCCGAGCCGATATCCAATGCACCACAATGCACATCCTCAGTGAATATAGCAAACCAAATTGAAATTGGAACTCAGCACTCCGGTTAATAATTCAGAGTCATTACACTACATGAAAATCCAAGCTTACAGTGTCTGGTATTCCCACGCGGTCACCCATCTAGTTACTGACCAGGTTCGGCATACTTAACTTCGGTGATCGTATGGAGACCGGTGTTTCAAGCAAAGGCAAAGAGAGTCATATTGGCAGGAATTCACAGTATTTACATTACTCGGACTATTTTCTTCATCTTTGTTGCCATTTGTACGATGTTTCGGCCGTTGTACGCTCCGGCCTTCTTCAGGTGCTAGGAATTTTGAACTGAACCCTTAATTACAATCACTGGGGTATATCATCCTAATTTCTTGCGTAAAGCCTCGATTGGAAGTCATGAGGTATCGCCCTCTAACTCTGGAAGTTACTTAATTACTACTGCTGTAGCCTGGTATTGAACTCACAAGTCTAAGTGTCAACTCAAGAACTAACCAACGTCTGTATTCACTTGGCCATGTGTCCTTCAGAAAATTGCAACATAGATGAGAACAATATGAATATGAATAATATGAATAATAATATTACTGTAAATACTACTGTAATATAACAATCTGGCCCCACCCGAGGAAGGCTGATGCAAGCGGGGGTGTTTCCGGTCGTTGAAAGGAACGGATGTTTGTTTGACCTTATTTCCGGCAGTAGCGGAAATGGCTACAGAGGCAAACAGAACAGGTGTCTCTGAGAATTACGTGGGCGTGCGTGGGCGAGGCAAAACCGGAAGAAAAAGTCCCGGTTCTGGAGATTATAAAAAGACCTCGGCGCATGGATTCGCCAGTAGTAGACCAGAGTAGCAGTAGAGAGAGAGACACACAACAGATACGACGACACTCCCGTCAACCCATTAGAGGCGCGCTCTCTCAATTCTCTGTCCCCTATGCTACACGGTTCATCGTCATTAATAAAAATATAACTTATATTTTTATATATATGTGTGTTTGTCTGTTTGGCGATATATAACCGGCTCAGTCATTAGGAAAAATAATTGTTGCCTAGTGACTTGCTGTTTTGGGATAACAAAACAGTTAGATGCGAGCTGGTTGCCACGGCGACGATTGAAAATTCAACGGACTTAAAACTACCAGATAGAAGACGAAAATAGTAAACAACAGGACGACAGCAGCCGCACGACTGTAGACATCAGCCAAGGTAGGTGACTCTTTGATTTGATAGTGTGTGTGTTTTCTGCTCGTGTTTATAAGTCTAGTTAGAAAAAAAAATGGAACAGCGTGCTTTTGCCGATCTGGCCCTAGAGTTGAGAAATATGGATTGTTCGGTGTCGAACACATTAAGGGTAGAACGGAGGGGGTGCAGGACTATATGCAGAGAGTAGTACGCCTAGCGGGAGCGCATAGGTTGGGGTTGACGGGAGGAAGAAAGTTGAGATATTACCTATCTGTAAGTATAAAACATCTGAGTTAATGATTTATTTTTTTTGTTAATATTTTACCATATATGTGAAGTGAGTTTACTGGTATGTTGCTTAATTAATCTTACTTTTATTGAGTAAGTGAAATGTAAAATCATGTAAAGGAAGTTTCTTCTACTCTTTAAAGTGGATAATTGGATTAACTTGTTGATAACAATGTTTTCGTTGGGTTGTGCAGTGTTAGGTTTTCTTTTTTTTTTTTGGATTTCTTTTCAATGACTGTACACTACAAAATGATTTACATTTCTATGTTTGTGAATTATGCTTTTGTGCAGGTTCCCATCAATTCAACATCCTCTGTGAATTTTCATTTATGTGACTTGGGAAATATCTTTTGAAGATATATTAATTTCTGAAAACTAGTAAATACCTTGGAACAGATAGATATGGAAAGATTTAGTGAAGGATATGAAGAACTCCCGAAGAAGTTGACGATAGGAGTCATTGCTGGCATAGTCGGCGTTATGATAATCCTTGGAATAATAGCTAGGAAGCGGATTTTTAAGTGTGAAAGAAGCAACAGTGCTTCGGGAAAGGAAAGGGAGTTATCCGTTGTGAATAGTACTCCGGGGTCAACGGGTGTTCAACACTCAAATGTCTCTGCGTTAAACAGAGAGATGTCAACAAATCAGATATGCTTGGATTCGAATCCAGAGGAGGTAGTTCAAGGAATGGAAAACATTGTACAAACTAAGGAACTACGAGTCACGGGTCCATTGTTTTAGACTAAATTAATATAGATGAAACCTCTAATCCTCCACAAGTAAATTGCATGCGGATTAACGTGGAATCAGGGTAATTTTCTTCATTTTCTATTGAACATTTCTCGGTCAGGCTATGAATGATATGTACGGCAAATAATGGCCATTTTTCTGTGTTCAAACATAGTATGTTTGAAATTAAATTAAATTAAATGAAGTTACATGTGTAACAATAAACTCGAGCAGAAGCACGCATGGTGTTGGTCAAAGGTCATTTACTCGATGTCAGTTTAGAAACTGGGGCGCGGTTACCGCCTATAATCGTGTGGTTATGCATCGAGGCGTCTACGCTTATGGACAGAGTCGAGAAAGAAAATGAACATTTTTAAGAACTTTGCCCAATTCTGTGAAAATGGATATTAAAAAAAAAAAAAAAAAAAAAAGAACAATGAAACATCGAGCTGGTAGAACAATTTTCAAGATGGACACGAACATTGTTGGGTTGCCGATGTAGGCTCCCCTATATATTTTTTTTTGTTGTTTTTTTTGTTTCGGCATGCACATGTTTTGTTGTTTTGGCGTGCACATGTTTTATACAATTGTCGGGCTTGTGTGGCATGGGGAAGAGTGTGAGGGTGTTGCGCTTAAAATGTTCTTAGGTGAACATTTTGGAAAATGGGAGGGCGAGGAAAGTAATATAACAATCTGGCCCCACCCGAGGAAGGCTGATGCAAGCGGGGGTGTTTCCGGTCGTTGAAAGGAACGGATGTTTGTTTGACCTTATTTCCGGCAGTAGCGGAAATGGCTACAGAGGCAAACAGAACAGGTGTCTCTGAGAATTACGTGGGCGTGCGTGGGCGAGGCAAAACCGGAAGAAAAAGTCCCGGTTCTGGAGATTATAAAAAGACCTCGGCGCACGGATTCGCCAGTAGTAGACCAGAGTAGCAGTAGAGAGAGAGACACACAACAGATACGACGACACTCCCGTCAACCCATTAGAGGCGCGCTCTCTCAATTCTCTGTCCCCTATGCTACACGGTTCATCGTCATTAATAAAAATATAACTTATATTTTTATATATATGCGTGTTTGTTGTTTGTCGATATACAACACTACCTCATCTCAGAAATATAGACAAATACTTGCAGGAATTCGTTTAGTAGCTGCTACTCAATTTCAAAACATACCCGTCTGCTAAATCGGCTAGCCAATCCCTTTTGCAGATGTCTGCCCAGGCAGACAGATTTCTAGGTGCTGGTATAATATGTGATTTACCTCTTTGATTCTGTGGCCTACCCCGGTTTAAATGTGTTCTATCTGAGTAATAGAATATTTATAGATATAAGTATTCAGCTATTCAATAAAACTAATTATTTTCCCTAACCCTAACTATGCTCTAACTCGCCAATCCTAAACCTAAACCTACCATTATTTTTTTTATATGTGGATGAAACTATTATATTTGTATTGTATTTTCAAACTAAATCTTTCTAATAAGATAAGATATATACATAAAAAATATATATATTCAGTTAAAAGTAAAAATAAAATCATTATCAGTGACAATGGCTAAAAATATGACCGAAAGCGCTCGAACATTCGAACTATTTTGACACAAAAAATGGAAAGAAGGTAAGAAAAATTAAATAAAAAACTTAGTGCGAACTCCACAGAATCATCAGTTTAATAAGCCATATAAGAAAACTGATCGTCCGAATCTTGATGAATAGAGCGAGAATCAGAATCAGCCCAGAGATAGGACAAGAACAGTGCGGTTTCGCCAAAGACACTGGAACAAGGAATGCCATATTTATCATTAGGATGCTCTCTGAAAGGGCAATACAAATGAAGAAGGACTTATACGTGTGTTTTATTGATTATGCGTTTGACAAAATACGTCAAAATGAATTGATGGAGATGTTCGGCAGCCTTGACATATTTAAGAAAGACTTAAGAGTAATCAAGAATCTTTACTGACAGAAAACCAGTAGATAGAAAGGGGCGTAAGACAAGGATAAAAAGAGGTATAAGACAAGGATAGAAAGGGGCGTAAGACAAGGATGTGTCTTTTCACCGGATTTGTTCAAATTGTACATCGAGAATATTTTGAGGACCCTAGAAGTTATACCTGGATTTGTCATCAGAGGCCACATTTTAAACAACCTAAGGTACGCAGATGATACAGTGCTGATAGCAGACACAGAAATGAAACTACAAGACCTCCTACAGAAGGTAGCTGAAGAGAGTGATAAGAAAGGACTACAAATAAACTGTAAGAAAACCGAATGCATGGTCATCAGTAAAAAGGGCAGCCCAATATACCAAATACAGGTCGGGAATACTAGAATCAAGCAGGTACAAAAATTTAAATACCTGGGAAGTGTTATAACAGAAAATGGAAAGTGCGACACAGAGATCCGAAGGTGAATTGGCAGGGCGAAGGAAGATTTCCAGAAGTTGAGTAAAGTATTAAGAAACAGGACAATTTCGCTAGAAACAAAGAAGAGAGTACTGGATTTCTATGTGTTGTCAGTTCTTCAATATGGCAGTGAATGCTGGACAATATCATCAAAGATGAAGGAAGAACTTGAAGCAACTGAAATGTGGTTCTACAGAAGGATGCTGCAAAAATCATGGATCGAGCTTGTGAGAAATGATGAGGTCCTAGAAATGATGGAAACAAAAAGGAAATTGATACTGATCTGCTGAAGTTCCTGGGACATGCAATGAGGAAAGAGGGCTTGAATAACCTGATACTAACAGGACAGATAGAGAGGAAAGCAACGGATAACATATTTGAAGGACCTAATCAGGTGGATGATCGAACGAGGGTTGCAAGGTGTAACAGGAGAAGGCGTGCTAAAAGCCACCAGGGATAGGGAGACGTGGAAGGTCATGATCGCCTAAGTCCTGAAGGGACAGGGCACATTGAAAAGGAACTGCAGTACCTTGTCAGTCGTTTTTAATGAAACTTGCATAAAAGAAGAATCGCTGCCAAAATGCACAATTATATATATATATATATATATATATATATATATATATATATATATATATATATATACTTATTTATAAATGGAACTTTGTCTGTGTGTGTGTCTGTGTGTGTGTGCATCCTTTACCTATAGACTCCGAAACGGCTGAACCGATTTTCTTGAAAATTTATACAGTTGTACTATAAGCGTCTGCGAGTGTTCTTAGCTAGGTTTTGTGTCGAGGTACCCCCGATAAATATCGAAAATCGATAATCAAAAAAATCGGGTTATAGAATGAGTGGCCCGATTTTAATCAAATTTGATACACTCATAGACAAACACATAAGAAACGATATTCAGAAGTTTCAAGGTTGCAGTTCTTACAATAGTGCAGAAAATCGATAATATATATATATATATATATATATATATATATATATATATATATATAAAGGCAAGATGTTAAAGTGTGTGTGTCTGTTTATCTGTCTGTATGTCCTTTATACAAATCCACAATTTTTATCCGATTCTCACCAAATATTCTTTAGGCTGAGTCTGAGTTCCAGGGCCATGGATTAATTTTAAAACTTTCATTACACCCGAGCAACACCGGATTATACTGCTAGTATATATATATAATTGAGTATAAGTGAGCATATGTAGATATATGTGCATAAAGAAATGTCATTACTTAATAACGTGTAGTTTTCAAAGAAATATTCGTACACACATAGTAACAGATCTTTTGTATACATGATAAGCACACATGTAGAAGCATACCGCTTCAAATATATACAGTAAGACTGCATAAGTAAGTAAAACAAAAAGAAAAGGAAGTAAATTAAAAAAAACGTAATAATTTCTGAAGTCCATGAATGAATGAATGAATGAATGAAAGTGTGTGGAGAAAACCAACGAGTCATAAGAAAAAAAAAATATACATCCCAAGTAGGCGTATGCAAAATGCTGAAGCAATGAATGAAGTTGGTACAAACATTTCAATCGAGAACTTCCGTTTTCTTTAGGCACGTTGGCAACAATATGACAGAGAAAGAGAGAGAGAGAGAGAAAAAGAGTGAGACTGGAAGAGAGAGACTAAAAGAGAGAGAAGACAGGCGGAGTCCACGGTGGGAGTTCGCCTCGAGTGCTACCCCTACGGGTCAAACAGACCTTGGCACCAAAAAGACGTCACAGAAAAAGAAAAGAAGCCTCATTCTCATTCGATCGCCCACTCCAAACATATTCCATTTGTGGCATGCAGTCCATTTGGGCAGATGCTTTCTTGTCCTGTTTTAGTTATGAGAGAGAGAGAGAGAGAGAGAGAGAGAGAGAGAGAGAGTGGTGAAAGGGTGTCAGTGCTAACAGACAAAGAAAAGGATAGAGTTTTACAGAAATGATGAAAAACGTGAGGAGATGGGGAAAATGAAAAATGAGTGGAGAGTAAAGAAAGAGCCCTTTTCCTCTGTTGTGTCTAGAGTACATCCGCTTAAAAATCATCGTCATCAAACTGCTTTATTTTATAATAAGCTTACTATTCAACATGCAAATTCTACAGGCAACCAAGACCCGGATTTTTACTAAGCTTAGTTTAGTACGGCACAAGGCCAAGTGAAAAGATATAAAGTAGTAGAACGATCATGTTGCGTCAGACTTTCAAACAGAATAACATCACTGCTTTGTAATTTTTTAATTTATATTTCAGCCTCATGTCATTATTAAAATAATAATAATAATAATCTTCTCCGATGTGCCGTGTCTCTTCAGGATGTTGGAGTTCATGTCTCCACAATTTTCTATTAATTGTAGTTCTTAATAACTTTTGCTTTTGTTATCTCTCTTAAACCTTATTCTGCCATCCATTACTCAAGCTCGCTAGGTAGGTTATGCGTTGTTTTCCTCTGCTCTACTTACTTTCAATCTGTCCTGTGAGCATCAAGTTTTCTGAGCACTCTTTCCTCATTTGTTTTGGAAATTTCAATTCTAAGTATCATTGATTTTGTTTCCATTTTCTTTAAAGCTTAGTCGTTTCTCACATGTTCAATCCATGATATTCTTAGCATCCTTCTGTAGAGCCACATTTGTGTTGCTTTAAGTCTCTTCAGTGAGAAGATTGTCCAATATTCACTGCCATATAGAAAGACTGATACTACATAACAGTTCAGTATTCTTTACTTTGTTTCTAACGCTTAGAGAGAAATTCTGTTTGTTTTGTTTTGTTTTTTTTTTTTGTTTTTGTTTTTTTAGTTTCTTCTGCAATTTTTCCACAAAGTGAAAACTTTTAGAAATGCTTGTGGCCACTCCGGATTTTAGTATATACTGCATTTTAACCGAGTATAGATAGGTAAGGCTTTGCCATTATTTAGACCTAACCACACTCTTTAATGTTGCTTCATTGCCTTTGACTGTTCGTAATTTTCTGTTGTAATCAACTAAACATTTTTGATGATAAGAAAACAATTTTGCTATACTTCAGCTAATCAAGTTTCGGCAAAGTCTGCATAATTATGCTTTAAACACAAGGAAGAAAGAGATTGCCAGTGGTCAGGAATTAATGAAAGTGTTGCTAACAGAATACAGTATTCATGTGTAATGAAAATGCATTGTTATTGTTAACATAGAAATGTGTTATTAAATAGGATATTAAAATCCTAACAAAGTTTCAATTTTAATAAGTGGAAATTATTGCATAAAAAGAGAGATTTGATCAAATAGATAATGCATTACGCTATTCAAGGCTTCATCAGATTTAAAACGAAAAAGTGAAATGTATGTATGTGTATTTGTGTTTGTTTAAATAAATAATGAAATTTATTACTTACATAAAACTTACTTTTACTAAGCTTGTGTTTCTCGTTAAAAATGAAGGAAAAGAGTGACTTTAAAAAAATCATTACTACATTTCTTAGTTTAAATCAAAAGTTTTTAAATTTTCTCAGTTTTTTTTTTCGGATTAAAGTGAAATTCTTCTTTTCATTATCGGAATGGCTCGAAAGTAAGAAATTTATATATCTTTTTCCGAAATGAATCAAAGACTGAATCTCATGCAATCCTTCACAATGGGTTGAAAGTTATAGATTTATTTGTATTTTATGAATGCATTTTTTCCGCATCGAAATGCATCGCTAATGATTTTTACTATATGAGTTAATTGCTAATTATAGAAATACATTGAAAATCAGAGATTGTCAGTAAACATTTATTAATGGCGCTGTTAAAAACAAAACAGAGGGTCAATGCGTGTAAATGTAATTGCATTCCTAATAATTTGACTATAGGAATGTATTGCTAATGATTTTTCTGTAAGAATGCATTGCAAATGAATTTTATTATAGAAATACATTGTGAATCAGGAAAAAAGGAATTGTTCATAACCATTTATTAACGCGAGTGTCGTTAACAGAACAGGAAATTCATAATGCAAATGTATTGCTACTAATTTTTTATAGGAATTCATCGGTAACGATTTTTCTTATAAAAATACATTGAAAAACAGGAAGAAAGCGATTGTTATAGATCAGATATATACGAGTGTTACTGACAGAATAAAGCTGTTATCTTTCTATGTTAAATTTGAAACCTGCTCAGAAAGTTATGGATTTAACACAGACATTTCAAAACATAACTGAGTGAAGGAGCAATGAACTTGCTTTTTTGGAAAAGACGAACTTGAAAAATGATTTATTGAAGAAATATAAACAAAAACTTGTGGCTAATCAATTAATTAATTTCAATCGAACTGAAGTCCATTTTTGCGGCCTTACGGTAATCTTAACAAAATTTATACAGAAAACAAACACTGTTTTACTGTTAGAGTTTATCGACTCTGTTATTGCCTAAAATTATCTAATTCTAACATTTCCTGCTTGTTAATTCATACCGCGATCATCACAAAAAGAACCTCTTTTTTAAAAGGAACTTAAAAATAAACAAAAAACATAGTTCTTAATTTTGTCATACTTCGAATATTGCTGCCATATATGGTTTGGTGCTCCGACTATATATTTAGAAATTTTTTACAGAATCCAAAAAAGAAATTGCAATGTTATTGGTCTTGAACTGACATCTCGGCCTAATCCCTTTCTCATAGTTGTAAAGAAGGTTCTTTGTGCCGGAATGAGAAATTATAGAGCCGAGTTCGAAACCCAATTGAACCCGTTGCATTCACTTACGCGCAGATACCTTTGAGAAAGGTGTTAATTCATCTCTTCTCCCTTCAGCTATGGGTTAAATAGCAGGTCAGATTAAGTTCTATAGTTGACAACCAGTCTACTACGTCCGGTTTGAGCAGAGTCAACACCCTTACGTGTAAAAACGACAAGTTACAAAAGCATCGACGACTACCTCGATAGCCTTTGTCCAGTGGAAACAATGAGGTTATCACACTTTTGGGAAAAAATAGACACCAGCCTGACTTAGTCTTGTGCAGGGTCTACGGGATATTTTTGGCTGTGCTTAAGGGCTCGGATATCCTGCAATAAAAGTCACTTTGTGCCGCATTCAGCCACAGTGTGGAGGTCGATAAATACATTAGTTTTATAATTTAGAGGTAAGTCATCCGCAATGGATGTCGTGATTTTGAACGGAAGTGGACAGAGTATGCTGCATTGAAGGATTCACTTTGAACGTGACGAGGACGGGACCTGCAGACGTCCAACACGGATTGAAGTGTACTGTGACCGGACGATTTCTCCTCTCAAGTATAGGTAAGGTAAACCACATCAAGCCGAATGGACTAAAAATAATCAAACAGTTTGTTTTTTGTTTTTGTTTTTTCACCAACTTGTTCTAATGTGGTTTAGTGCATGTCAGCTGGTAGTTTGACCAAATATTTTAAAATACACAAAATTGTATTTTAACCAGTGACTTCAATTCAAATGTCACATCTGCAAATGATCATGCAAGGCTGAGGTTGCGGTAATGATACATAAAAGTGCACATTATCGTGCAGGGATCAATGGAGAGAATGCATTCTGCTGACAACAGGGTGCAATCATCTGATGATTCAAATAAAAATGAAGGTGATTTCTCGTTTTCTTTGTTTCTTTGTTTTTTTTTTTAATACGATGTATTCTCAACCCAACCGACATACTTCCCCAAAGCTGACCATGGATCAATTTCTTTATTTTTAATCCTGTTTTGGTCGAGTCGAGATCTTTTAAGCCCCACCCCCAATTGTACAGTAAATAGTGTTTCAAATTTCTTTAGATATTAAAAATGGCCTTACATTTTCCTGCAGATGTTATTAGAAATATATTAGAAGCCTCTAAGACGCAAGGGGTTACTAAGTGTTAGAGAGTATTAGACAAATGAAAAAACACTATTAAGTAGAGGGAACATTAAAAGAACAAGAATTAAGAAGACAGTAGATACCGATGGACATTGCATTTAAATTTTTGAAAATCAAAGTTGATTGAGAAACAAGAGGCCAAAAGATAAATCCACATGCGATAAGTGCAAAACTGAATAAATTACTACGTAACAGTCAAAACAAGAGGGGAAAATAACAACATCAGAGATATAAACACCCTTCTCCTGCAACTTCTCCTGCCTCCCATAAGCATGGACCAAGCGATTCTCCCGGAGAGCAATACACTACGCCTCCTCGGACTTACCCTGTCCTCAGACCTCAAATGGAACCACTATATTGAATCCATAGCAAAATCTACTGCTAAGAAGGTTGGGTCACTATGTCGATCTAGGATGTTTTTTCCACCTGAATCCATCCTGCATATATACAAGTCAACCATCCGTCCGTGCATGGAGTACTGCTGCCATTTATGGTCAGGGTCCCCGTGCGGTTCGCCTCAGTGTTCTTGACAGGCTCCAAAGGAGAGTCTGTAATGTGATAGGTACTGATCTGGCGGCTCGACTGCAGCCACTTCCTCATCGTCGAAATGTGGCCTCCCTTTGTCTGTTCTATAAATACTTTCATGGTTCTGCTCGGACGAACTTAAGTCACTAGTGCCTCCTCAACAGGTGTTTACTCGTGCAACCAGACTGGTAACTGGGTCCCACCCATTCACAGTCAGGTTAGCCAAATGCAGACGACAATTCTACTCCTTCAGCTTCTTCTCTCGCACTTCCCGCCTGTGGAACTCGCTCCCGTATTCTTGCTTTCCTGACGGCTACAACCTCCAGAAATTTAAATGCAAAGTCAATTCTCATCTACTAACCACTGGACTCTAGCTCTCTCCCCACCCCCGTATAACCTTCCCTTTCTCTCCACCTATGTATTTGTCATCGCACCTGCTTTCTATTGTTCCTTTCTAACTAGTTTGTACTCCTCACTCTTTTCTAATTAATCTTTTTACATTTATGTAGCCCCTTGCACATCAGTGACATTTCCGCCTTGCTCAGGGTGAAATGATTAAAAAAAAAAAAAAAAAGTAGGAAGAAACTAATCGAGTGTAATTTACATCTCACTAATGGAATATGAAGGGAATGAGGACGGTTCGCAATAATGGACGTGGCATAGCGATTCTTAGCCGTGAAGGTTAGGACTGCTGGAATTAAAGAATATAGTTTATCTGAGAATTTTCTATGGAAATAGTGGGACAGCAGCGGGAAGCTTGTAACGTTTCGTTTGTGAAAAAGGGGTTGTAGAGTGAAAATAATTCATCGCTCACAAAGACGCAGAGATACTTTTGGGTTCGATTGAGACTGGAAAGTAAAAACTGGGTAACTCCTGCCCATATATGGCAGCAGTTTTCCATTTTAGACATGATCTAAATCTTGTAAAGGTAGAGTATAGTACGAGTAGTCAGATAATTATTGAAAAGGTACAGAGAACCAATCATGTTTTCATTACCTTTAACGATGGATCGTATATACGATCTCTACTTGAGGTCTGAGTTGAGCAAGGCTAAACAGGCATTCAAGGCACGGGGCCTTCTCGTGGGAACATTCTTCATGATTGATAGTTCATGTTCCAATCGCTGATAATGGAAAACAACTAGATTAATTTGTAAGTCATTGAATGTAAGCAGCCAATTTAGCCCCCCCCCCCCCGACTAAGATTTTAGAGCTAAATCAGCGAAGAGATCAGCAGCCAATCTTTGGTCATCTAGAGTTTTGGAAGTGCATGTACGAATTCCACTTGAGGTCTGAGTTGGGTTTAAATTCTATTAAGTGTTCAAGGAACGAGGCCTCCCTGAAAGAACATCCGCTCATCGCGATTGGTCCCCCCCGCCAACTGATCTGTTAGAGCAAGGTCAGAAGAGAGATATGCTGCGAAGCTTTGGTCATCGAGGGATTTGGAGGTGCACCCATATACCGTTGTTTTATCAGCGTAGATATTCACAAATGATGGGAGTATACTCTTCGGCAGATCATCTATGTAAAGTAGAAAGAGAATTGAACTGAGAAGTGGACCTTTGAAGACGATTCGAGTTGATCGCTTGGGCTTCGGAAGACAAGGCGTTGACAACTAACTTCAGGGACCTAACTGTTAGGGAAGAATCTAGTGAAGAAAATGTGTTTCTCACCAGGTACTGAAACTGCATCACGTTTCGACGATATATATATAATTTCGCAACTCAGGTTTCTACCTTTCGGTCATTGTAAATTGCCTGAAGACACCGAAAGGTAAAATCCTGGGTTGCGAAATAACTCGTTTTCAAATATATATATATATATATATATATATATATATATATATATATATATTCTTAATCTGACATTTTTGATACGAGGGTCATTCAATAAATAAGGTGAATTTTTCGGTATAAGGACTTATAATCCAAATAGAAGCTTACATTTTTTTAATTTTTTTTTTTTGCAGATTGAAAAATAAATTTAGAGTTTTCTAGATTAACAGAGATGGCCGACCAAGAATCATCCTCCAGGATTGAACAGAGTTCAGTTATCAAATATTTGGTTGCTGAAGGATGCAAACCAGTTGAAATTCATAGGAGGATGTCAACTGTGTATGGTGCCACATGTTTCAGCCAAAAAGATGTCTACAAGTGGGCTAAATTGTTTAAAGAAAGACGGAGCAGTGTTGAGGATGAAGACAGGCCTGGTGGGCCTACAGAAGTGAGGTTTCTTGAGGTGATCGAATCAGTCATTCAGTCTGACAGAAGGGTGACAGTGAATGACATTGCAGGGACTTTGAGCCATGATGTTGTCCATGATGACCTTGCCTACTCGAAGGTCAGCTGCCGGTGGGTCACACAGCCTCCCAAACGGTGCAGACCATCAATGAGATGGGCTAGGAACTGCTCCCTCATCCCCCTTACAGTCCAGACCTTGCCCCTTCAGACTTTCACCTGTTTGGTCCCTTGAAAGCGTTCACGAGAGGCCGAAGTGTGAAAGTAACGATGAAGTCAAAAGTGCTGTGAGCGATTGGCTGAGACATCAGTCTAAAGATTTTTACGCTGAGGGAATATGGAAGCTTGTGCACAGATAAGAAAAGTGTATAGCACTGCTGGGAGACTATGCTGAAAAATTTTAAAAAAAGTAAGCTTCTATCTGTATTAGAAGTCCTTATACCGAAAAATTCACCTTATCTAGTGAATGACCTTCATACTTCAATCGTTATTATTTAATTGTTTAATTTATTGGGATGAATGCCCTATTTTAATATATTTATTTTAAACAGTTTGTATTACGTCTATCGGCCTGTTCACCTGAGAAATTTTATTTAATTTTTTTTTTTACAATGATTTGGTTGGTTGAATTTATTTAGCGATATATCGACCTCTATGTGTTATTTAATGCCTAAATCTAAATATTTTCTACGTAACTTTATACCTTAAACTACAAATATTTTGTACATAATTTTATACTTTCAATTACAGATATTTTGTATACGATTTTATACTTTAAAAATAAAGGTATATCTTTTAGATATATAGTTTGTAAATCATAAAACGTATTGTTGCTAATTTTACTATAAAAATGTATTTTTATATCTTTTTAGTGTTGCATTGATTGTCATTTTGCTACACAAATGTATTGTTGTTTTTATTATTAGAAATCTACTGGTGATTTTTGTTTTAGTGTTTACTTTTTGCGCATGGCTAGAACCCTAACAAGTGCTAGCACTCCGAATCAGGGGAAACCTGGTGACAATAGCAGTTAAGAGGTGGTTCGACGCTTCTCAAACCCTTAATCTCCTGATCAGAGGGTGTAGTCTATTGCCATATCCAGGTCGATTTTACAATCATTCTCACCCTGTACTACAATTCAAAGTAGAAGGTTACATAATATAAGAACAGTTTATGCATATCTATTGGGGAGGAGTTGAAATTTGGTCCCCTCTTTGTGGAAAAACTCACTGTTGATCCGGGTTGCTTTACCACTCGGATACAGAGACTGCCGCAGTTCACCAAGGCTTTAATTTCCATTTTCAGAAAAGCATTCTTCCTCATTCAGATATTTTTATACAAATATCTAATATAATAACGATAGTTAATTCGTTAGTTGATTTGTTTAAATGTATATCAACTCCTTATGGATCATTTGATGAAGAGATTTAATTTTCTTGGGTGATCTGAAGTATTAAAAGGATAGTTTATTCTACTTTGACAATTGAATACATGGAAGATGATACTCAGCTTTTGTGTACATACAAATTTATGTAAACATAGGTACTAGAAGCGGTGATATGAATGTTTTGCGCCTTTTGTGGGGTTCTATTATAGAATAAAGTTTGATTTAAAAAACTGTAGGATATCATATTGATTAATGTTGTGAAAGTTCATGTTGGTTGTTTGGTTGATGTTTTTTATAAAAAATATCAAACACTATGGGTTATATAATGGCGTAATCTAAATAATTTGAACACAATTTTCTGGCTTCAACTAAATATATTTTGAATGCAATTGTATACCTCCAACTACAGTTAAAATACATTGCTGGTCATGTTTTACTGATATTTTACAATTTAACAATATTTTTTATACTTTCATAGCGTTTTTCTTTGGGAGGGTCACTATTTACCAATACCTGGGACACTAACAAGTGCTACAACTTCGAGTCAGGGTGTATTTGGGAACAACAAAAATTAAGAGGTGGTTTCAGGTGCCTCAAAACCCCCAATGAAGTAATATATATATATATATATATATATATATATATATATATATAACCAAGTTTCGTTTATATATATATATATATATATATATATATATATATATATATATATATAAACGAAACTTGGTTATAAACAACCGACAATTTGAAATGATTTGCTTGAATATTATTTTTTATCGATACTCGTATTTAAGTAGATATTCTGTTTTTTTAATTAAACAGTATTACATATTTATATCTACCGTCTGATTATTCACGATAAATTTTTATTACGAAAATGTGTCATTCGGCAGAATTCGAACCTGCGACCCCTATCCACATAAGGGAAGCTACCATGTGATCTGGCATGTCTTAGACCTCTCGACCACGAATGGCCATTAGTCTAAACGAGGTTTTAATCAAGCCTGAATATCTACTTAAATACGAGTATCGATAAAAAAAAAATATATATATGTATATATATTCTAAATATATACTGTTAAATATATGTGAGAGCTTAAAATGATAACAGAACCATATATTTAAATGCAATGTAATGTGTTATGACGCGGTGTGACATACGAACAGCGTTTACTATTTTTAATAACTGCCATTGTAGCTTAGCAAAATTTTATGTCAACTCAAGATAAAACCATCGCTGATGGTGGATGTTTTTATGTTAATGTCCTTGTAACCTCTCTAAAGATGGCTCATGTGAGCCGAAAACTAAGAAACCAACTTAATAAAAAATTATCCAAATGTTGGACAACTTTTGTCTTTATTTTCACCTGAAATTAAAACCAAAATACGATGTTTAGAACGGCTCATGATTAAACATAATAGAAATTCATTGTCTCTTATATTAAACAGTGTGTGTTTAGAAAACTATCTGCTGCTTCGATACACTATATATATATATATATATATAAGTCAAAAGTTTAGGTCTGCTTTCTAGATTTTTTAATTAATAAGATTCATACCATCATTGTTTTAATTAACTCCTGCTAAGATATGGAAATGCTGATTTGTTTGAGAGGCTGCCAGCTAAAATCTTAAATACCCATGTTCTAACTTTCCCTCTAACCAGCAAGGTTAGATTAATCACAATGAGTTAAAAATCTTAAAGAAACTTTATGCAATTAGGGATTAATTTCATTATTATTATTATTGAATATATGAACTAGGTACATCTACTCATTTTCGATACCTATGTTTTAAAGTGAATTTTTAAAAATAAAAAATTTTGTTGAAGATTTAATTTTCCAGATAGAAATTATATTGATTGGAATTTCAAATTGTTTAGAGTTTTCAAAATCCATCATTTTTATGTCTATTTTGACAGCTTGACAAGTTTGTAAACAAAATTTAATTCTCAGTTTTAAAAATCTTGCAAAAATAAAATATACATCTGTAATACGTTACTCTAAGAAAATTAGAAAATTTAAAGGTAAATTTATCTGATTGGCACGAGTATTACTTGTTTATAGCATGAAATTTAGAAGCAAGTATTGATAACAACTAGAGATGATGACAAGGTAAGTATAGTTGACCAGAATTGACATAATTGTCCAAGCTTTTTTCCTCTAAGGAGAAGGAAACCGTGAAAAATGTGACCTTTTGATATATCACAGAAAATACCATACTTATAAAAAAAACAAAAAAACATTTATACAACCAAAATGAAAAATGAAAAATTATTTTAAAAATATAATATTTTATAAATTATTATAATTTAAAAAAAATGAAAACAATTCTTGTAAAAATTCATTATTCATCGAAAAAATATTTTTCTTCGGACTATAATGTCGTTCGTATATATATATATATATATATATATATATATATATATATATTAACAGCATAAATTATGTCATACTTTTATTGCATTTTTTATTTGACTATTCGGAACAGATTTTCGGAAAACAGCAAACTCTTTGGAAAAAAAAAATAGATGATTTACATTTCCCACCGAGTCCTGCGTTCAACTAATAAAACACATTTTGATACATAACTTTTTTTTTGACATTTCATAAATTTACGTGAAGTGTGTGTGCACGAGTGTAGGAGGATAACAGATGTAAAATAAAATATATGTACAAAACTTTTGTAGAAATAATAATTTAATAAATAATTGAAATCATCTGTGTATAAGTCCTAAACTTTTCCTTAAAATCTGACAATTATCTGATTTTTGCAAGAATTTCAAAATTAATATGTATTTCACTGGAAAAAAATGAGTTACGTAATATTACATTATCCATAGTAAACTCTGGTAAGAATTTGGTTATCCTCTGACAAAAAAAAAAAAAGCAAGATGTTTTACTAAAATTACGAACGTCCTAGAAGAAATTCAAATTTTTTTTTAAATCATCAAAAATAAATCTGGTCTTTGCTCTTCATAATAACATAAACATTTTGACGAAAAAACAAACATTTTTATTAAGGTTGAAGCCTTTATTCTTCTTGCTATGCTGTTTTTTAGCGAATTATTGGCTGTATCTTTCATTAAGAGAAAGTCACTCCGTTGAGCGATTGAATTAGTTTCAGTGTTTAGATGCTTGGTCGAAAGTCTAAGTAATTTCCCTTACCTTTTGCTTGTAATTTATATATCAGTCAGTCATTTAAGTGCCATACATGATACACGCTTGATCTTTGACTGACTCTGGAGAAGATTTTCCATTTGTTTCTGCTGTAAACTAGTTGCTAACCAAGGCTATAGAACCCAATTCAATCCATAGCTGGATGAAGAAGAGATGGAATAATACTTTTCACGAGGATATTTGCGCGTAAATGAATGCAACGAATTCAACTGGAATTCGAACTCGGCTCTCCGATTTCTCGTTTCGAGTCGATATCCACAACACTACAACGTATAGTATATATAAGACAATTAGAAAAGCTTTCACTTTGACATTTTTCACTGTTGATTTGGCGTCATCAGAAAAAATATTCATTAAAATAAGATTTATATTAGCAAAGAAAAATGTGATTTACGTTAGGAGCCGAGGCTTTGATATTTCTTTAACTACATCGCCATAGAAATTAAATTTAAACAAAATTCAACTCAGTTTCATTTTGGTTTATTTATTTATTCTAACCTTTGCGTTTTCTGCATTGTTCCTTTACCAATTGAGTAAAAACAAGCGAATAAACTGAAATTGCCCAGTTCGTATATTAACTATAGAATCTCGTAGATGGTAGTACTTTCAACGGAGCTTCGTCTGAGTAAATTATATTCATTTTTATTAAAGGCAATCTCCAGGTCAAATTTGTGATCACGAAATTTCCGGTAGCATACAAGTGCATTGAGCGTGTAGTTAAATTTTTAAATCCCTTTCATAGATCGGCGAAACACAGCGAAATATAAAGCAAGTAATAGAGGAACATAAAAAGGATTTAAAATTTAACAACGCGCTGAATGCACTTGTATACCACCGGAAACGTTGTGATCACAATTTTGACCTGTAAAATGCTTTCATACAATTTATGCAGGCGAAGATGCATTTAAAAGTGTCAGGAGCTACCCTATCCCCAACGCTTAATAATATACAACCAGGCTATTTCAATTTATCGTATGTTTTTACTAAAGAAAAACTAAAACAAATGGGAAAAAAATAAAGATAAATGTAATAAAAATTGACTTAGAATTACCGTATATAAGGCGATTTTAGATAAGACGAGGACAAGAAATATAGCAAATTTTCATAAATTTATCTTATAACTGTAGTATAAGACGACTGCTATGTAAAGGTGATATTAAAAATGGTGCTACTGTATCCTAAGAAATTCAAAATAACGAAATAACAAAAACAATTCCATATCATATTTTTCCTACAAACGTCACCTAAAAGGAAAACCATTGTTCATCACGTGATCTCTTGCGAATATAAATTCTTCTTCTTCCTCTTCTTTTCTTCTAAGTAGTTAGAAACAGTATGGTGTACTAATAGCCAGTTATTTAACTTAATTGACAATCAAAAAATACCGCTAATAACAGTACGATCATGTCCGATAATAGTACATTCCACTGCTGTAAAACGCAATCATAAGTCAAAGTTTTCATTTCTCAGTTGAAGTTGCAATGAAATCTCAAGTTGATTTCATTGTTATAAAATTATTCTTCGAATAGGAAATTTATTATCAAGTTATGCTAATAATATATAAAGTAGAAATGATTTTATTTATTTTATTATCAGTTTATTTGATATTGTGAATATCTTCATGTACGTTATTTGTTATCACACTGGTGCCAAGTTTAGCCTACGTACAAACATCATTCAGAATTTAGGGTTTCTTTTTAGAATTGTAGTATAAGACAGGATGTACTTTGTGGTGCAGTGGATATCGGCTTGGAAGTAGAAATAGAAGTTGAATTCGTTGTATTCACTTACGAGCAAATACTCTTTGGAAAGGTATTAATCCGTCTCTTCCCTTCAGCTACGGGTCAAATAACAGGACGGATTCGGTTCTATAGCCTTGGTTGGCAACCAGTCTACCGTAGAAAGTAATGGCAATCTACTGGGAAAATCTTCTGCTCAGTTAGTCACGTCTCTTTCGAGACATAATCGCCCAATCATGTATCACGTATGGCGATTAACTGATTGAGTATAAGACAACCACCAATTTTTAAGGTTGTTTTGGGGGGGGGATTTATAGGTCATCATATGCGCGGGAATATACGGTAGTTAAAATCTAATTTTGATAACCATGGTAATTGTTCGGATGAGCTTATGGCACCGAGACTTTTTGAGATCTCATCAAATTACAATTTAGTTGACGAGATGTAACCGTAAATTTTATAGTAAGTTTCTTTTCTCGCTCTTTTCGCTCTGGAACTCCCTCCCGGCTTCATGCTTTCCAGTCAACGTTAATCTGCAAAAAACTTTGTTCAATGTCAATCGCTATCTACTGTCCTCCTGATTACTCTTTTCTCTTCCCGCTCATTATTAATGTTTTTGTTCCTAATTCTTCCACAATCAATAACCCCTTGTG
The DNA here is from genome assembly GCA_037127315.1 of Ascarosepion bandense. Classification (NCBI taxonomy): domain Eukaryota; kingdom Metazoa; phylum Mollusca; class Cephalopoda; order Sepiida; family Sepiidae; genus Ascarosepion; species Ascarosepion bandense. Next base: position 5,237,049 of record JBBBDQ010000694.1, on the reverse strand, counting down.
TCTTACTGGTTTTACTGCTTTGCATGGAGTGATACTAATTTTAAAAAAAACAAAGCAAAAACAAACAGTTGAATTGAAAATCCAATGTTCCGTCGCCTAAAATGCATGGTTTATGTTTTGTATCGCTAATTCTTTTTCTGATGACGCCGGTTTATCGGCAAAGCATATCAAAGCATATCAAAGAGGTTATTCTCTCTGTCGTATATATATATATATATATATATATATGTGTGTGTGTGTGTGTGTGTGTGTGTGTGTGTGTGTGTGTGTGTGTGTGTAAAAGACAGGACCCTAACAAAAGTGTAAAACTTACTATATACTATCTTCTACTTCTAAGAGCCGTAACGTTGCAGGACTTGCGCGGTTATGACTCTCCACATCCTTCTTTCGCTTGTAGACCTTAGCATCTAAGTCTCCCGATCCTCGTTCTACTGCTGTTTCACCCAAGTTCGTCAGGTAAGTACCCTGCTGTCTTTCTCTGTCTCTGTCTCTGTCTCTCTCGCTCTTGCTATGGAGATACCCTTTGAGTGTCAAATTCTTGAAATCTACATTCTTTATTATATGTCCAAGAAATTTCACCTGTTTCTGTTTGATTTTTAGTACAAGATTTCCTTGTTGCTTACACATTCCGTTCATAGAACCCTCAGCATCATTTTGTAGATCCACATTTCGATTGCCTTCAGTTTTATCTTCATCTGGCAAAAGATTATCCAGCATACACAGACATAGCAGAAGATCGACATTACATATGAGTTCAGCTCTCTTTTCTATGTTACTTTTTTTTCTTTTTCTTTGTACTTGGTTTTGTTTTGTTTTTTGTTTTTGTTTTTGTTTTTTCTTTTGCATCTTTCGCCAGTCCAATAGTTTGGATTTCGATTTCACATTTTCTACCTCCTGTTAAAATAATTCTCAGAAAAACTGCAAACCTCATATATACTAACATAATTGATCAATTTTATTTTCCGATTAATGGATGAGACATTTGTAATAAAGGGAGTAATTTTAAAAGATATTTAAAGATGATGCAAGTACATTTTATTAAGCTGATTAAACCAACATTCAACAACATTAAATTGCTGCATAAAATGTGTGTGTGTGTGTGTGTGTGTGTGTGTGTGTGTGTGTGTGTGTGTGTGTAAGATTAACTCTACTGTCAGACGCTTACATCCACTTCACGATGAAACACCGGTTCCTTTATGATCACCGAAGTTAAGCAACATCGATCTCAATGAGGACTTAGATGGTTAACCACTTGAAAATACCAGGTGCTGTAAGCTTCGATGTGCGGGTGGTGTAATTGATAATGGCTCGGAATTGTTAATCGGAGAGCCGAGTTCCAACTCTAATTAGGTTTGTTATCTTCACTTACGCGCATATGCCCTTGGGAAAGGTATGAATAAATCTCTTCTTCACCCAATTTAAGGGTTAATTAGTAAGAATTGTATCACTAAAACCATTATTATTTTAAAAGCAAAATTGTGTACAAAATTGTTAGATTTCAGCATTAAATAATCCATGGAGGTTGATATGCCGCTAAACAAAAAAAAAATCTAATGTCAGAAAATCGCTCAGTAAATTTGCAACTGCTTCGAAAACTTTCTATTGCTTTATAGTTTCTTGTACATTTCAAAAGAATCTGTGATGACCTAAAACGTTCTAGATCAGTCACTTCCCCACTACCATAACGCATCTTCCTTAGCAATTTAAATGCAATGTCAATCGCTATCTGCTCACCTCCTGATTACTCTTCCTCTGTTCTCGCTACTAAGAAATATTTTCTCACTTTTCCTCTATTGAACTTTCTTCCGGTTACTTGCGGTCAGTTGTCATCTTCTGTCCTTCTAAATTCTGTTCTTTGTATTGTCATGTCTTTTCGGTGAGGCTCTCGCTTTCCTTTACTCTCACTAACCCATCAATCTAAAACTTTTAATAACCTTATTCACTAGTGAACAACTTTGGAGTTTTATTTATCAAATAAAACATATGATAAAAACAGAATTTCCACCCGTCATCTGAACAGTCCACTATATGGATATTAACGACAGCAGCTCATTGAAAAAAGTAAAACGCATATCTCCATGTGGTGATATTTCTAATGATGCAAAGCGTGTTTTAAACTCGCATACACACTATAATGCGCACATGTACTCACAAATTGCAAATTACACTGACATATCATTTTAACAGATATATTTTTAAAAATTATATAAAAAGTATCTTTAAAATTCTATCGAATAAAACTATTCAATAAAATCGCCATTGGCTTCATCCACGGCCTCCAGGCGACTACTGCAACAGTTGAGCGGTATGTTTGTTTAAGTTACTGAATGCTGCCATAATCCTTGCCTTCAATTCATCTTTAGTGTTACAGGGAGGTTTGTTTGCTCCTCGCTCAACTGCCCCTCGCACATAATAATCAAGATGGTTGCAGTCTAGAGATTTAGGTGACCAGATGTGAGGGGTGATGTGGTCTAAAAAATTGACTGATAGCTATGACTGGGTTTTTCAGTTTGTGTGGCATGTTGCAGACTCTCTTTACTAGACCTAGGGTCTTTCATCAGCTACCCTTTTGACCCAGGGTAGTACTACCTCTTCAAGTTACTTGATGTGGGCATTCGTTTTTAGTCTGAGGCTCTCAGCAGCAAATTTCTCAGCAGAACGACGAGAATGAATTTACCGAGCTTCATAATCGCCATTAGAGTCATCCAATTTTGCCGAACACTCTGCACTTTCCTCAGATTGACACCAAAGCACTCTGAAATGTTCGCATTGGTGGTTCCAGTACGAATGCCAAACAGTACAACATGCCGTTTCCAAATTTGTGGCAGAGTGAATTGCGTCATGTTGCTCTTTTTCTTTTTGTGGTGTCGACAAAAAAAAAAAAAAAACTGCATGTGAGAAATTAAAAATATAAAATGGCTACAATTTAGCCATTATATATATATATATGTGTGTGTGTGTGTGTGTGTGTGTGTGTGTGTGTGTGTGATAGAATTAATTAAAAAACAAAGTAGGAAACGTATCTCAATCTAATATGTTTCACTTTTATTAAAGCTTCAGAGATTGATGGAAAATGAAAAATAACAAAGAGACAGTATACTGGTATATTTGTGATCTGGGTTTAATTCTTATTGGTCAGATATGTGTCACGTGTATTAAAGCAGTAAATAATATTTTTATAGTAAAGTTAGATGTGTCCTTTTAACGTCTTCATTTAAATATCAACAAGAATGTCAACCAAAATGAGTTAAAATACATTTTTAAAGAAATTCACATATTCTGTTTAAATAGGAATTGAGGCAAACTGAGGGAATACAGTTTCTATGAAAACTCATCTGCAAGCCTCTACCACTCTGGCGGTGCCAAACAACGAACCCCAAATTTTCCTCGGTAAAATAACACATGCGAAAAAAAATCCCCCACAAAAGTCCAATTTCATTTAATTTCTCGTGGAGAAATTAAAAACAGACGTTTCCGAAAATTCCGTTTTTTAACCTCTTTTCTTATCAGACTTTTATTTGGTCAAACGGTCTACGGGGTGCGGCAAAAGGGTGCGGAAAAACTACGCACCATAGTGTTGATTAAAAGTATAATTACACATGAAAATTGTATTTAGTAGTTATTTAATTGTTATGTATATTTTAGCTAACACCTGTCTCTTGACTTAATTTCTTCATCATTTCTGGGAGATGTTTGTAAGAGTTGCTAAAACAACCGCCGTTGATTTTGGATCGGTTATACATTTCGATGCGTCCATTCTAAGGCGATCTAAGGCGACTTCTTGAAAACTATTAACTAGGCGGCTGGCAATAGAATGTCGTTGCAGATTATACCTATTGAATTTCTGTGTAGCACCTGCTTTCCCATACATGAACACCAAGTTAAATCGTTCATCCTTTGTTAGTTTTTCAACCTCTTTATTTCATCAAAAGTGTCCCTGCAAAAAATAAATAAGAAAATATCAAAAACAAATTAGACCTTTAAAACACGAATGATTAGATCTTATGGTAGACAACTTTTGCCTCACCCTATACAATAATTATTATTAGTCGTATTATCAATATTTCATTGGCTTATTATATCTATCTATCTATCTATCTATCTATCTATCTATCTATCTATCTATCTATCTGCTTAATGCTCTTTTTTTTTAGTTAGGTAACAATAAAGTTAAATTGAATTCAATAAAGTGTAATTAGCACGCATATCGGCCATCACATCAAACAGCACCCAAAATATAGCCTTTAACCTAAGACACTCGTCAGTAAATGATAATACTATATTGTTCTCATTGCAATGAAAGATTCTATAAACGGGAAGCAATAATGGGACAGATGAAACAAATCGCAAAATAATAATAAAATACAGCAGAAGCATGTATAAAGTATTTAATACACTTATAAAATAAAATAGCGCATATAAACTACTTTATACATACTTTTGCCGATGCAATCAAGCTCACGGAAATCCTTTAGCACATGACATTACTTATGAAACAAGCATACATTTCCAAAAATGCAAGGGTGTAGCCAACAAAATCTCGTCTACCATATTTATAATATTTACTTCTAAATAATGACTGAGTCGAGCAAAAATCCTCGAACAAAGACAGAATAGAACCATGAAATTTGGGAAGTGTATCTACAATGTTGATCCAAGTGTACAACTTATTCGAAAACTAAGAAATACAACATAAAGGAACAGACTGAACTTGTCGGTTGAAATTCACTTGCTTCGTTACGAGGCTCTTCGTAGCCGGGTGGGTTAAGCACGTCGGATATAAAGCTGCTTTCTCCTACAAAAGAAGACGCAGGTGTGAATCTCGTTAATAAAATTTTTCGAACGTTCTGGCCGGTAGATGAAATAAAATAATGTTTAAATATACGGAGAGTCTAAAAAATAATATTTATAGTAGTAATATATATATATATATATATATATATATATATATATATATATATATTGAATCAATTTGCAAAGACAAAAAGATATTTTTCTTAAGCTTAAGCAATTTTTTGCGCCAACAGATTATCAGGAGGAGCCGTTGGCAAAATTGGACAACATACAAAACAACTTTTGACAGAAAAAATGTCCTCTTGCCTTTTTCAAATCGGTATTTTTTTGTATCAAGTCTGTATATATATATATATATATATATATATATATATATATATATATATAGTACACTAAATCTAAAATTGAGCCACCACCGACCCTGATGATCCGTTGTGTGAAACCACGATCGGTGGTGGCTCTATTTTAGATTTAGTGTACTGTATTTTTTGCTCTACTTTCGTATAGAGTACTTTACTGTTAAGGTTTCGTCTTGTTTTTTGTTTTTTCTTTCATACAAGCACTAGACATATTGTTCTTGTGCGCGGTTTGTTTCTTTTTTTTTTTTTCTTCCCCATTATTTAACCTGCGAGGTAGTCCTCTTTGGGTTATTTGACGATTTAAATTACTAATTTAAGTTAGCATTGTTTGTTCGGATGTTTAGTCTGTAATTATTAGTGCTGCCTTATTGTAATTAAGTTTATTAATATATATATATATATATATATATATATATATATATATATATATATATTGTTCAGACTATTGTCCTCATCTTTATTGACATGTTTGTTCACCACTGTTTTCGCCTGGTATTTGAACTCACAACACTTTGGGTGAAATCACTGGAACTAACCAACGTGAGTTTGATACTAGACTATAGCAGTATTGCACAAGTAACTTAGAGAGTCAAGTTAAAGAGAGAAAGTGGCATTGCACATGGTATGAGAATGATATAGTGATCGGTTTCGAAATTCGTAGCACCTGAAGAAGGTCGGAATATTCAACGGCCGAAACGTTGTAAATATGGCAATAAAAATGAGGAGAATATTCCGAACAATGTAAATAATGTAAATACTCCCTCATCTCAGAAGTATAATATATATATATATATATATATATATATATATATATATATATATATATATAATTAATTAGAACACTCTTAGATACTGGCGTATGTTTACATAGTATATCACATGCTAAAAGTCTACCTTCCTCTACCGAGCGCCCATAGCTCAGAGATAGAATCGCCGACTAATGACAATTCGGTCGGGTTTCAATCGAGCTGTGATACAGCGAAACAGACCTGTTTGCGGATGACTATATATATATATATATATGAACAATGATTCAGAAAAAGTATAGGAGAAAACCGAATGTAATCAGAAAGCTTATGTCAGACTATTAAAAATATATTCTGGGAAAGACGCAGAATATAAGTTGTGGGAGTGAGAATTACTTGACAATCCTTAATATGAATAAAACTAGGCTCTTAATTTGTGGTTTGCATCAGGTTTGACACGTAATATTTTAATGTATTAACATTAGCTAGGAGTGACACAGTGACTATTCAGTCTGGTTGCTACTCTAAAATACGACAATTCAATCGGAAAAGTGATTGTAATGATTTTAAATAGTTATAATAGAGTAAAACTGAGCAGTTATTAAAACATTATATTAGTGTTTGTTGAGCGTTAAAGTAATTTTAGTGTAAATAAAAGAAATGAAAATTGCACCAAAACAATAGATATTTCTATGCCTTGTCTTATAATCGAATCAGTAATAAAAGCAATAATTTTTTATCAGTTCTTTATCGTGATTATAATTCACTGTTATAATAAGATGTGCGTCTATCGAAGCAGTTATCAACGTGGGAAGAGTCGGCTTCTTTTTCTTTTTCTTTTTCGCCCAAAGTAAGGCGACAAACCATTAAGACGCAAGGGGCTACTAGGTAGAAAACAATAAAAGAACAAGAATTAAGGAAACAGAAAAGTCCGATTTAAATTTAAGTTTTTGGAGAATCGTAATTGACAGGAAAGCCTAAAGCGAATTTCGTGAGACCTGTGAATGAAGAAACTTTTAGCAAGGAACTTACGGTTACATCCAGCAGTTCCAGTTGTAAAATAATGATGTTTAGCTAAGAATTTAGTATTTGTAGTCGCCTTGGGAAGGGCAAAAGATTTATCTCTTCTTCCTCAGCTGTGAATTATATAGTAAGAAAAATTTGGACTCTGTGGTCTTAGTTGGCAATCAATTTAAGTGAAGAACAACTTTGAATTCAAAACTGGTCGGGCGTGGAAACTGAACCCTGTACATACCTATTTGCCACAGAAACAAGTGAAGTAACATTTAACGTGATGCCCCTATTCTCCACAGTGGAATGGCACTGAGAAGAAGATGGAAATGTTTATTTACAATTTTTCTTTGAAGGCCAAACGATACCGATCACCTAAATTAACAAAATATTACCCGAAATATTCCTTATTCTTTCAATTACTTTTTTACAATCTCATTTAAAAACATCAGCCCAAAAGGTAAGTGCAAAGACCTGTACACTCACTTGTTGAATAAGCAAATTCCTCAAAACTTGTGAATAGCACATCTTAATCTATCAAATACGTAAAAATAGATTGCAAAACACACATGTAAAAAATTCCATTTGCTTATTTGAGGTTTGCAATGTATTGAATAGTTAGCGGTACGGAGAATGGAATCGTCGCATCGTGTTCAAATTCGCACCGAATCTATTTCATTAACTTTCTACTATATTCTTTGAAAAAGGCATGTCCATCTTCTTCCACCTATAGGTTAAATAGCAAGTATACTGCGATCTCTTGATCTCCTGTGATTTGCAACCAGACTAGAAAAAAGAAAAACTTTTTGACCCACTTGAAATTCCCTTTTGAATTTGTTGGCTTCATTAATAAAAATTTCTTATTTCTTTCATATTCTTTGATACAGATCAGCATCAAATCTTCTATAGTGTCCAGGTATCTTTGAAGTTGGATTGTTGTGGTTTTGTAAGACAGTTCTAACTGAACTAATTGTCTGCCCGCTTCATATTTGAGCACAAACAGACAATCAACGTCAGTCTTAGGATGATGCATGCGGTGGCAATTTAGAAGATTTCATGTTTTAACATCCATTTACTTCCTGTCAGCTATGGTTCAATTAAATATGTTGAAACTGTATTGCACCACAGGGATAGTCAGTGTTTATGGCTGATATTCTGTTTTGTGAAATGAAGTCGGTTTTTGACACCAGACGCACACTACTGTAATATTTTTTCTTACTTTCTCCTTCATTTTGATATGCTGCATTCCATCTCCTTCGCTCAGTCCTAGGTATTTACAGACTTCTTGTTCCTCTTCCCTTAACTTTGTAGCGAATTCTACATCTATTAAGTGTGTTTCTGTAACCCTCCCTTTCTTAAATGTTACTTTTGTACGTTTATCTAATCCGAAATCCACACCGATGACATCACTGAAACGTTTTGCAGTATTGTTTAAATTCATACGCTGATCTTAACCAATACTGGCAAAATTCATCCATGTAGAATAATTGATTCAACCCTTTTTATTGTTAAATATAACAGACAATGAATATTTATTAGGTTTAATTATGAATCGTTCTGAACATCGTATTTTATCTTTAATTTCTGTTGAAAATAAAGACAAAAATTGTCCAACATTTGGATATTTTTTCATTACGCTGATCGTTGATCTAAGCATTCCGCTGACATGAGCCATCTTCAGAGTGGTTGCATGGACATTAACACAAAAATATTCACCATCAAAGATGATATTCTATTGTGTTAACATAAAAGATTGCTATGTGACTATAACGGTCACGGAATAACAGATTCAGGTCGTAAATTAGTAATGTGGTTCTATGACGTCGTACCACGTGAGAGAACGAAATATTAACAAAAGAACCATATGACTAAATGCAATGAATTGTGTTGTGACTAGTTTGAAATGTGATTTTATTGAGTGTGGGTTGCTTTGCTTTAATGTAAATGGCCTCCAATATCTGAAGGTTATTTTTACTGTGTGTATGTGTGAGTAAAGTTGCGTTATCGACGAATATCTCTCTAATATTATGTACATAGTTCGGTTTTTCTAAGGCATGTTGCTTAATTAGAACTAAAATCAGAAAGGTGACAGGTAATATGTTTCTGTTACTATTTCGGTCAATATATATATATGTGTGTGTGTGTGTGTGTGTGTGTGTGTGTGTGTGTGTGTGTGTGTGTGTGTGTGTGTGTGTGTGTGTGTGTGTGTGAATAAATACACAACGGTTTTTATTATAATAGGGGGGATGTTATTGTTGTTCAGCCGTACTTTTTGTTCAGATGTTATAATGGTGGATTCACGTATTCAGATTTAGGAAATTACTAAGCTTTATTTTAAACTGTAGCCCAAAGTTATGAAAACTGCTCACACAATTCGAGAAATAGAAAGAAATAAAGCAACATATGACTGTACTACCCAAAAGTGGTTTAAGCATTTTAAGAATGGTGAAGTGTCCCTTAAAATAATACCACAAGTGGATGACAATCAGTTGTCAATTACAAATCTTTAGAGTGCAAAGATGATGAGTAGCAGACTAACAGTACTTGAGAACTTTCAGAAACGTTTCCTTCGATTCGTGTGTTGAGAAAAATAAATGTACCATAAAAAATAAAACGAGACATTTTAATGTAACATCATGATTAAAAGAAAACTTTCTCAAAAATCAGTAAAGACAGTTTATGTTGTGGATTCCGGGTGAGGCAAAAATAATGAACAAAAAATAATAATGAAATAATATGAAACTGATATGAAGATAGAAAAGTAGGTTATATTGAACGTAATATACAAACTTGAACGCAGGTTAGTAAATCCAGGAATACTATTAGTAAGAAATAAATATATACAAGTCTTGAAGTGAAGTAGTTGGAAATAGTATATCCGTATATATTATTCTAGCTAAGTGGAGCTCAGAGCTAGTCTGACTTCTGGTGCGGTAGTCTCAGGGTAACTTCGGTATTTCTCGGTAACTTACGTATCAGTTCCGGTACTCTCTGATAACTCACACGGATCTCTACGAATACTCTCTCTCTACCCTCAACTCTCTATGGCAAGGGTATATGTATACTCAGTCGAGTCCATTATCGTATGCAAAAAGGGGAGATCCCACAACACCCCCTCCCTAGCTTCTTTTTTAGCGGTAGTCAATATTTTTTCCGCTTGTGATCTATGATTAGTGGCTCCGTAAACTTTCGTTTTCTGCTAGTTCTTCTAGCTTCTGTATTTATTTAAGGTCTCTCAATCTCAAAGGCTTCAAAAATTTCTTCCATCATGTCATCGTTTTCTGAAGGTGACAAGCTTGGCTCCTCACTACTTCTTTTCTGTATTTGGTTTATGTCTTCTGTGGGTAAATTTTTCTCCCTGTATTGTGTACATAACGTTTCCTAGTCTGTTTACTATTGTTCCCGGCTCCCAATACGCCATATTATTTTTAAATATTCTGAAGTAAACTCGTTCACCAGGTTTGAATGATCTTTTCGTAACTATGTATTCCAGGTTTTATTTTTGCATGGTAGCAATTTATCGAAAACAGACCGTATCTTGCGAGCAACATCACCTCAGCTGGTGAAAGTCCAGATGGTGTGTTTCTGTTTGTAAAAATTGTTGTAACGCTCTTTCCGTTGGTATATCCCAAGCTTTTTAATGCTCTCTTTAAAGTATCCACGAACCTTTCGGCTAAGCCGTTCGATCGTGGATGGTAAGGCGCTATTTTTATGTGTTTTACTTGGTACGTCTCGCAAAATTCTTGTAAATCACTTGAGGTAAATTGCGTACCATTGCCCGTTACTAAGCAATCTACCACGCCAAATCAAGCGAATAGTTAATGTAAACAGTTTATGGTATTTTCTGTTGTTGGATTTTTATACTTGAATACCATTTACTAAAATTGTCTACTGTTATTAAATAGTAGTAGCCGTCAATGGGTCCTGCGTAGTCCGCATGGACTCTCAACCAAGGTTTGTCCACCTTTGGCCATGGTTTCTGTATGATAGGTGGTGACTTTGCTGCCACTGCGCAGCCTTTACATTTTTCCACCATGTGCGTAATATTATCATCCATGTTAGGCCAGTACACGTAACTGCTCATAAATACCTTTTTTTCCGGATGTCCTAAATGAAAATCCTTTAAAATTATTCTTTGTAATGGTTTTCGTATTACCACTCTTTCATTGTAGAGTAGGACATTATCACAAATTGAAAAACTGTTTGTCAAGTTGCTGCTTTTATCTCCTATTCTTTTCTTCGTGGTATTTATGAATTCGTCTGTTTCTGCTTCTCTTCTTCTTTCTAATTGTGTTACTGGTAAATCTCTCACGGTATTACTTAACGTTTTGCTGATTTTGTCCTCGTCTCTCAAAGCCGATATTACCGAGTCTTCTAAAGGTTCACTTTTCATAGGTATCAGTCTCGATAATCCATCTGCATGTCCTATTTTTTCGATGATATGAATTCTAATTTCAAATTAGAGTTTAGTAATATCGTTCCCCACCTCAGGGGTCTATTTGTGGTGTAGACTGATAATCCTTTCTTTGATCCAAATATGATAAAGAGAGGTTTATGATCCGTTTGTAGCTTAAACTCTCTTCCATATATATATATATATATATATATATATATATATATATATATATATATGAAAGCAAGTTATGGTAAATATTATGCTCAATCCTTCTTTTTCAATTTGTGAATAATTTCTTTCGGCAGCAATCTCGATGCGTGGGCTACCGATTTTCTTGTGCCGTGCTGCATTTCATGTAGAATACACGCTCCCACATAGTGTGAGTTTGCGTCGCTTGAAATAATAATTTCAGTTTGGGGTCGAAGTGTGGCAATGTTAGGTGTGACGTCAGTTTCATTATAATTTCCCTAAAGGCCTTTTTATAATCCTCCGACCAGTTCCACTGGACGTCTTTCTTCAGTAATTCGTTCAGGGGTGTCCTCAATTTGTGCATATTATCGAAGAATTCTTCATAATAGTTTGCAAAACCGAGAAAACTTTGTAATTCTGCGACATTTTTAGGCTCAGGCATGTTTTTAATTGCTGATGCCCTCTCTGGGTCTTGTTTTCTGTCATTATCGTTAATAATGTGGCCTAAATATTTTATTTCCTTTAAGAAAAAATCACATTTTTTCTCTTTTACTTTGAACCCAAGATCCTGTATTCTTTTGAAAACCTCCTTGATATGTGTAGCTTGGTCTTCCAGACTATGACTTTTGACTAGAATGTCATCAAGATAAGCAGTGGTGATATTTTGTCCCGTAAGCATGGTGTCCATTGTCTATTGAAAAATCTTCGGAGCTACCTTTATTCCGATTGGCAACCTGTATTTATAGAGTCCTTTATACATAGTATATTTGTACTCTCTTCTGTAACTGGAATCTGTAGATACGCCTCACTTAGGTCAATTTTCGAAAATACTTTTCCACCGTTAAGTTTCGTGAATATTTCTTCCGGGCTAAGCAATGGGTAATGATAATCTTTTATCGCGTTGTTTAAACCAGTGGGCAAATCTGTGGAAAAATCTGCATTCACACGGGTTTCTCCAGATGTTTTCTTCACATATACTACAGGTGCCGCCCATTCGTTCAATTCTATTTTTGAAATGATCCAAGTTTGTTCTAGTCTATCAAGCTCTTTATCTAGTTTATCTATTGCAGCAAAAGGTACGGTTACCCTTTTTTTTAATACTGGTTGAACATTCTACTTTAGCTCGATTTTTGCTGCAACTTTGTTGCATCGTCCTAACCCACTTAAGAATACCTCTGGAAATTGTTTGTATAATTCTTCGATCAATTTCGTGGCTTCTGAAGGCTTGCACTCTATTTTTTACAAAAAGAACTAATGGGTAAATCCCATACATTAAACTTCTGCATCCAGTCCGTTCCTACCAGGTTGTGTGTGTTTTTTATAACGTATATTTTTAATTTTTTTTGGTTTTTTCTTGAAATTTCACATTCCGTTTTTCTGTTACAGATTTAGCAATTTTTTGTGTGTAACATGGTCGGCCAATTCAGTTTTCTCTCCTAATTGCTTTATATCTTGTAATTTTGTCATTAATTTTAGTTGTCTTATATCTTGTAATTTTGTCCTTAAAATCTTGTTTTACTTTTGGGGAGGGTGAAAAACATAATTTTTTGTTTAACTTACGAATATGTGCGTCTCCTGATTCTTCAATACCTTTTTTAATACTTAGGCATTTTTGGCAATCCTCTAATAGTTTTGCAGCGTTAAACCTGTTTCATTTTGGGAGTTTGGTAAGCATTCGTTTTTGCGTTTCGCTGTCTTTAGCTGCGACTATTCCTTGGACAAATATAAGGCATTTAAAAGTTGTCTGGAGTTAGCTCAGCAAATTTAAAGTCGTCACAATGTTTGTTGACGATGGTTGCGAATGTTAGATAGTCCTCATTTTCGTCTTTCACGAGATTAAGGCGTTTCCACCTTTTGTGAAACAAAGAAATTTTGGGGCTAAATAGCTCAGTGAGGCATGTTACTGCCTCATCGAACGTTAAGTCGTTTGTCTTCTTTAGCAGAATATAATCTACAAATTTAGCGTATTCATCCACACCTAATTTTCTGAGCAAAAGCTTTAACTATTTATTTTCTGTCCATTTCTGACAATCGATATTAAAAATGTCTTCATATCGCCTATAATATTCTCCAAAATTTCTGTCTTCATCAATAGAGTATTTAAAGGTTTTGATCGCATTCCACACGGCATCTTGCGAAAACGTCACCTCTTTTTCCGTGTTCCTATCTTGTGAGTTGGTTGTCAATTTTAGTAATAGTTCTTGTAGTTGTAATTATCTTTCTTCTTTCAACCCTTTATCTTTCTTCATTTGACTTTTGAACTTCTATTTGTTTTTCTTCATTTGCCAAATAAATAAATTTTCTTAGCAATTTAAATTGATATTTGTGTCATATTTTACCAAATAATCTTCTGTAGCCCATGAAATATAAATATAAGTCTTTGTGCATTTATGTTTTTCTTTCTAATTCTAATCTGTAATTATTAAAGTCCCATTTTTTCGGTAGTGTTACACGGTGTTTTATCATTTTCTCTTGGATAATATTGATGATATATGATAATAAATGTTCTAGTATGGTTTGGACGTTCGTGTAAATTTTCTCACCGTTTAAAGGTTTATATAGGAAAAGATTAAAGCATTGCTTTTTTTTTTTTTTTGTATATGTACCTCTTCTCCCTGCTTCTCTAACGAAATTTCTATATTCAACGACGAATAAGAAATATCAAGATTATACAGATGCTCGGGTCAAAGAGGCGGGTTAATTAGAATCTTTATTCTAAGCAAACTTTGCCATCATAATATAAGGTTTAACTAAGTGGAAAGTATAAACTAATTCCTTTTCCTATAAATTTGGAGGGAAGTAATGTCTTTGAAAGCTGGTTTATCCCCAATTTTGATCTTTTTTGTAATCATTTCTGATTTCCGGCCTCCCATATTCATTGTGGGTCGGATGATGAGAAACCTTAACACTGGATCATCATAAATGAAAATGTACATAAATGTATATTCATGACAAGTGGAGTGTCTAGATGACGAACTCACTGCTTTTGAATTATCTTCCTGTCGTCTCTCCATTTATCTTGTAAAGTTTATGTGAATATGATAATGACATTTACCGAAAAAGAGCAGCAGATTTGTCGGCATTAACAAGAACTTTTTTCTTTCATCCTTTACTTTATGAAGTGGCTTACACTTTGGTCGTTTTTAATAAGTTTTATCCTCTTAGTTTCTACCAGTTTTTGTTTCGAGGAAAATATTATATATATATATATATATTCAGTCGATTAAACCAAGTTATAGTATAAAGATTAAAGTCCATTTCCGTACTTTTTGCTCGATAATAAACTATAAAGAAAAATAAATTGACTATAAGAGAGCAGATTATTGTTAAAAACTCTTTACTAAAACCACAAAACTTAGTATTATTAAGAATAAGTAAATTAAATAAATTAAATTTTTAATAATAAAGCCCTTAAAAACCTCAGTCGGGTTTAAAAATAAAAAATTGTGCGAAGTAGGTGCTGAAAATTCATTGGTCATGTCCACTGTCCAAAATTTGACCAAATGGTGAAACGTCAGATTTTTGGATTGGGTTAGGTTGAAAACTTTTCATGACTCTTTGGTGTTACTCCTTTTTACTACGCCTAAAAATTACGAGTACGAAACCAAAGCTAAGAGAAAGGTCTCAATGAGATGTGTACATTCATTAATTAGGTAATTGAGGGCTGTGTGAAAGTAAAGAGAAAGAAAGAAAACAATATCTATTTATCTATAATAATGAACTGCTTTGCTAGAACTTGTCACCAATCATGCTAACGGAAACAAAACTGGTTCTGTAAGATTACTAAAAGATAGCAGTTTCGCTTTGGAGGGGTTAAAGTTTATAAGCAATTTGTTACCCCATTTAGCAGCAGGATGAAGGTCAATTTGAAGATCATCTTCAATTTGATCTTATCGAGACTATTGGACTTGCTATTAAGAAAGAAGTATATAGTTGTTCCATTAGCAACGATATCGAGTCGTTAACTAATGACACAGAGAAGGTCATTTACGAAGGTAAGAAATTCGGTGTCCATGGATAGAGTCTTGCCTGCATTCATGCAAAAAGATCTAAAAGTGTGGCCGTTGAAAATGATTTTTATTGCGCAATTTGTTATGAAAAATTGAATCAAATCAAGAATTCCACCAGAGACACCGTTACACTTCAGCTTGTAAAGAAGACCAGCTTGTTAAATGTTTTCAAGATATCTGAAGCCACAACCTGAACTTCATCGTTCATATCTAAAATTTGAATCTTTCAGTTCATACGAGTTACGGCATCGATTGTTATTCTAAAGATCCGAATACTTTATTGCTTGCCTGAAAGAAAGCTTTGCAAGGTGAGATGCTTAAACAATTTGGATTTGATTGAAGTCTCAAGCGAATAGGTCGCGACCGAGAATTATGGCACTAAGTAGATCGTTGATGAAGATAAGAAACGGAGTAATTCCAATACGCGAATAGGTTTCCGTGAATGTGGTATTCCCGAAAAGTTATTTGCATATTAGAAAAATGCTTAATACATTTAGTACACATACACCTTGTGCAAATTAATTGAAACAACTCCTTTAGTTTCCTTTCTTTTACAATATGGTCAGTTTTAGACCCATTGGAGTGACAGAGTGTATTTTTTCCTCAGATTATGTCATTTGCAGTCGTGTGCAACAATATGAATCTATTTTCGGCGTGTATGATTAAATTTGTTTGGCTTTGAAAAATATTGCGTATTCCGTGGTTTCATCAGGTTTTTATCACGCCCAGACTCTATTGTCTAGACAGTCGATTAGTTGTCCTACAGCCATTGTTTGCGATGGACTTTACTTCAAGGAAGCGTACAAAAATTGTAACGCTGCACAAACACACTGGCAAACCTTACATAGAGATCGCGGATATTGCTGGTGTCAGCCTTTCAACTGTCAGTCGTGTCATAAAGGCGAAGAGAAGAAATTGGATCCAGCAGTCCGAAACATAAAGGAAAATGTGGTCGGAAGAGAAAAACAGCGACAAGAGACGATGAATACGTGATCAGGGAAAGTGTGAAAGATCCTAGGAAGATATTATTTGTTTTATTTCAGCTAATTTGCGGAAGAGTATAAAGCGTTTATTCTTTTTGTATAATGACATTTATAACTAATTATAGCTTTTTGCCCTTTGTCCATCCTGCTATAACCCGTTTAACCACTCTCTCATATTTTTCTCTATATCGGCTCGCAACGAGAAATCAGAGAGCCGATTTCGAATTCCATTTGAATTTGTTGCATCCATTTATGGGCAAACATCTTTTGAAAAGGCATTAATTCCTTTCTTCTCCCTCCAGTTATTGATTAAATAGCAGAACAGATTGGATTCTTGGTTGGCAGTCTGCCACAGAAAGTAATGGCAAACTTCTACGGGAAAATCTTCTGCCCAGGTAGTCATCTCCCTTTCGAGACATGATCACCCAGTGGTGTATCATGTATGGCACTTAACTGAATATCTCTATTCCTTCACCTGGGATTGTTAAGTTTTTTAATACCTCAAGTTACCAAACAATAGTTCATTCACTAACATCGGCCCTGACTGAGTTGTTAGGGCTTCTGCTCAATTACAACATTTTGTGTATGTGGTGAAGGAGGATGGAAAAATAAAACGTGTACTTTTCTTTGCAGGAATAAAATTAGTTATTCGCAACAAACAATTTCTTTCATCTTTCTCGAAGAACCACAAACAAAAGCTTCTATCAACAAAAGCTTTTATAAAAGTGCCCTAAGTGTTGTTTAAAATCTGTTTACAAACAAAATTTTTTCAAGCAAATGAACGTTTTATTCATGTATTTAAGACATTGATTGCACATGTTGCAAACGGATGCCTTAGTAAAACTAATTATTACCCCAAATAGCTATTCTAAGATCTCTGAAAATCAGCGGAGACTTAAAATGGCTTCATTCCTTTAGTTATCGTATTTTGCTAGCAATACATCTTTGTCAAATACTTTCTCTCATGTTCTCAATTACTTATAATTATATATAAAATCATATATATTTAATAATATGACCATCATTTCCGAGTCATGGTATTTTTTAATAATAGAAAAAATAACTCAATTCAAACTATATTAAATAGGTACAAATGGATTAAGTGTTTTTATAGAAATTACTAACGCAACACACACAAACACTTATATATTTACATAAATACACACATATATATGTGTGTGTGTGTGTGTGTGTGTGTGTGTGTGTGTGTGTGTGTGATAGAATAAAGAAAAAAGAACAAATATGAAACATATCTGAATCTCACATGTTTCATTTTTATTAAAGCTTCTTCAAAAACCGAGAGAAAAATTAAAAACAACAAAGGGACACATATACACATATATTTACTAACGTTACCGTCCAACATACACCTAAACAGCATAGCGTTTCTACACAGACATACACACAAGCTATTATACATTTTACTATGCAAAATATTCCAGGCACATACATTAAAAAATTATCTACTGCTTTAATACACGTGTCACATATCTGACAATAAGAATTCACCCCAAATCACAAGGTACTAATATACTGTCTCTTTGTAAATTAATTAATTTTGTTAATTGGACCCCTAATTCAAGAGTGATTAGCA
Source organism: Ascarosepion bandense (assembly GCA_037127315.1). Classification (NCBI taxonomy): domain Eukaryota; kingdom Metazoa; phylum Mollusca; class Cephalopoda; order Sepiida; family Sepiidae; genus Ascarosepion; species Ascarosepion bandense. Next base: position 5,218,967 of record JBBBDQ010000694.1, on the reverse strand, counting down.
CAATGCTTTTCTTAGTAGATTTTATGATCTTTGTGAAGCATAAGACAAGTTACTGTATATTTCTTATGCTGTATAGTGGATAACAGCGTATTAATAGCATAGAAATGCTTAAAATGTCCATTCAACAAGAGTGGGATGCTAACGAACATTTCATCTTTCAGGCAATTTCTTAAGTTAAAAAAGAATTTTTATTTTTATTTTATTTTATTTTTTCAAAAAAACTATCTTTATTCTTACAGAAATACGTAAAAAATATGGAGCCCGTAATTAATATTGCTGCGTTTGGCTCGAATAATTCTCTCAATTTAATGTGGCATTGAATAGAACAATATTCAGATTTTCTCATTGAGAATTTTTCCTATTCTTCTTGGCAATAATCTCAAAATTGCTATCACAATGGTTCAATTATATTGGGATCGACACTTTGCACTGGTCAGTCTTCCAAACGTTCTACGTCATCCGTAAGAAATATTTTTGTTGCACGTGATGCAAGGAGCACTGTCATAACTGAAACAATTTCCCATCTTCATAGACTCCGTTCATGGTTTCCGGTTGATTTCTTGCAATTGTCTGAACGAAATTTACTTCACTTTCTATGCATGTGCTAACCCCCAAATTTTGCCGTCTTTGTGGTGTGTTTCTCATCGTTTCTTTTTCCAACTCGTCTTCCTACATCTTCCGTTTATGCTACATTCATCATTTCAAATTTCTTTGGCCATTTTTCTATATCATATGTTCAATGTTTCTTTGACCACTTCAGTTTTCTATTCCGATATGATTCTCTTCCTACTCTGTCAACTAAAATTGTTAATTTGTCTGGCTGTTCATTTTAGATTGTCTGCCGAAATTCTCACAATCTTTCTTTCATCTTTCTTTTCTAACTTTTCTAACTTTTCTAACTTTTCTGGTCGTTCAGTTTTCTTTGCACTTAAACACTTCCAGTAGTAGCAATGTCTTTGGATTGTTTAAGCATTGTTTCTGGACATTTCCAGCTACCTGGATTCCGGCTTTCTCTTTTCAAATCTTCTCACATCGTTTTTTTTTTTTCAATTCGAGTAGATAAACTAAACTATCGCCCGGTTCACACTCCACCCATGTCTATTGAACAGGTTAAGAGGCTCAGCCCTTGTTCCCTGTTTAGGATGTAGTTTCCGGCTTTCTCTTTTCAAATCTTCTCACATCGTTTTTTTTTTTTTTTTCAATTCGAGTAGATAGACTAAACTATCGCCCGGTTCACACTCCACCCATGTCTATTGAACAGGTTAAGAGGCTCAGCCCGTGTTCCCTGTTTAGGATGTAGTTTCCGGCTTTCTCTTTTCAAATATTCTCACTATGATTTTTTTTTCAATTGGAGTAGATAGATCTATCTATCACCCGGTTTACACTCCACCCATGTCTATTGAACAGGTTAAGAGGCTCAGCCTTTGTTCCCTGTTTAGGATGTGGTTTCCGGATTTTCTCTTTTCAAATCTTCTCACTTTGTTTTGTTTTTTCAATTGGAGTAGATAGATAGATCTATCGGCCGGTTCACACTCCACCCACGTCTATTGAAGAGGTTAAGAGGCTCACCCCTTGTTCCCTGTTTAGGATGTGGTTTCCGGCTTTCTCTTTTTCAATCTTTTCACTATTACGTAGCCCCCTGCACATCAGTGGTGTTAACGCCTTGCTCGGGGTGATACGATTAAAAAAAAATGTTTTGTTGAGTCATCTCCCACTTCAAAGTTACAACATTTATGTTTCAATAAAAATGATAGCAAGGATTTCAGTGGAAAAAATGTGATACAATGACTTACCAAGCTTTTGCTGTTTAAGTTTCCATCAACTTTAGCTAATTTTTCTATCATCATTTTTGATGCAACTTAACAACATTATATGTTCACCACCAAATTACATCGTCTTTGTGGTGTATTTGGCATCGTTTTTTTTTTCTCACTGGTCTTCCTACATCCTCCGTTTTAACTTTATGTTGCATTCATCATTAAAACAAATCACTTTCCTGCATCACATGTTCGATGTTCTTTTCATCACTTCAATCTTCTATTCCGAATTTTTTTTAAAATTCGATAGTTTTTTGGTTAATCTTGTGTGTATGTGTGTGTGTGTGTGTGTGTGTGTGTGTGTGTGTGTGTGTATTATTTGCTGTTGTTAAGCATCGGTTCAATTTGTTTCTTCGTACCACTTTGCGTATTGTATCAACTGAAACATCACTGCTGAAACTGCATCACTTGTCTGGCTGTTAATTTTGAATTGCCTACCAAAACAAACACAATCTGTCTTTCATCTTTTATGTCTAATTTCTGTGGTCTTTCGGGATTTTTTTAATTTTTTTTTTTTTTTTTTTTTGGCCCTCAATATCCTTCGATTAGTTATAAAAGTCTTTTGAGGGATTTATACACTGTTTCTGGAAATTCCCTATTCTGGCTATTTCTAGGTGAGTGATCTTCCCTTTCGAATTCACATATCTTTGTTTCAGCAGAAATGTTAGCCAGGATTTTAGTGTAAAATCATGTCGATAATATAGAACAATTCCTGCCATCTCGGATCTCTTACAGGCCCAATAATTTTGCATTTTACATGGTACATACGAAAATGCAACATCTTACTTTCTAATACTTAATGTCCACATAGACAACTGATAATCAATACACCTAAACAGGCTTAAGTTTTAATACGGTGAATAATTATGTTCTGAAGTTTTTCACGCAAGTGTATACATACACAAATTGTGCACTGAGCACTTTTTATATATATATAATTTAATTATCTGTAAATTCAGATAAAACTTAGAGGGGAATTTTCATTTTCAGCGTGTCATTTTAAGACATACATTCTCAACCCCATATAAACAAAGAATGAAGAAAAATTCTAAGGCCTGAGGTTTGCTTTAGTAAAGGAATGGATTGGGAGATTTAGTTTTGATAGGGTTAAGATATATATATATATATATATATATATATATATATACTCTCTGTTTTCTTTTAAGAAAAACTTTAAACACCGGTCATATTTCCGTAATAAATTTATTTCAGTCAATAATTGTTGTTGCCAACAATCACCGACTTCATCAGACGGAAGGCCCTATTCGACTTGTTTCATGTCGTATTACTACGGAATGAAAGTTCAGTCAAGGCCAGGCGGAGGGGGAGGCAACATAGGATAGCCCACTATAATAAGTATTTCCGTTTCCATTTGTCGGGATATAGTGGGAGGAGAAGTTTAATACAAACAAAACAACACGTGACTAATGTCACCAGCAAATTTATACATCAATTCATAATTCAAATTTCTAAGCCAAAATTTTATTTTTATTTTTATTTTCCTAGCTCTGTGATAAGTTAAATTAGATTAAGTTAAGGCTATTATTTCTTTTCTTTACTCAATTGTTGATAAGATAATTCCATTCTATTTGTTGCAAGACTAGATTATATCCATGTTATATCTAAATTCCTTGAACTTCCATTCCGATATATATATATATTAATCATATCACCCCAAGCAAGGCGAAAACGCCACTGATGCGCAGAGGGCCACGTAAGAGTGAAAAGATTGGAAAAGAGAAAAACGGGAAACCACAACCTAAACAGGAAACAAGGGATGAGCCTCTTCACCTGTTCAATAGACGTGGGTGGAGTGTGAACCGGGCGATAGTTTAGTCTATCTACTCCAATTGAAAATAAAATAAAATAAAATAAAATAAAAAGAGTGAAAAGATTGGAAAAGAGAAAAACGGGAAACCACAACCTAAACAGGAAACAAGGGATGAGCCTCTTCACCTGTTCAATAGACGTGGGTGGTGTGTGAACCGGGCGATAGTTTAGTCTATCTACTCCAATTGAAAAAATAAAATAAAATAAAATAAAAAGAGTGAAAAGATTGGAAAAGAGAAAAGACCGGCAACCACAACCTAAACAGGAAATATATATATATATATATATATATATATATATATATATGTGTGTGTGTGTGTGTGTGTGTGTGTGTGTGTGTGTGTGTGTGTGTTTTATTTGTTTGGACTTTATTTATAATGGATACTCGTATTACAAGAAACCTTTTATCTAAAAAACCCATATGCATATTACCTAACAAGATTTCCCGAATATTCAGGCCGGTGAATATATAAAATTTACTTTTTAATGATAGAAAAACAGAGTATCCATTCAAAATAATGTTCAAACATGTACATTTAAAGCAATATATCCGTTAATACCATTTCACAACTTTCGTAAAATTTCGTAATATATATATATATATATATATATATATATATATATATATATATATATATTCTCTTTGTCTTAAATCTATTTCATTCTCCGTTCTTCGCTTATTTATGATGCTCATAGTGTAATAAATAAGCGCTCGGAATGATAAGTCTGAAAGCCGGTATCGGATTTCAGTTGCGGTCATTGCATTCACTTTTGCGCAAATGACCTTGCGAAAGATAGGAATTTCCTATTCTAGATATCAGTTAAATAGTAGGTATTTTATCTAGGAAAACCGTTCTTACAATGCAAATATGTTTCGATGTGTTGATAAGCGGTAAAAACAAATGAGTCAATCAATAATATATAGATATATATATGAGATGAATATATGGATTGAAAACCTACAAGATGACTAGAATAAGTAAAGGACAGATAGGAAATAAGCTTAAACAGAGATTTGTTAAAACGAATGATTACAAAAATTTTAACGTTTTAAAAATCCAAAGAGACATTATGTTGATTGAGGTTTGATTTCATTGGTAAGATGCGTGTCACGTGTAATAAAGCAAGAGATAATCATTTTTAAATGTAGAAAAATCGTATTCATGTTTATATGTGTCACGTGTAATAAAAGCAACAGATGCTTATTTTAGATGTAAGTGTATGTGTGCGAAAATAATGCATGTGTCAAGCGTATTTAAAATATAGACAAATTAAATGTGTTTTTACTTATTCTATTGATTTATATATTTATTTGAATGTAAATAAATAGACATATACGTATACACACATGTATCCGTACATATATAAATATTTTTCTAATGTTAATAAAACAGACCTCGATGTAATAAGACAGAGATATTAAATATGCATTAATAGATATACGTACTATCACATATCATTACTCGAAATTTCATGCACTAAGCCGTCATCAGGTGCACATTATGAACTAACCGTTCCGGGATTTGAATTTCTGGTTCTCGCGATGTTGTTATATTTTATGACACTGGAATCTTTTTTGTTAATTTAATTTTTTATTTTAATTATTTAATTTAATTTAAACTAATATTTAAACTTGACATTTAATAGTAATAACATAAAAGTCGATTTAATAGAGAAAATATTGTTAGGGCATAAGGTATATGGTTTATGCATATGTAACAAAGGGGATTGTTGTTGTTTTCAGCTTGGTGGGCACTATTAATAATAATAGTAAAAAGGCCTATGTTAATCTGAGTCAACGTATTTGTGCAGATATTTATTTCTATGTCTGCATATAATCATCAGTTCCCTTCTTTTGTTTAGTAAATTAGTTTTTTTTAAGTGTTTTAAGATAATTTGTTTATTCAAAAGACATAAATTCATCTTTTTTTCCGCTATACGATTTAGTTTTCACGATGATATCCTAGTTAATAATTGGGCATTTATTGTTGGATGTGATTGCCATGAATATTTTTAAACTATAGCTAACCTTAACATTATTTTTGTTAAAAATGTTTTTTAGCGAAAGGAAAAGCTTATGAATTAAATTTAGAAACATTCTTCCCATGTTTTTTTTAACATTAGGACTAAAATCATAGATATATCAACAAGAATCTAACCACCACCATAGAATTCTAGACAACTTACATAAATTAGCCCAATTTAGATTATCTACAACTCAAGTAAAAGTAAATATATGACAATAACAGTTGTTATATATATATATATATATATATATATATATATATATGAAGGCCTTAGAAAAAAGTGAGCGCAATGTAAATTTAAAAAAAAAAAAAAGTTAAAAATAAGCCGAAACACCGTAAGTGCAACATCATATGGTTTAATCCACCTTATGAATAAAATAATTATTTATTGCATAGAACTATATAGAAATGTATTAACTACTTTTAACAACAGATTTACAGTCAAATCACGCTCGAAACACTGGTTCCAGTTCGATCACCTAACCTAAGTAGTGTTCTTTCCGGTCAGTATTTATATTGGGGACCGCTTGGAATACCGGACGCTGTTAGTAACCTCCTATGTTTCGGCTTGGCCCAGAAAAAGTTGATCAACTCCTAATATTTCTTTCTTTAATATTTCAACTCCTATATATATATATATATATATATATATATATATATATATATATATATAGTCATCTGCAGACAGTCCTGTTTTTCGCTGTATAAGAGTTTATCCGATTACTTCTAACCAGGTTTCTCGCTAGCTTGCAAGGACGACCTTTTCTCTCACTGACTGGTTGATAAAAAAAGAAAAAAACTCGGAGTGGTTATTTGAGGGACCCCATGCATAATTGCTATGGTCAATTATCGGCAGCCTCCTACCATCGTATCTTGTATCTTCCTGCTAATCCTAATTCATCTCTCACTTCTCCCCAGTAGACACTCTCACTTACATCCCTACGGGCGGGCTCGAACGGTACAGTCAATCACCATCCGAGAATTGTCGTTATCAGCCACTCTCGACTCCCCTTACCTCCGGTCAACTCTGTCTTGGCTGCACACCAAGTACTGGTATTTTTTTCGCCAAATGTCGCACGGCCAATTAACTTTTCCAGTAATGGTCAGTTACTTGTCTGAAACTGTTAGTCACCAGAACGTCTGGTCTGTTATTGTTTACGTTCTCACACACACACACGAAAAAAAAGGACAAAAAATAACCACAAAATGTGTTGCTAAAAATTACTGTAAATTTTTTTTCTGTTTCGCATATAAATATTTTTGTTACCACAACTCGCATCCCTGAAGATGATCTCGGAAAGAGATTGAAATTACTTGGGTTCCTTGAGAAGTGAATGATATTAACATCTGTCAAGGTTACAGCTTATTTCTGGCATCTTTCAATTATGATACGCAATTATTATCCGGGAGTATGAACGGATTTGATTAAAAATAAGCAGACATAATGTTTGCAATTTATTTAATCTCTCTCTCTCTCTCTCTCTCTCTCACACACACACACACACACACACACACACATATATATATATATATATAATGGGCAACAATCCTTCTTTTATGCAGCTTTCATTGAAAATGACACACAAAGTATTATCGTTAGTTTTATATATATATATATATATATATATATATATATATATATATATATATATATATTGTGTGTGTGTTCTACTGATATTTTTTTCAACACGTATTCATTTGCACGTAAAATAAAATTTACCCTTGATGATGTCTAAAAGTATAAGCGAAAGCGCTCGAAAAAACAAAATATTTGGACAATTCCTATATAATTTGTGTTCTGAAAAGAAAAAATCATAAGAACACACGCAAAAAAATATGAAAGACTTAACGATAATACTTTGTATATCATTTATATATATATATATATATATATATATATATATATATATATGTGTGTGTGTGTGTGTGTGTGTGTGTGTGTGTGTGTGACTTACTGAAGATTATTACTCAAGCCGATGGGTGGAAAGACTTCGGTGGTTGTATTTTTGGGTCTAAAAAAATAAAAACAAAAATAAAAGTATTTTATTAAAATATGACATGAAAATTTTTTATCCATCAATATCTGAAAAAGGGTTAATTGAAGCATTAAATTTCGCTAAATGCTTCATAGATATACCATCCGATCATATAAATATAATTCTACACTGCTGAAATTTCATAATTGTGAAGCATCGATTAAAAAATTAAAAAATCACATTTGGTGTACCACAAGGCTCGTTTGACAGCCGAAATTTCAGAATTAATTGGACTATACAGTCTAAATAAAATGAATGAGATTATCTACATAGACAACCACGGATTATACAGAGACGACGGATTAAAGATAGCAACGGACAACAAAAGAGGAAATGACAAAATATGAAAAATGCTTTAGAAACTCTTCAAAAACCTTGATTTTGAGATACAAGTCGAAACAAATAAGAAAGTTGTCCAATATTTAGAGTTAGAATTTAATTTACAAACTGGCAGTATCTCTCCATATATGAAAACAAACATATCTTTAAAGTAGGTAAACACTCCGACCAACATAATCAAACACATCACTAAGGAAATAGAAGATAGACTATCAAAATTTTTTTCTCAGAAAACAATCTTCGATGAAAAGGAAAAAAATTATAAAAGGTACTTAAATGTAAATGGCCATAAAGATAAATTAGAATACAAACCTCATTTGAACAAACAAACGAAAAATAATAATAGAAATTGAAATCTTATTTATTTTAACCCACCGTTTAACTTAGAAGTAAAATCCAAAATAGGCCAAATATTTTTAAAGTAATTAATGAACACTTCCCAGAAACTCATAATTAAATCAAATATTCAATCAAATTAAGTTATGGTTGTACTAGTAATTTAGAAAATTACATAAAAAACAAAATGCCAGAAACAACGACCGAGAAGTTTAAAGCAGGCCGAATCAAGGCGCGTTTTCTCATACACAATGAAACACAGGCTCTAATTCTGTCGCAGAGCACATTTTCTTTATTAAGATTTCTCCAGGGCGCAGGCCGTTGAAAATATAATACAAATTGTTTTAGAGGAAAAATGAATGACAAAGGGGAAAAGTTTTTAGTATGATACATTTCGTCCTTTAAGACTTCATCAGACTAAGTTTATGTTTACGTTTATGCAACTACGCATGTGCACAAAAGAAAATGGAGGACGCTGAAAATTTACAATTTAATTTGTTTTTTCTTTAATATATCATTTCATATATCGATTTCATTTAGATTAATTTTCTATTTGTGTATATTTCCATCATTTTTGCTATTAAATGTTCCATATTGTAATAATAGGCCTTCCAAAATGTTGTGAAATGTTGTAGGAACCTGGACTTTAAATTTACTGTGGATGATCTAGCGATTAAATTTTCTAATAAACTCTGTTTAAAACAAAAAGCGGTGCATCTATTTCAAATATGGGGTATCCACTAGAAATATCGTATGAAGTCACATAAATCACTGCCGAAATTTTGTTTGAACAGATAATGTAAATTTATCAATTCTTATTGTTAATCGATATGAACTAGAGAAGCATTTGGTTAAATTTAGCGCTTCGAATTCTTAAATGTGAGTGCGTATTATACACGTTTTTCCCACTCCTAAATGCTGTAACTAAAATTAAATGTGCGTATTATACACGAACAATTGTTACTTTTAAAGTAATATGTACACAAGTCCGTGTATATAATTAGATATATGAATTTTTCCTGTTTTTACCTCCATATCAATTCGAACATAATTACAGGCCAGCTTATGGTGGGGGGAGAGATTGAGAGAAAGAATGAGCGGAAACAAGAGATGCATGCATTAAATATTCCAATTGAGAAACTCCGGTGGGAGTAAACATGTCTTTGACCCGTTTATCCCACCTCACTTTATTTTTTTCTCTTTTACTCTCTCTTCTTCTTTTCTCCAACTTTTAACCCTCTTTCCGTTTCCTTTCTCTTTTTTTTTTTTTTATCTCACCGTCGATTTCACATATGTGATTTTTTATCCTTCAGCAAAATGCGCGTCTCTATACATGACTGCGTGTATGTTTGCAAAGTATCCACCCACGCAAGCACTGCTACATTGGCTCTCTAAGGGGCACCTTTTACCACTAACCCGCCATCCGGCTTACCCACACTCTAGCCCCTCGCCACCATCAACCTTTTACTATTAAAGTTTTTCCGTTCACCCCCACCTGACCCATTTCCATACACTTTCCTTCCTCTCTTCCTTTTCTTTCTCTTGTTAGCATTTGCCCATTTTTCCCCTCCCTTTCTCTTTACTACTGACTTTCTTTCCTTGTCTTTCTAAAGCACAAGGCAATCATATTTCTGTTATTTGTATATATATATATATATATATATATATATATATATATATATATATATATAAGCATATTGCATTTTTCATCTAAAGTCCACCCGGTAAAAAGAATTGTTTTCTCTTATTCTACGAGTCTTTATTTATTTTTTCATCTGTGAAGTCCTGAGAAAACAGAAAAACAGAGGAGCGAAGCGAAAAAAAAAAAAAAAAAGGAAAGAAAGAAAGAAAAAAAGAGAGGAAATAAAAAAGAACCTGACATGAGGATCGAACTTTGTTCATCTTGCAAGGACCGGCTGTGACGTCACACACATGAGGGGAAACTCCGATATTCACGTGACTTTGCTGTGGTCGGTGAGTGTCCGAACACTCTTGTATGTTTCCTTATGATTATATATGAATTATGTTAATTATTGTGTAAATATCTTAAGTTAAGACAGCTAAAGTTTGGCCTTCCACTCATTAACGTTTGAGTGCAATGTACGTTTGTTTGTCTTTATGCGAATTTATGCGTGTCTATACGAGTGGCTCTTAGTGTGTGTAGTTACGCTGTACAATTGTTGGCGCACTTGTGTTAATCTACACACCTGTTTATATAGTTCTAACCTAGTTTATATAAGAATATTCAGCGTCATTACTTGTAAGGATACTTAAAAATCTTCATGTAATTAAATGTGTACAGCTGTATACACGCACATATTTTAATATAACATTACTTCAATTGATTCATGTATACTTTATTATACGTATTAGTGCATATGTGTGTGTAAGTGTGTGTGTGTGTGCGCGTGCGCGCACGAGCATCTATATGCCTGTATATGCATTTGTTTCTATATGTAAGTATGTATATGAAAGTATATGAATTAATTATGAGATACATTTTCTATTACAAACGTACTATTATCATTTAATAGAATACAGAGAGAATTATAACTAGCACATATATGTATATCTGTAAGCATACATGCATACACATACATACAAATATATATGTGCATATATGTATAAATATATAAATATATATATATATATATATGTATATATAATATACTCATATATATACACTCACATATATATGTATACTCATATATATATTTACATATATACATACTCACATATATATATATATACTCTTATATATATATATATATATATACTCACATATATACTCGCACATATATATATATATAATCACATACATATATATGATTATATATATATGTGTGTGTGTGTGAACATTATGTTTATAAGCATAATTTCAGAATTAAGATTAATGTCATTCATACATATTAAATTAAGTGTCCTTACCAAATATGGTGTGTGTGTGAGTGTGCGTGTGTGTGTCTGTGTATTTGTGGGTGCATGTATGTGTATTTGTGTGTGTTTGTACGTGTGTGTCTGTGAGAGAGAGACAAACATCAGATCTTTCGGGCTCGAACCTTTCATTAAACTTCGTTAAATATATTTCAATTTACCAAATTATAAGCAAAATATACACAAAAGTAACAATTTGTAATAATAAAAATATTAATAAATATCCTAAATTAATAACATTTTTAAAAATAATTTAATTCAATTAACCCTAGACCGATCAAAGTCGAAGTTAATTGATCCTTCTACAATAAAGCATATTTTGTTTATCGCTCATTGACGACTGAAATGTTTTGTCTAATTCATTTTATTCTTAGAGTTGGTTTGCCGCCTTGAGTCAAATATATTTCTCAATGGGGAGAGTTGCGTCCTTTCTGTCAGCAAATGGAGTTAGGTTGAATCAATCACAAGCTGTTGCAAATTATAGTAAGCATTTAATACATAACGGTCTCATTCTAAATTATCGTTAATGAAAATTTGCTTTCCTTGTTTTGTTAACAATAATTTAATTTTTTTTCTTCCAGGTAATATATATATATATATATATTACTGTGCGATTGTGTTTGTCAACACTTAAAAATTCTTATTTTAACTAAAACTTTCCCCGATGAAATGATTGGGGCATATTATTATCCACGAATTTCACCTATAAAACTGCTGATAAAGTTTTTATAATCTCTCTCTCTAATAGTCTCTCTTTTTTCTCCCTCTCTTTCTCTTCCTCTCATAAATAAAATTCATATCATAGCTCATAACAAGACTAAATAAATGAATTTATATAAATATGATTTATTTATGAATAATAAATCTAATGCACTTTATTTCAATTAACAAAATTTATGATTTGAAATAATATGCAAAAAGCTTAATTAGCTTAATTAAATTATAAAGAAAATAAACGTAATATAAATAAGCAAAGTAAAGGTCTTGGCTGTAAATATCCTGAAGCATTAGCTCTAAAAACAAAAACAAAAAAAAAACAGCTGGATAAGATTAATTTTCTTCTAACCCAATCCCAATCAGCCACGTCTGGTCTATACAGAGAGCCCGCGCAAGGAGAAGTAATACATGATTCGATAGCTCGCTTAAGGCGTGAAACTGAAACCCATCATGGAGTGCTAACTTTTATGTCTACACTGTACAAAGTTCTATCACTCTTTCATCATAAATGTAGCAAGTTTTGAACAATATAATCTCTCTCTCTCTTTCACTCTCTCTCTCTCTCTCTCTCTCTCGCACACACACACACACACACACACACAAAACAAAATCAGCAGGGATCGAATCTGCTTTACGGTCATGCTGGAAAACAGTAGTCGTCACTCACTCTCTATCTCTTTCCTTCTTCTCTCTCTCTATCTCTCACCCTCTCTCTGTCCATATATATATATATGTGTGTGTGTGTGTGTGTGTATAAAATGTCTAAATGGAGATGTATTCATAAATATAAAGTATGCGATGAATAAATTGTCGTCTGTATTACGCAAAAATGAAAATAACACTGACATCTTATTTTAACAGATATTTTTACTAAAATTACACAAAAATATCTTGAAATACTAAAAAGTATATTTATTCAATAAAATTGTCATTGGCTTCAACCATGACCTCGAGACGAATTCAGAATCTCCTGTATCTCTTCTTGACTGTTGCATTGTTTAAGTTGGTGAACGTTGCCATAATCCTTGCTCTCAGTTCATCATTGGTGTTACAAGGATTTTCGTTGATCTCTTGCTCAACTGCACTCCACACATAATAATCAAGGGGGTTGCAGTCTGGGGAGTTATGTGACCAGTTGTAAAGGGTGATGTGGGCGCAGACCCAAGGCAGCACTACCTCCTCAAGGTAGTTGATGTAGGCCTCCGTTTTGAGTGATTATCAGAACGTACCTTCGTAATCACCATTAGATTCATCCAACTTTTTCTGTCCTCATATTGACACTCAAACAATCTGAAATGTTCATATTTGGACTTCCGGTGCGAATGCCTTGCAATACAGCTTGCCGTTTCCTAATTTCTGGCAGAATGAATTGCGTCATAGTTCATACACCGTGTGCTCACAAAGGGTGTCCAACTGACCCTACTATACTGTGCAGACGGGGAAATAAAAAACAAACTAAGCGCATGCACGAAATCAAAATTATAAAATGGCGAGAATTTACCCATCGCACGCTGTGATCTTTAGAATTTTAAGATATTTTGGTAAATATATCTTCAAATGAGATGTCAGTGTTATTTTCATTGTTGCGTAATTTAGACGACAATTTATTCATCGTAGCCTATAGATAGACAGAAAAACTAATGTGGTAATGAAAAACTATTTAAATGTATGGGAGTTGTCGGTTTTCTATTGTTTTTGGGGGTGATGTGTGGCGTTCTTATGACAATGGCTTCTCATCTTACTAACAGGCATTTCTCCACCCTTGACAATATATCCATTCATCTTTCTCCCACTTCTCCTTCTCATCATCATCATCGTCATCATAATCATCACCATTAACAAATTTTGTCGTTATGTCCTCGTTTCTACCCGAGAAGATAGACGCAAAAATGAGATGGCCGCAGTTGAGGTTTGCGGTTCGTGAAACGAGCGATCGTAAAAGGCGGTGATAGAATTTCAGCGCCTAGACGAGCTACTCTGAATTCGTTAGAAGTGGGACTACTGTTTCCCTGTTCCGCCGCTCACACCCCTCACAAAGTTTGCGGCCGTCGTCCTTAAACACTTCCACACCCTCCTTTGCCAGCCCACCCGTCTTGTTCTCCAAGCCGTCTCCACTTCCTCTGTCTTGCCTGCTCCCAGCCTTACTCCTATCCTGAATGCGTGGGTGGAGATACCGATACAAACGCACACAGGCAGACAAATGCACTTAGAGGCACAAGCAAATCTGGAGATTCGATGGGACACATAAAGACGCACATATGCGATCACACACACACACATACACACACACAGACATACACACACTTAAGTATGTATATATATATATATATATATATATATATGTGTGTGTGTGTGTGTGTGTGTGTGTGTACACAGGCTTAGACACTTATATACTTCCGGACACACACTCCAATAAATGTTCAATCTACTTAACGCTAGATTTCAAGGGAGAGAATAAACAGAAAAATACGACTCAGTCAAACTCAGGAAAAAATCTTTGTCTCTCTTATTGGATATATATATATATATATATATATATATATATATATATATTAGGGAGTAGGTAGTCCGACTGACATCAAATCAGTCGAGTTTTGATCCCGATTGGAAGCAAATGGATGTCTTGCTACACTAATGAACTGTGATAGAGGAAACAAGCTTGTATGTGGATGACCAATATATATCTTAGGGAGGGAGAGAAAGAGATGAACAGATTACTACACATACAATTAAACACACACACGCATATATATAGTTGATATATGTATCCACGTTTTAAAAAAGGAAAGTTAATGCCCGTCGCCCTAATACTTTTTTTTCAATTGAAATGAGTGTCCACTGGCCTGGACAACAGAAAGAGAATATATATCTCAGCAGTGCTCGAACCGGCTTCTCCTACCATCAATTCTTTTCCTTTTTCACTTACATTGAAGGTGTCTTAAAAACTAAAATTAAAACTCTGTATGCATATTATATAATCTCAATGCAAAATTACTTTTTCAGATATATATATATATATATATATATATATATTTGTCGCTCCCTCATTCACTGTGAATATATATATATATATATTCACACACACATATGTATGCTGTATATGCTTAGTCTGACACAGCTGAAGAATCACACAGTGAGTATCGAATTAACGATAGTAGAAATGGTATGCAAAATCGAGTTGCTAACAACAGCTGCCCCACTGACAGGCTACAAGCGGGGTTTGGGGTGGAAAGGCAACGTTGTGACACTTGATAAGAGCAATGTTCTGCAAAACTTGTTTACTAACCACTGCGCTACAGTAAAGCGGACAAGATGTTTAGTATGTCCAGATTAATCTCTAACTAGGCCACCAGTGTTGGATTCCCTGGAAGGATCGAATTTAGAACAATTTCATTTGAACCAACAAACTAGTAAATTATTACTGCATGGCGATTTATTAATCTTCCATCAAGTTTAGCTTATTCATATCGGTCAAAATACATGAGAACCTGGTGATGAGCGAAACCACTACAGATGTAATGATAACCAACATTATATGTATATAGTCTAGCAAAACTGATGAGCTGTGATACAGCGAAACAGGCTTGTATGTGGATGACTAATATATATATATTTATGTGGATGACTAATATATATATATATATATATATATATATATATATATATATTTATTATAAATTATGTTTTAGAACATGTACATAATTTTTTCTATATATGTCTTCTACAATCATATGTTTGAAAATTATGTACATGTTCTAAAACATAATTTATAATAAATATTCACAGCTGTATACATCATATATCGAGCACTGTTTTAAATTAATGTTTTGGACGGTGAAAAATATTTCTTTCTTTGTTCTGTACTCACTCGGATATATATATATATATATATATATATATATATATATATAAAAATTCAGATATCACTCTAAATATATCCGTGAAAGGTCAACATAATAAAGAACAAAAGGAAAACTTAACATAGGAGACATGTTTCGTCTTCTGATGTACTTTTGCTTTGATAAAGCCCATCAGAAGACGAAACCCTGCGGCTAAGATACATTATATATATATATATATATATATACGAATTTCATCTTTTCTGTTAGGCTTTCTATTTTTCAGTTTTTGTGTCTGTTCCGTTTCCTTTTCTTTCTTTTTTTTCTTAGTATTGTTCACGCAATACATGGCTGACGAACAACTCAAGGTAGAAGGGGTTACAAAATAAGAACTTTGTAAGTGCGTACAGGGAGAGAGCTAGAGGTGTATATTGTGAGAATATGTTGGATAGGTGACCGCTGGGTTTCCATTTGATGAACTCAAATACTCAGGTAGAAACCATGCAACGAATATGATGTCCTCAAATACTGAAGTAGATCACATAGGTAGGCCTCAAATACTGAGGTAGATTGATAATACAATATCATCAAG